>JAODKN010000045.1:7671726-7687579 GCA_026774425.1 Petrocephalus zakoni
GGCTTCAACACAGCCTCATAACCCCCCCACCCCCCACCTACGTCAAGAAATCCTGAGCCTCAACTACCTCCCCCACCCACCTGTCTTATTCCAGCAGTCAGGTAAAGGGGCAGCTAGAGAGACTGCGTCAGGCCAAACCTGCAGGACAGGATGTATCAGCCCTAGGATCCTGAAGGCCTGCGTGGACCAGCTATGCAAGATTATACTACACCTCTGTAAACTTAGCCTGAGACAGGAGTAGGTCACAGTGCCTACCTTGTTCCCGAACTTAAGAAGCCTCATCTGTCTCCCCTCAATGATTATTGCCTAACATCACACATCATAAAAGTCCTTGAGAGACTATTGTTGAATCATCTCAGACATCAGGTGAGCTCCTCTCTGGAGCTCTTAGTAGCACTGCAGGGGACTGTACTCTCACCTTTCCTCTTTACCCTGTATACCTTAGACTTCCAGTACAATGCAGAGATTTTCAGATGACTCTGCAGTTGTAGGGTGTGTCAGTGGTGGACAGGAGACTAAGTACAGGGGACTAGTGGATTGCTTTGTAGCATGATGTGGGAACAACCACCCATCATCCATCCATCTTCCGGTACAGGGTCATTGCAAGGGCTGGGGCCTACCCCAGGTAGCACAGGGCACAAAACTAATAAATATGCTCAACCAAGGCCCAGTGTCCAACCTTTGAGGCCACAAGACAATAATTACCCTCCACTGAGAAGAGTCCTATATTTGCAGTAGGGTAAATCCTGGTTTCTGGGAATGGTATGATTTCACCTTTCTACTGTGGCCCTGAAGTAGAGCTGAAGATATTTGCCCGAATCCGACAGGACCTGACCCGACCCAATGGATTCGGGCTTAATTTCTATCATTTTACACGGGCTCGGGCTTGTGTGGTAAATGAGCTCTAGGGCTGAGCGACTGAGTTCACATTCTGAATAATAAAGCACATCTGACCCAGGGTATAAAACTGTCGTAAGAATAATTTTACAAATTCATTCCATCCTCCTTGTGTGACAGTCAGTCTCACCAATCAGAAGTGCCATTCTCCTCGCGTGCCAGTCATGCTCACCAATCAGAAGTGGCCCAAAGTGACTGCGTATACGCCCACAAACACAGACACGTGAAACCCAAGGAAAACGTGTACATGGGAAGCACGTTACTAAGGGTAAAAAAGCAGTCGATTGCTGTTTGCAAACGTGGCACTTAAAATGTGCATGTAACACCATACAATCACTTTATCATATTCAGGTTGCTAGAGAATTGCTCTGTGGTTTATTAGGTGTATGTTATATATAATTTTTGTTAGAATAAATATATTTTGGATTAAATTAATATATTCCCAGTCTTATCTATAGATTAATGTATAGCGCAGTCCAGATTTCAATGTACGGTTGTGCTCAATTAGTTTTTCATACACATATAGTGTATAGAGTATTAAACAAATCGCTAATGAAATGGGTTCGGGCTTAATCTCTGACATTTTACCTGGGCTCGAGCTGAATTCTGTCGGGTTCGGGCCTTGCCGGGCCTAACTTTTAAGGCCCGATTACAGCTCTACCCTGAAGTGCAAACAACCCCCCGAAATGAAAAACATGCAATGAAAATACCCCCCAAATGCAAAATGCATCTCCGGAATGAAAAACGGACTCCCAAAACGCTGAAAACAACATTAATTTCTGCCAGAAAAGGTAGGTACATACTGTTTGACATGGATCGTTGCTGATTGGACGGACACACTGTCCATCTTGTTAACAGGAAGTAAAGAATGCTTTATTAATATGCAAACATAAGTGCCAACCCTTTCAATTATTGGAAATTATTTTGACATTGAACCGTCTGTGGGCATTTTCATTTGGGAGTTTTTCATTTTGGGGCTGCATTTTGCATTTGGGGAGCATTTTCATTTGAGAGTGCGTTTTTCATTTTGGGGGGTGGGGGGGATTAAAAAAAATCCCCAAAGTTAACACTCTACACTTCTATGAGTGGCATCACCTAGCAGCCAAAGAAAAAGCCTGAACATAGTCAGCTGTGTGAATGGCCACCTCAGTTTTTTTCCAGCTGCAGTGTGTGATTCAAAATAGCCCTAAAAAATCATTATAGTTCGGCACAATGTAGCGGGTCCCAAGGGGGCCTCTAAGAACGTAATTTCTGAAAGTTTCTGCCTTATATTGCTGTAGTGACCTTTCTCTTGTTCAGATTCATATCTCTGCTATATATTATTATAGCTGTGTTTTCTGGGCAATAAATACTATCACCCATAATAGTTATAGTATAACTCTAATCCGAAAACGCAGTAACTCAAGGTGGGAAATAAAGGTGATATAAAGGAAACGAGTGAAGCCGGCGATTGTTGGGGAACACAAACCTCAACACAATCGTCTTGTGTATGTCTCCTTGACAGTAACGTCGTACTGAACATTGTGTTTATTGATGTGTCTTAAGTTCCGGGGAAGTGAAAATAAGAGTGACTGGGACATGCTTCCATCATGGATGAAGTGCTTTGTTCAGTGAACATTACCAAAGTATGATATTACTGAATTCTGCTACTTTGTTTAGTTTGTGTTACTCAGATATATACGTTGAAATGTTCTACAGAGAGAAAAACCTCTTGTGACCTCTTGTGCTATCTGAAAACACTTAAATTATGTATGTTCTTGAAAGACTGAGCTCAACGTGCCAAATGACTGGATCCACTAATCTTGTGCTGGTGAATTAAAGCTAGATGTGGAGGCAGATCTGCCCTCCTGAGTTCTGGTGCTTCCATGAGATATCATACTTAAGGCCCAAGTGAGATGAAATTCACTGTTGACATATCTGAGAAACAGGAAATTAACTGGATGCTTGGGAATCTCTTTTGAAAATCAGTCCTTATATACGTGGTAAGGCTGTCAAAACTGACGCGTCTGAAATGCAGCATTGAGGTAAGTTCAGGTAAGAAATAGTTGGCAACGCTGCATTTCAGGGATTTTGAGTCATGCTGCACAGCAGATGGGTTAAATGCGTTAATATTTTTAATCAGATTAATCACGATGCTGGATTAATCCGCGTTAACGTGTCAATTTTGACAGCCCTAATACGTGTACTTCGTTGTGTTTTCAGATATGGTTCTTTTTAATTCCTCTCATCCTCTTGTCTGTTGAAAGGGACATAATGGAAAGAAGCAGTGGCCACCTCATCCCACACACAGATGGTGTATATACTGTACACACCCTCTACCACCACTTTCCCATCATCAGTTCCAGATCATGTTGCTGTAACGCATGTGTTCCAGTCAAAACTTCAAAGTCAGAGCTGATTTCTGTAGCTGTGCTGAGATTTGCACCTTTTTCTAGCATTTTTAATAATAATTATTTTCATGATTTACCCTAATGATGCATTTCCTGTTCTACCAGGGCATTTAGGATCTTCATAAGTATGATCCATAAGATAAGTATGCCCTAGAAAACCCAAAAGTCTCAGAAAGGTTTGTTTCATAATTCATGGCATTTTGTAAGGCAGTGAGAATTTCTGCAAATGGTCCGATTTCTTGGATATTTAAAACCTTTCTGCAGTGACAAACAAGATTGCTTGTTGAGGTTTGTGTTTAGCTGCCCTGGCCTGAGCCACTCCTGGCTTCATCCTGGCTGTCATGCTCTTGTCATGGAGTTCATGTGTTAGTAGTTTACGTTTAGAGGGAGGTGAAATTTTAGGAAATAAACTGTAGCTTGTGAGTGAAAAAGAGTTAATAGAGTGGCAGTGGTTACTAGAGGGCAGCACAAGTCACAGCGCATGGCTCTGTTTTGCTCTGCTGGAAAGTGAGTGTCTGAGATGGCAATCCTGTGCCCAGGACTTGCGTGGACTTACTGCCACCTCATTGGTTTAGCAAATATGACATCTGACAGTGACACCTGCCACACCACAGGTTCCGCTCTGGTGGATTCCTCTTATTTCCTCTGGTTGAAAATATGCTAAGTAGACACACTCATGTGGGACACCTGGCCATTCCTGTATCAATTTCCTGCCCCCCACCCCACCCCACCCCATTGGCATTCCCCTGTCCTCTTTGTGATGACATATGTTAAGTGTCAACGAGACAAAAGGACAGCTGTTGATGTCTGTCCAAAACGGCGCTAACAATTCATACACTTCAGCACATGGGCCAGCAGAGTACGGCCATCCAAAATACACCCTGCTAGAGGCACAAATCAGATCCACTGATTGTGAGCAGTTATTTTAAGCTCATCTATGTTCATTTCCTTCCGGAATTTTCTCTCATTTTTTCCATCTTGTCCAATCCCTGTATCTCTCTCTGCAGCTCAGTCTGTGGTCCCAGGCCAGGAAGAATTATCTCCATCTTCAGACAATGGAAGACCCAAATGCTGATGTTAGCAGGACTGTGTGTAAACATGGCGATAATTTTTCATTTTTTAGTTTTTATATGTACATAAGTTGCCTCATTCCCTAAAAAGGCAGACATCTTTCGGATATTCCGTATACCTCTCTGCAAAGGAGATGGGCAGTATACGGACATAAGGAGCCTCTTTGCCGAAGTATTGCGATGCTGATGTTTCACGCTACGTGGAAACTATTAAGGCCATTACGTGCTAGCTGCTCATTGCAAAGGCCTGCAAATGGATGGATCACCATAAAGCCTGTTTGCCCTTTATCTAGTTTTATGTTCCCCCACACCGATCATCTTGCCCCTGTCGGAAGTGGACCACCAGCCTGGTCCGCTTCCTCACACAATACTTTAGAAGCCACAGGGGCTGATCTCATATGCAAAGTGAGAAATTCTAAACTGCAGCCAAACTCCTGCCAGTTTGCAAGATGTCTTCCGCTCAGCTGTTGTTTTCCCATTTCAGGAGTCCCGTGCTCCCTGACCTTCAGTGATGTCTTAACCAGCCTTCCCAGCCCTAGTGACAAGTCAGAAACAAACAGCTCAGCTCACTCAACATGTCTACCATTATCAATATGCTATATTACAGATAAGCTTTAAATAGAAACAATATGCTAAACGTAACTAGATTAGAAGAAATCAAAGTGAATCCAGGCTGCAAGGTAAGGGCTGGCTGAAAGCCTAGGTGAGCTCTGAGCTGCCTCCAGAAAAGCATTAGTCTTTGTGAGCTTTTAAATGCGATGCAAGATTTGTGTCCCTGAAATGCCTTTGATCCTTGTTCACCAGCTTCCGTTTCCAGACCAGTAACATCATTTACAGACATTCCGCCTCTCTTTTAAGAGACCCACTGTAATTTAAACACCAGACGTCTGGTTTACCAGTTCCTGTCAATGCCCTGGAGTGTATACCTACACAATGACGCCATCTTGGCCAAACTACATCAATCTTTTACATAATAATGCTATCTGTGCTGTCCCATTAAGAGCAAACACTTGTTAACACAGCTGTGTAGTGTTGCTTTCTATCTTAAATCTCTAGCAGTAGGTTTTCTACTGATGACTGGATTGGTGGGCTATGATTTTGAATCATTTTTTATATAACACTTCTCAAGACACACAAATAACTTCATAGAACCCATGGCCATTTCAAGCACCACCACTATGTAGCACCCACCTGGATGATGTGCCAGCAACCATTCTGCACCAGTAGGCTCTCCACGCAGTACCTAAGGGACTGGAGACTACTCACCATTTAGATATAGGCGGAGCCGGCAGCTGGAGCCGAGCCTGGATATAGGGGATAATTAGGAGACCAGATCAGAATTAGGAGAAAAGATCTCAGTGGGAAATTTTAGCCAGGACATCAAGGTACCATCCCTAATCTTTCAAAAGATGCTTAGGGATCATTTATGACCTTAGATAGTCAGGACCTCGGTTTTACATCTCATCCAAAGTATGGCGCCATTTTTATAGCAGTGTGCCCATCACTGTACTGGGGCACTGGGATCCATGCAGACCACAGAATGTGCATTAGCTATACCAGCAAACCAGCTTTCTTAGTTGAGAAAGTTACCAACGAGGAGGCCATTTGGCCCATCAAGCTCACTTGGAGGGAATTAAGTTAAAACTAACAATTTAAAGTTGGCATGATATTGTCAAATTCAGATTTGAAGGAATTTAGGGTTTTAGCTTGCACTACCCCTTTGGGCAGACTATTCCTTACAGTACCATACTCCAATTACACGATGTGAGAAAAAGTTCTTTCTCAGATCCATACTAAAGTGTTCCCCTACTAGTTTCTGACTGTGGCCACAACAGTAACAATTTGGATGAACAGCATCTAAACCTGTTAGAATCTTATACACCTGAATCATGTCACTCCTTAGTCTCCTTTTCTCAATGCTCAATTCAGCTCTGCCAACCTCTGTTTGTAAGCTTGTACACATAGTATTCAAGGTGAGATCTGACAAGGGAATTATATAATGTTAGCATTACCTCCCTTGATTTAAACATACTCAACACATCTGGAGATGTAGCCAAGCATTCCGTTTGCCTTTCTAACTGCTTTCATACATTGGTGAGAGTGAAACATGGAAGTGTCAATATACACACCCAGATCCTTCTCATACTCAGTTTCTGTAATTTCAGTTGAACCCATAAAATACCTGTACTTTATATTTATGCTCCCTATATGGATTACCATACATTTGTCTACATAAAATTTTCATCTGCCATTTCTCAGCCCAGTATTTACTTAGACTGAGGTCATACTGTTACATCTCTGTTGCCAACTCAGAATTTGCTACACCTCCTAACTTGGTGTCGTTAGCAAATTTTCCATATATGTTAGTGTCAATATTGTTTATATAAATTAGGAAAAGTAATGGTCCTAAAATTGAACCCTGGGGTACCCCACTATGGACACAGGCCCATTGTGACATTGTACCTCTACTGTACCTGCCGCTTTCTGGTGGTTAACCAGTTTTCGATCCAACGTGTTACAGTTCCTAATATACCTGCTGCTTTGAGCTTAAGCAGCAGGCATTTGTATGGGACTACATCGAAGGTCTTCTGGAAATCTAAATATATCACATTGTAGGCCTTGTTTTGATCAATTTCCCTTGTGGTCTCCTCAAGAAACTCTAGTAGATTATCCCAACACGATCTACCCCCCGTAAACCCATGTTGGCAATCCCTCAGAATGTTATTAGTGTCTAGGTATTCAGTTATTTTTCCCTGGATTATTGCCTCCATCAGATTTTAAGTTAAGATAATTGGTCTATAGTTTGAGAGATTGTTTCATTATCACACTTTTTGAAAGTGCATGTTTCCAGTCTGGGGGTACCATGCCTGAAGATAGGGATTTAAATATTTTTGAAGATTTTTGAAGTTAAAGGTCTGGAGACTGCACGTAAGATGCCATCAGAGCCAGAAGATTTATTAATTTTGAGTTTAGCCAGACCTTGTAACACATCAGCTTCAGTTATACATATATTGGTCAAAGGTGGAACCGAATTTGAAATAATACCTGTGTGAAGTAATTGATAAACTTGTTGATAAACAATGTCCTCATCATTGTCAATTATCAGACCTTCACTATTCTGCAGATTGGTGATTTCAGCTTTTTAAAATATTGCAAAAACAAAAGCTTGACATTGACCTTAGACTGCAAGTCAACTTTCTTTTCTTCATTTCTCTTAGCACATCTAATGTTATTTTTCAACTTGTCCTGTAGGTTTGAATACTCTTGCTTTATCCCTACTTCCTTTGTTTCTTTCCATTGATAGAGAGCCCCTTTTTGCTTGACTTTATAGTTGGTCGCCCATCTAAGTACTGGCCTGGCCCAAACCTACTTAGCTTCAGATAGATTGCCTAGTCTGAGCTGCAGGCAGTATGGCTGCTTTATTTTATCTAACGGTGTAACGCACTTCCTGGTTTAGCCCACATAAGTGATAAAGAGCTATCACTACTTCATCGCTCATGCCCAAGGAAAATGTTTTAGTTGGCCCTCTCTGACTGTGCGAGGTGTTGGGTACTCCTTGGCAAGCGCCCTCTTCAGATACCACTGACACGTCCAGTTGAATGTGGTTTGAGAATGGCAGACTCCAATAGTAGCCTGGGAGGTTCAAATTAACTAAGGATAGCTGAAGCTGAAAGAGTCTAACTTAGTAGGTAGTGCCGGGTACATTCGTGGACTGAAAATTACTGTTTTTTTTTTTCAGATTAAAATGTTCTGCATTAAAAATAAACTCCAAAAAAAAGCATGTTGTGTGTGATATATTTTTTATTTTAATAGATAAAATCATTTGATACACGCCAAATTAAATTTGATCATGTTTTTATGGAATGTAAACGAAAAAAAAACTCTGTAGCTGGAAGTACAGCACTGTGGTCCATCTTAATATCATTACATTATTCTAATAATGCTAAGTAGAAAGTTGCAGTAAAATCTGAACTCAAAGGCTATTTAATCTGCAAATGCTGTGAATATTAATACAAAATTTAATTTGTGCAGCGAGGGTTTGCACAGTTCTGGACATTTTAATGTCACAGTGTTTCTGCATATACAAAGTAGGCCCTGACCATCCTTCTTGAAGTACTTAGTCAGTGTCATCTGGACTTCTGGGACCCTGGGTTGGGTTTGTGTGGTTTGTGTAGTCGCACTCACGGTTTACCACACTGAAACCATGACATGTGATTCTCATTTGATTGTTGTGGTACTTTATTTTTTTGTATATGTTATAAGTATAATTGTTACAGTCATTGGCTTGTATGACGCTTGTGTCTTCAACAGGGGTCGGCACCCCGCAGCTCCGGAGCAGCATTTTCATCCCTTTGATGTGGCTCCCTGTGGCTTTTGAAAATAATTAATGAGTATTTAATTAAAATGTATTTTATTTTAATTTGTTCGTTTTTAAATTGTCATTCTAAATTTGAAGATTATGGTGATCTTGTAACATCTAAATAAAACGTGTTAAAAAATGTTGTCTCTCCGCAAACACTTCCATTGTGTTGTGACTATTTGTAGTGCGTTTTAGAAGTTGCATGTCTTTTCTGTATTTGCAGCACGTTTTAGAAGTTGAAAGTGTTTTCTGTAATTGCAGTGCGTTTAGAAATTGCACGTGTTTTCTGTATTTGCAGCACGTTTTAGAAGTTGCGTGTGCAGTATTATTTCATTTTAAATGTTATAAGGGTTGTCGCTCCCACTGTTTTCTTTACTGTGGAAAACGGGTCCAAATGGCTCTTTGAGTGGCAAAGGTTGCCGAACCCTGGTATAGAAAGTGAACTGAAGGTGCATGATGACTGTACTGGTCCTTTATGGCTAGAATGCTTCTGGCTTAATGCACTGTAATTGAGCATAAGAACATAAGAAATTTACAAACGAGTTGAGGCCATTCAGCCCATCAAGCTCATTTAGGGAGATTTCCACTAATAGCTCAGACTTTAATAGCTCAAATTTACCTAGCTCCTATTTAAAAGAACCCAAGATATTAGCTTGTACTACAATAGTAGTAAGACTATTCCATACTACTGTGTAAAGAATTTTTTTCTCACATCCAGTTTGAAATGTTCTCACGCTTATTTTCACCTATGGCCACGAGTCCTTTTTCTGAACTAATATTGAAGTAACTATTTAATTGGACAGCATCCAGACCTGTCAGATTCTTATATGCTCCCCCCCCCCTTAGTCTCCTTTGCTCAAGGCTGAAAAGATTAAGCTCAGCTAAGCTCTCCTCATAAGACATTCCTTTAAGCCCAGGAATCATTTTTGTAGCCCTGCATTGAACCCATTCAGGCAGAAATGTCCTTTTTAAGGTAAGATGACCAGAACTGCACATAATATTATAGGTGGGGATTTACCAAGGAACATTACATAAGGTCTTAACCTTACCTCCCTTGACTTAAACTCCACACACCTGAAGATGTAACCCAATATCCTGCTGGCCTTTTGAATTGTTTCCCCACGCTGGCATGAGTGGGACATGGAAGCATTAACATATACACCAAGCTCTTTCTCACAATCAGCTTCCTGTATTTCCATGGAACCACTTGTCCCTTATAGTTCTGTTCCCTCCATGGATTACCTCACATTTGTGCACATTAAATTTCACCTGGTATCAGCCTAGTCACTAATTAAATCAAGACTGCAAGATTGCATCACTGGGGCATGCATGTGTGTTAGTGGCTGCAGGAGGATGGCTGATGTACCTACAGCCTCTGGACCATCCTATACAAGGTCAAACCACTCAGCTGTGAGTGGTTGTGAGGATTGATGTCAACTCTTTTTGTGTGGCATTTAGGTGCCAAACTTCTCCAGGCAAGAGCTTTTCTTATTCCTGAAATATATTATTTTGTTGGCTAAGACATTGTGTTCCTTCTCCCGAATTAACTCCTCATGCCTTTCCATCGACACTGCTACCGACAGCTTGACCCTGTTGAATATCGGATTGGACAGTCCTCCATTCTGCCATTGTCTGAGTCCACTTATTGATTGACTGCTTTTTGAGGACACCAAGTAGCTTCCTGAACTATGTCTCTTTCAAGGACCAGATTGTTGGTTTTACTTGACTTAACCTTGAGCTAGTTCTTATCAAGTTTACATGGATCTGAAAGCTTATTTCCATTTGTAGATTTTTGTTCAGTATGATTGATGTTTACATAGAGATGTAGTTATTTATACCTGGTAAAATCCCTGAGCTTCTGTGTACCTTCATGCCTCCAGGGTGCTGGGTTTGAGTCCTGACTCCAGCTCCGTGGGTGTGGGGTCTGTTGTTCTCCTCTGCTTTTCCTCCCATAGTTAGTTGAATTGCCCGTAGTGTGTTAGTGCTTGCAGATAGTCTGGTATCTTGCCTTGGGTTTCCCCTGCCTCATGTCTTGTACTCTCAGCTCAATGCCCAGGTCCCCCACTACTCTGTACAGGCTGAGCAGATGTGAGAGATGTTTTCCAGTTAGAGGTCCTGTAGTGCTCTCTTGGTGAATCTTCTTGTGCATCATTCAGAATACAATGCTGGTAATGGCTTACAGGAGCATCAGCATAACACTTGGTTTGTTCCCTCGACAGTTGAATCAGGCTCATGAAATCATAAATCAATAGTTCTGCCAAAAACCCGACTCTGGACCTAAGGGTACGAGTAGGTGGCATGTCAAAACGAGCGGGATTCTGTTTTTAAAGCGGCCAAGTGGTTTAGCATGTCTGGGAGATGTAAGTCTCAAATGTGTATTTGCAATCCGATCACAAGAAGACTGAGGCGAAGGCAATAGCTGAAATGTGGCCTATGGAATGCTGGGGACAGCGATGCCCCATTAAAGTGTCCCTCTCAGTGACAGACGTCTGAACCTGAAACGTGGCGGGAGCACCCTGGAATTAGGCTGTTATATTACTTTTACAGTGGTTGTCAGTATTACCTTACATCACAATGTTTTGCTGACACTCCAGACTAATGTACTTGTACAAAATATAGTACAGATTTATGTGCATAATTCACTTGATATTGTCCTGGCTTGGAGTTAGAGTTGGTAAATAACCCTAAGGCACTTATGTTAAAAATGAATTTAGTTTCTTTTGTGAATATAAAAATATAGCATTACTTAAGTGAAGCTCAGCATATATGGTGCAAATATATTTTTAGTTTCCTCCTAAATTATCATTTGCATGATCAGTAGAATTAGAGCACCTTGGCTGCACACACCAGTATTTTGGTAGGGCGTAATTAAATAAAAACCCTTGGATGCATGCACTCTTCTTACGTATACTGTGGCCCTTGACATGGCTGGATTTACAAGGGGAAGACTGCAGGTCTTCTATGTTTAAGTTCATTTAAAAACGCTCCTTATCACTATGCAGTTTTCTCAAAGCCTTCAAGAAATAACTATGAGTTTTGGTACCCTGTTACAGTTTCTAAAACTCAAAAGGTACTGAAGGGCTTTGATGGAAAAATAAAGCACTGTGAGATTTTCCCCCCATCCATGGATTCTCCAATTGTACATGTTGGCAACCATCCGTGACATAATGCTTAACCTCCAATAATCAGCTGTATAAAAAACAATTACACAGGCAAAATAAAAAGGGAGAGAATAAAATGCATATTATATGCTTATAAACTCCTTTTAGGCAAGACAGCAAAGGTTACTGCAATGCTGGTGGTGGTGTGCAGCCCAATGTATTATAATGTTATTCTTGTGATCATGAAGGTTTCCACATCAACTCCCTCAGTCAAAAGAGTGATTTCACCATTGGTCCCCTAAGCAAGACCCTTAAACGTTCATTGCCTCAGGGACTGTCTCACATTTCTTTCCCAAAAAATATCACTTTGTATAAAAGCATATGCAAAATAAATAAAAATGTTACCTTTGGCTCTCTTTAACTATTAATTAATCAGCTGTTTGCTCAGGTCTAAAGATCACTGAGCAGAATAATGCTGTTCCTTGCATTCCTGTTGGATAATTGTTGTGTTTTTCTACAGACCTCCGGCAACGTACTCCACCAGTAATCCTCAGACCTGCCTTGGAGTCTCTTTCACACACATTGGACTCTCTCATGTCCGAATGGCTGTGGTTCGTCCTGTTTGCATTGGGTGACAGAATGGCAGTGTGCCCCTTGTAGTAGCATGCTCTGTCAGATTCCCAGAGGTATCCTGCTGTACATCAATTTGCACCTGTATCACCTGCCTTCAGTATACCTCTTAGTAAATGTGAAATACAATAGATGTCAGAACGTGTCATTTTCATTATTCTATCAACAGTTACCCTTACCTGGGGCACTTTAGATTGTGCAATGTCATACGCAGTGTCAAAGGATTCGTGCTGTTGTGTTTTATAAAGTTATTATCAGGTGAAAGTGCTAATCTTGTCAGTACAATAGCAGCCTAACACATGAAATGTGAGTTTTAACTGTGGCAGGAGCAGAGATTATGACTATTCATCTTAGGAGAAGGTTATCATTTGCTTATACGTCAAAAATCAGAAAGATTTCCTGTGTCATCGGGAAGGAGTTATGTAATGGTGACAAACTGAATTGGACCCATTATGATGAAAGCCTGAGATTATGTGTTATGGGTTCACCCCAGAACACAGACAGTGTCCACACAGTCAAACATCTGTCCCAAGATGCAAGATGATGGATCTTTAATATGCAACAGGTGCAAGGGAATGCTTATGCGTTATGCCACACATTCGGTTACAATGACATGAAAGGCAAAATAATGCCTTTAGTGCAAAGTACTAAAGACATCCAGTGGTGCGCTTACTGCCCCTTGGAGTGGCTTTCTCTCTGCCTTCATGCATGCTTTCATTCATTTCATTGTTTGTTTGTGTAAATGTTTTTTATTTATTTTCTCTTTGTTTATTTATTTAGTCATACTTATAATTATCGATCTGGTTCCCTACCTCCAGTAACTTTAATTCCATTAGTTGGAAATTGTGCTGTATTTGAGGCAAAAAATATTAGTTGAATTGTGAAAATTGCAATTTATTTAGAGGGATACTTAGCAATGAAATTACTCCATTTAGAAAATTTCCCTCAAAGATTCGAAAACATAGTTGAATTGAGTTTCTGAATTATCATTAGTTTTCCTCTAAAATTATGCATTATATTGCCTTTACTGTTTTATTTAAATGTTGCTACTTTTAATATAATCTAGTAAAATCTCAAAATCAACAGATTTTAGTAAAAGATATGTCGTGCCTCAGAGCCAACTGCGGCCTCCTGGTTCTGCTGGTTAAGCTGTGCACTTGACGCACATGGCGAGCGCTTCGACTCAGAATGCCTCATCACTTTCCTCAAGTTACCCCCAGCGTCATACTTTGGATTCTTACCGTTTCAGTTGCTGATAGATCACCAAGGCAGAGGTCAATTAGGGGCTGACTGTAAGGGTCTGGGAATGCAGGCAAACGATGGACCTATAAATAGACCTGATGATCTTGGAAGAAGCATGGTGGCTGTCCACACCTGAATTAATAAATACTGGCACTCTATCTGCAATATACTATATATGTTTATGTCATGCCCTGCCCGTCGGATCCTCCTGTGTGCCACGCCACCTCGTTTCCCTCGTGCAAATCCTCCTGTTCCCAGCTGTTTTGTGTTTTGCAATCAGCGTTTCTTGCATTTAGTCCGCCCTAGTCCAGTCCTCCCTGTCGGGTTTTGTCTCTGCCGATGTCAATGTCTCTGCATCGTCTGCTAGCGCTCACGCTTCCCCTCGTTTGTACCCAGTTTTTACCCCGTCATCCCAAATAAACGCCCTTTTTAAGGGCTCAACCCCGACAGCTGCATCTATGGGTCGTAATTCCCGCCGTAAGCGTGACAGTTTATATATGTCCAATAAAATCGGTACTCAAGTTTCACAAATTTATCAACAATGACAGAAAGCAGAAAACTCCCGCCAATAATATCTCGTTAAATAGTTATGATGAGAGAAGCTGTCTTGCCAGTGACAGTGCTAACAAGCTATAGTATTTGCATTATAATTCACTGCTGTTATTATTAATGTGATTATTTGTAAGTGATTAGTAAATGGCACGGTCCAGTCTAGGGTTGCATGCATGTGTAGTTATATATGCACTATACTTAATTCCCTAACTAAATAAAAACTAAATGGTATCCATGCCCTGGGGAAGAGGCATATCATCTGGGGAGGGGGGAAAATTAATATACAGATAGTGAACCAAATATACTGAAGCAACCAAAATTATTGCAGAATGTCATATATAATTTTAAAGTAGTTGTTAAAGAATGGAAATATAGCATTATACTACCAAAACCTTAGGACTGAAAGTGTTTTGTGTGTGTGTGTGTGTATGTATGTGTGTGCGTGTGTGTGTGTGTGTGTGTATGTGTGTGTGTGTGTTTGAGAGAGAGAGAGGGAGAGAGAATAAGGTGGAGCAATGTACTTTAAATTTGGTCTGGTTGGAGAGTTCAGCATTTTGAGAATTCTTGTTATTCACTTGCTTTCAGATGATATGTGGCTTGTTTTATATTTCCGTAAAGGCTTTTCCTGCTGACTGAGTGTGACAAATTGCCAAAATCAAGTCTGTAATACTGTGTAATTAAAAGTATTAGTTTAATTTTCAACATATAAAATGACGTCATCTAATGTCCCAGGCTAACTACACTTTTCTGTCCTTAACACTAGCATCTAACACACTGTTCACATCGTCTAGGTCATTACACATGCCCAGGCCCAACATGTGTCTTGCTCGTGCCTGGGGACAAGATGATCTCAAAGCCGCCCCCCCACCCCACCACCCCCCCAGCCTCACACACACATTTCCTTACTTCACTCAGGTCGCTGACTGGCTATGGCGCACGCACAGTTCATGTTCCATTTGCACATGGCAAAAGAGCTCTCACTAAAAGGGTGCGCATTATGTAATAGGGCTGTAATGGTACATATTTTCGTCATGTACCATTCAGTACATAATTTTCAGTTCACCAGTGAATACCTTTATTGACAAGAGCAGAACCTACATTGAAAACTAGATGTTAAACATGGAAAACATTATGCTGATTGTGGCTGTGAGTTGTTTACGGTTAATGCTGGTTACAGTCAGTCACAATCGCTGGTTTTGGAACAGTTTGGTATCCTAGTGAAGTACACCAGTACTGGAGAGCGAGTAGTCAATAAGAGCAAGATTGTCTGTTAACTGTTTCACCAAACTGCTGGAAACACATCCAGCATGCTAACTCACAGTGGCATTTAAGGTGCTTTTATCAGGAAATTCAGATTTATAATATAATTATGTATGTGGGTGTTTATCTTGACAAATATGAAATCATTTTCGATAGTAGACAACACAGGATTTAGGATGGGATTTAGTAAATTACTATTTTAATGTCATGACCCTGAATAGGACAAGTGGGTAGAAAATTGATCGATGGATGATTGTTATGATTATATTTTTGATCACTCTACATAGACCTATTCATGTTTGCAATTTGCAAATATGTATCTATTAGGTTTTGTTATTCACACCACGCTGA
>JAODKN010000045.1:7749773-7771362 GCA_026774425.1 Petrocephalus zakoni
CCGGTGGTATAATTTGCTGACTGGGGTGGGGGTTTGGTGCCGGTGGTATACTTTGCTGACTGGGGTGGGGGTTTGGTGCCGGTGGTATAATTTGCTGACTGGGGTGGGGGTTTGGTGCCGGTGGTATAATTTGCTGACTGGGGTGGGGGTTTGGTGCCGGTGGAATAACTTGCTGACCGGGGTGGGGGTTTGGTGCCGGTGGTATAACTTGCTGACCAGGGTCGGGGTTTGGTGCCGGTGGTATAATTTGCTGACCAGGGTCGGGGTTTGGTGCCGGTGGTTTAAGCTGGAGGGGCAAGTGGGGGAGGGGGTGGATGGGCAGAATATATTATAGATGTTACATGAAAGACCAGATTTAATAATGATTTTAAAACATGTTGTGGGAAGGCTGTAACAAAACCATCCTGCAGACCTGGTACTTTGAGACCTTAGATGCACATTAGCCCTTCCTCTTTCCAGCATCATGCCATGTTGAGTGGCAAGCCCAGATTCAAAGCGCAGCTGAGCAAATAATCAGCATCTGCTATCTTAGCCTCAATATTTGCTTAGCCAATGGTAATAAAAATACCTTTCTGGTCACTGCAGCTGACAACAGCAACGGGAGCTGCAAGTGCAGCCACACAGCTTGCGAGATCTTCAAGAAGGCCTACTACTACCTGTATCCCTTCAACATTGAGTACAGCCTCTTTGCTGCCACCATGATGTACGTCATGTGGAAGAACGTGGGCAGGCTGATGGACGAGCACGCACATCATCAACACACACACCGCCTTCACCTCAAGGGCATCCTGGCTGGACCTGTGGGGGGGGTAGTCATGCTGGTGACTGGCATTGCTACCTTTGTTTACTATGATGTGAAGGTCTCAGAGAACAGTAATGAAGCCTTGATGCTGCACTACATGATAAACACCGTGGTTGTCTCCCTCATGTCTCTGACTACCCTGGCTGGTTGTGTCATCTACTGGCTGGATGAGAGGAACCACGTGTTGGAGAAAAACCCCTCGCGCAGCCTTGACGTGGGCCTGCTGTTGGGTGCTTCCCTCGGCAGCTTCCTCATCTGCTACTTCACTGTGGTAGCCGTGGTAGCCTCGGGAAAAACTGAGACCCTCAATGCAGTCAACCTTGCCTGCTCGCTGCTCACCATCCTGCAGCTCATCCTGCAGAATGTTTTTATCATTGAGGGGCTCCACCGGGAGCCCTTCAAGGAGACCCATGCGAGTCACTTATTCTCCAACCCTCATGCCCTCCACGGCAACCAGGAGGTACACCAACCACAGAGTACAAGGAGGAGCACTGTGGTTATCATCACCACTGGCATGCACATGCCGGTAGCCCTGGGACTGTGCTGGAAAAGGCGGGTCCTCAAGGAAATATGTGTCTTCCTTCTGCTTTGCAACATACTGGTAAGTACGTCTCCTAGTCTCCTCAAAGACAGGCTCCATCTATCTTGTAATCCCCATCACTGTCTGTCTTTCTACAGCTCTGGATCATGCCAGCCTTTGGCGCCCGTCCTCAATTTGACAACCCTCTTGGGTTCGACTTCTATAGTGTCACCACCTGGTCAGCCGTCGTGAACATCGGTCTACCCTTTGGTATCTTCTACCGCATGCACTCAGTGGCCAGTCTCTTTGAGGTCTACCTTACTTCATGACAGTCTGAACTCTTAACAACAGGAAGGAATCATACTGACCCTCGTTTAGCACTGATCAGATTTTTAAGCATGATTTCTTAATTTTTTTTTGTGATTTGCTTGGTTATGCATGGTCAGCACCGTTGCAACGCATTTGTCGTTTCATCTTGGAGCAGCTTGTGGACAGACTCCAATGTCACTGACAGAAGTGTTCATGGATGAGGGGGAATAGTTCTGGGTTTCTGGAGGGAGACAAGGTTTTAAAGCTCACCTGCGAAGCACTTTATTTTCATGAACAAGTTACTGTGTAAGGAAAGAGGACCCTTTTATTTGTGTTTCTTCACATTACAATTTTACTTAACTAGTAGCTGTACACAGTATGTGCCAGGTTCCCAGTCATACCCTGACCTCTTACAAGTGCTCTGAACTCCAGAGTTCAGTTTTTAAGCAATCTGAGTCACGAGGTATTACACTGTTTCCACATTTGGAGAAAAAGGCAAAACACCTTTTATATAGCTCAAAGTTCATACATATTGCAGGTCTAGGTAGAGCTCCCAGCCTCTGATGCAGTTCTTACAGTAACTCCTTCACAGGGGTCACATGCCCAAGGACACTTTCTAAGAAGGGCTGTTCGTGGGAAAAATCAAAGTGATATGGCCTTCTGTCTCCAACCGCCCAAGGATGTGGCAGCTCCAGGGAGGGGCAGTGGGGAAGGCTGTGACATCAGCAAGCCGGACGTCACGCTAGGAGGGGAGGGTGGGGATGCCGTTTATCTCATTGAAAAGTCATAAAGTAGCCAATGAATAACTTCGGGGAGCAATTTGAGAAGAAGAAAAGACAAAGAGAGGAAAACTTCGGAAGAAGCAGTTACAATCTCCTTAAGTTGTCAGGGCTCCTTGGAGACCTCTATAGAGACTGGATATTTTTTAATTAAGAAGGCATTACATATAAATCTAAAATTGCTTTTTATTAGAGTCTGTGTGGTAAAAAAATGTTTACAGGGGACTGTATGCAATGTATATAAGGGTATTGGGTGCCATTGTTTTTATACAATGTTGCATTTGATATTTTGACTCATTTCACTCTGGGGTGAATTATATGGCTTTTAAGTTTTCTGATTTATCACAGAACGACTTGGCAGGGTGGTCCATCACTGAGATAGACCTCCTCCATAAATAATAAAGCAATCACTTGCCAATCATGCTTTTGTCCTTTTTCTTTACTGTTTACTTAAGTCACGTAAAAAATATCTTGTTGGAGAAATTTACAAAGCTGTAATCCACTGTTGTCCCTTCGTTATTGCAAACAAAGTTTTAACCCTATATGAGCGGTGATTAATGAGGGCTTGCTTTAAGAGATGGAATGATAGCTTTTCAATAATCCACGAGATGTGCTTCTAAAGAGTGTAAATTTATCTATATATACAGTCTTTGCAGCATCCAAACAGGAGGTGATTAACAGTGATCTGCTGGTGAACTCCAATATAACTGGCACTGCCTTAGTCTGAAGTAAACTGCACTGCTGAAGCATGTTAAAATATTGGTCTGTGTTCATTTCATAAGTCAACTTGTTTAAAATGAACCCCACAAGACTGAACAGGGTTATGTGTGCACCCCCCCACCCTTGGAAAAGAAAAAAAGTCATCACCCAACTGCCCTTATGGGTCAAAAGTTGGGTTCGACAATCCTTAATAGCAATCCTGTATTTGCGAGGTAGGCTATTTACTGTACACAAACATGGCAATATAAACATGTTAAAAACTGTAGCATGTGATACTGCACCTGAGAGCTCATAAACCTGGTTAATGAGTAATACAGACTGTATGTGTTTAAAGCACTGGCAGGTCTGTCATACACACTTAATAATGAAAGGAAACACAGAGCAACCCGTCCAGCATGGCATTTTTCTTGAAATCCAATGCTCCCCAGAAATTCAGGAAATAATCTTATATATCTCTGGTACAAACATATCCAGTGACAAACACGTGCAGTAACATGGAAATGGGCGTCCCACCAAAGCTGTCATCCCAGAAGGTCCTCCAAGCTGAAGCTAAATGGTAAACAAGGAGTTACATTCTGAGAATTTTATATGGTGCAACACACCTTTTAAAGGCTTGCATAGGCTTCGGTCCTATGCATGCAGGCATCACATATTAAAGGAAAGGACAGAGCATCACAAAATGGGCAAGAAACTAACAAGCCAAGCCGGACTGACATCCATTACCAGGAAATGTTAGAAGACAATGGCTCCCTTAGCTAATTCATAATTTATTACATTTCACATAAATAATGGTACTCCAATGCAACAAATGTGTTATTATATACATGGGATGTTCAAATAATCCAAAATTATGTGAAACTCAGGTATATCAGGTAAGCGCGTGGGTCACTATATTACACAGAAAACAGCTGCAAAAGGAAATGTGGGTGAATTCAAAGTCACGTCATCTCTAAACCATTCTCCTGGGCAGAAGTCCATCTTGCCTTTTTGGCCCATGATTACAGAAGTGCAGATACACTCCAACATGTCCATGATCTGGCCTTCAGTCCTCCCTCACCTAAATCCTTTGACCTTTAACCTATTCTGGACACAAGCAAATTAGAAGCCGGGTCACAAGTACAACACTGGGGCATTACCGCTTTGCAGAAAAGTAAGACCATGAGAAAAGTAAGAAAAGTAAGGTCCAGGAGTAGATGGGGTGGTACCTACCCAGTCCAGCCCATAGTCCCACAGGTATCTCTCTACACCCTTTGGATCTCAAATAAGCGGACATCTGTGTCATACCAGATAGGAGGATCCACGTTTCTACAGTGACACAACAACAGGTATCATTGAGGAACACAGAGCCATGGAGCGTTTCATACCACAAGAGCACCCCCTTCTGGCACCATTTGATATCTCTCAGTATAGGAATTCACCGAAGCATCTGGCAAGCAGATTGGCTTGATGAATGAACTGGACTTCATGCCAGTGAAGAGGATTTCAGCTATACAGAATCAGGACAAGGCTATGTATATAGGTCTGAATATTTTAAATAAATAAAAATAAATGTAGTGGCCCATCCCAGCCCTCATATGTGCTCACCTCAGATAGACCACACCCCACGTGTAGGTGCGGAACCACATGGTGGTGCCGGCATTAGGCTGGTACTTTCGGATTAGGATGGGGTGTGGGACAGGCAGGAGACCCACCAAGGTGCCATGCTGGAGGAACTTCAGGATCTCCGACTCATCAGTCAGACCCCTATATGAGGGACAGTAATCTCACGTGGACTAGCGCTCGCAATAATGAGAGCTCAAAGGGAAGACTTAAAAGAGGCACTATAACATTCAAAAACCATCAGGACGGCAATGATTTGCCTACAATGTAGAGTGTTATTCCACACTTACAGGTGTATTAATGTACCTTCTAAACACTTTCTGCATCAAGGCCTGTTGGCAACCAAGGTATTTTTGTGATATGTAACAAGGCCTTTAACAAGGGAGTGGAGCATTTTCTCAAGTTTGTTTCTGTATGATTAAATTTAGCCCATCAGCACTCAGCCTCACTTGTCAATGCAGATCTTCTCCACCTGGGGAACCAGCACCTGCAGTAGGCGAAGGACCGTCTGTAGAGGAAGCCGGCTCTTCCAAGAAAGTACCTGTCAGGAAGGAGCATGTACCACAGTACCAGTCAGGTGTCCACTCTGGTTGCCCAGGGAAATTCCTCTGTATGTGCATGACTTGGACGCAGGACCTCACCCAGTCTGGCGTGGGGGTCCAGCTGCCAGTGGATGTCACACCAGGAACATTCTGTTCTGTCTCTGTGTCGCTGTAGAAGACATCCTGAGAGGTAGGCAGACACACCAACAGCTCATAGTCTATATGAACTCACCCATTTGTATATAGATTTATGGCTACACCTGCACTTCAGCTACACCCAGCAAAAATCCCTATGTCCCCAGAAACTGGAGGTCTCCAGTGCAGCTCCATCACCTCATTGTCTTGTCCCGAATTAGATTCTGTGTCGCTACCACTGGCCACTCCAGCATGGCTCAAAGGGGGGGTCTGAGGAACATCAGATGGTTGGAGCGTGACCCCTCCCTCTGAGACCTGTGACTTCTCCGTCAGTTTGTCAATATCTACGAAGAATCAAATTGACGTTAACTAATCCAAGTAACCAGGTGAATGAGAAGAGGCTATAAAGTTATGGTCTCCATGTGGTACCTGGCATGGCGATGAGGCTTGTCTTGAGGGTACCTGGTTCAGAGGCCACCAGTGGGTGTGAACCCTCCATGGAAGCACCCTCCTGAGAGTCAGAAGGGGTGACACCCCCTGCCGGTCGTTGCTTGCGCTGCAAGGATTTCTGGATAGATGCTTGGTCAGTCGGCAGGCTGGCCAGCTGGTGAAAGGTGGTACGGTTGCGGATGATGGCGTAGACTAGGTTGCTGTGGCCTGGATAGGGGTAGCAGAAGAATAAGAGGAGATAATAGGCGGGGGGAAGCGATTCCCATTAGTTCAATAAAGATGGACATTCCTCTACCATCAAACTGGTACTGAACAATGTTGTTGAAAGTCTCAAGCAGGAAGAGGACCAGCTGGTGGTTTTGCTGGCTGGAGAAGAGGAACCAGCTGGTGGAGAAAACTTCCAGGAGGTGCAGAAGCTTGTTAGAGGCCACCATGGACAGATTTTTCAGGTAGGGCGAAACTAAAATGAAAGGGTTTAGGACATTAGGGGCAATACTGTTGGCTAATGTGTAAAGAAGGAAGCTATTGAGTAATAAAGCATAATAAGAGTCTTTAAGCAGCACTAGGCCTTCAAGCACATGCATTGAGAGAGAAGTTTCAAATTTCAAGTTTTATCGGCACATCTGTTCCGAGGAGCACACTGAAGTTCTTGTGCCACAGTCGCAGGGGAGGTAACAGGTGCATGGGGGACAATCAGAGCACCAACAGTGCAAATAAGAGACGAAACAGCAGCGCAGTAAAAGACAAGAGTATGCAGAACAAAAGCCCAGTATGGGAATTTTTGTCACCCCTAGGGTGTGTGGCATCCATTAAATAATTTATATGGAACAGTACATGAAACAGGGAAAGAGAGAAGAAAGAAAGAAAGAAAGAAAGAAAGAAAGAAAGAATGGAGATGACGGGGAATTTTTTGAGAGCTCAGTGACGTGTACTTTTGTGTGTTCAACAGACCCAGATTGACAATAGTGTGAGGCGCTTACCATTGGCGATGATGGTGAGCAGGCAGTCATAGAGTGGCTGCAGACGCTGGTGTCCATTGGTGATGATCTTGTGGAACACCTACAAGAGGCACACATTACTCATAAACCAGCTCTGTGCCCCCAGAACCCTGGATATGACTACAGGTCAATCAAAACCATTACAAAGCAGAATCTATCCAGGTCAATGGGCAACCTGACCAGAGCCTCACCAGGACAAGCAGGTCAGCATGTGTCCCAGTGAAGACAGGCACATCCATGGCCACATGTGCTGTGTACGGCTTGTTCAGATGCACGCCAAAGTTCCTCTCGCCACTCAGCAGCAGCAGGATGAAGACGCCGATGTGCAGCAGGCCTACACGGGCTGTGGACATGCCATGTCACTGCAGAGCAGGGCACCAGCCCCCCTCAGCTCTCAGCTACCTACTGACCATTTCAGGGCTCATTTGGCTAAATCAGAAGGCTAATCGGGAAAGCAGGGAACTAAGAACTTGGGTAGAAAGAACCCCAGCACAGGGTGGGCTTCCCAAAGGTTTAGCTAAAAGATGAAATACACCATGGCTGCACTCACCCTGGTCACCGCGAGCATCATTCAGGTAGTGCAAGATGGGTACCAGGACATCCAGAACATCACTGCTCTTCAGCACAAAGTACAGAAATTTCTGGAAGGCACACAGAGACATCTGTTTTTTTGTGAGATTTCACTTCCCACAGATGAGAAGGTCAACAAAGCCTCCAGATGGGAGCCTGACCAGGCTGAACGACAGCCACTAATGTCCCTTTCATTCCCAGTATTTCGGTTTTTGTAAAAAGAACAAACTTCTTACCATGGAGCAGACATTCTTCTCGCCATTTAGACTTGTATATTTTGGTTTATCCCCCATTTTACAAACGGTGAATTTTACAAACTATGCTTTTACAAACAACCTACAATAGCATCTTTTTTCAGCAACCGAAAGATATCTGCAGAGGATTTATGATTTTACGGAAAAAAGAGAAAAGCGAAAATAGGACTCTGCATTTGTTTATCTGCGAGCCGGTTACACAACAACGTATCGATCAACTGCAGACCACATATACAATGGTGGTCCAATAAGATTATAACTGAACTATAACCGAAATATTTCAGTCTGTGTGGGGCCGTTAAACATCATAGTACAATACATTAATCATGTGGTTGTGATGCTGGTGTAAACAAACCTACGGCGCTGTAAGTTGTACAGAAGTATAGCACATTAGCATTGTCAAATGTATGAAAAGCACTATAAGTATTTAAAATATCATTTAGAAAATGGATTCAAAACTAACTTTTCATGGTATCGATTCTACAGCCTGCACTTCTGGTCTTCATAGGCTACCAATGCGCATGTCTAGACCTAGAGTTCAGTGTCACACACAAGGGGTGTTTTTCAAATACAAGTACTGCAGCTTCTGAATCTGCACACAGCCAGAGTGTAGCTGGAGTGGCATGCAGAAGGCAGTAAACCACAAGATAACTTGTGCAACCACCGCAAATATAGCTAAAGATTTACATAATTGACATAGCACAGTAGATCTTTTTGAGAGATTGGTATCTTATTTCTGAATTAATAAAACATGAATCTCCATGAGCCTGATATGGCTGAGCATCAGCTAGATGTTTTAAAAGTAGATGTGACTTTTTCTATTTTTAAAGCATTTTTTGTAGTCAGTTAAACATTTGCACATTATGACAATAATCTGCATTTACTTTCACATTATTTTAACATCTAATTTTTAAGAGTGCTTATTTACTGCTTGTGAATGTCTGATTGCGGTAGGTTTCGCAGGAATGCTATACTTTTGGACAGCAGGGGAAACCTGGACATTGTTGAAACCATATTTTGATCCTAAATAATTTCTGTTAGAACTTTCCCCCTGAAACAGAAGTGTTAGCATACAGATATTTAACTGGTTTTCTACCTTGTTGATGTCGCACAGCTTCCAGAATAGCACCAGCAGCTCCTGGTGGAACTGGATCTTCTTGGTGGAGTTAGGTAGGTATGTCTGGGTGAGGGGGTTTGTCAGAAGACGAGCCAGGCCTTTTAGGACAAACTCGTAGTCCTGGAGAGAGAAGATAGGAGGCTTCAGAAAAATCTTGCAATTTCTTCTATATCTCCTAGAAAAACCAAGAACCAACAGACAGACAGCAACACAGGTAAAGGAAGTTACCTCTTCTCTGTGGATTCTCGATAAATAATTCACAAAGAGGTTCTCTGCTCCCTCTGGCTGGAAAGAAAGCACAAAATGACCATCAGAACAACCCAAGACATTCCCTGCTGATAACTGGACATATATTGTAGCTCGAACCAAGGACCATGCAAGTTCATCCCAAGTATTTGTGACCTGCATCATAGGAATCAATTTCACAGTTTTTTAAATGAAATTACTGTGACAAAATTGCAACAGTTTTACATTTTAACCCAAAAAACACCAAGGCTTGCACTTGATAAGGATATTTCCACATATCATCATTATTATTCTTATATACATGCATAATCAGAGCCGGATCCAGGCATAGGCACACCAAGCAGTTTCCAAGGGCCCAATCAGCACAAGGTGGCTCAGAAAAAGTAAAATATATTTATATTTATACAGACCCCCCCCCAACTTACTACCTATGCAACGTAAAGAATCTTAGCGATATGAGTGAAAACAGTGCAGTACGATTTAGTAACAATTCTGTTTTGTTGATTTAGTAAAAGAGACTATGACTTTTGGTTTCTGGGAACCAATTTTTTCATGTTAAAAGTTGGTACTTGGTACTCTATGTACCAGTTCTGACAAATTCGACAAATTCCTGTCTGTCAGAACAGAACCCAGTTGTAAATCAGAAAGAAGCTGTATGTTATATACATTCCTGACTCTGGCTATGGGCAGAATACCTTTTGGAAGAAGTGAAATGATCGTCGTTTTTCTTTATGGGGGGGGGGGGGGGGGGGCAAGTAAAGCGCTGCCTGTCTGGCCCTGTGCAAAATGCCATTGGTTTAATCTGTGAATCCCAAAAATTACTGAGAAACTCCGAATGAGGGGGGCAGATGGCACCTCTTCGTCGCTGGTGCTGGACGCGGTGCCGGACCACTCTGTGCTGGGGCTCTCCGCGCGGGCCGCGTACTCATGCTCCAGGGCCACAATGAGGATCTGCACGGCGTGCTCCACCAGCTGCCCGCGGGAGTCGGAGAAGAGCAGGTGGTTGTAGGGGATGCCGTAGCCCACAGGGTCATAGGCGCACACCACGTTGAGGAGGGAGGTGAAGAGGGGCAGGGCGTGCCTGCGGGATGGCACAGCAGGAGGTCCGAAATGAAGAGGAATTTCAGGTAGCTGGGAGTGATGGCCGCGGGAAGCCAGGCTGGAGTGTGGCTCAGTGGGTTTGGTCTCGCTGCTCGCAACTGGAAGGTTACTGGTTCAGATATCATGCTGTTCAGGACAATCAGATTGCTGCTGGTCCCATAAAATCTCCCCTCCCCAGGGGTGCCAGAATAACAGCTAACTGTGCACTCCCCACCTGTGTGTGTGTGTGTGTGTGCCTCAAAGGAAAGTAAGGAAACAGTGTCCTAAATCTCAATGGCCAGTGTCCGTCAATCTTCTGAACGCAAGTGGATTCTGATGTGGGTCTGTCCAGAAATGTGGTATAAATATTGCTTGTCCTGGTCAGGGTCCCAGGGGGTGGGGTGGGCGGATCCTGGCTGTTACTACTGCATCTTCTAACCGCATATCTGGCTACTGTGAGCCGGGAACCATCACAGGGGACACACTCACACACATACGGCACATGGTGTCACACATGTCAAGGCTCCTGACCGGTTTTCCGTGGAGCAGAAGACGGTAACCCAAGGGTTGGGGGCGCTGTGCTGAGGAGAGGGCGGCAGGTACATGGCCTCTGAGAAGCAGGTCAGTAGCAGCCGGAGCAGCTCAGTCCTGCGAGGTGGAGGAGGAGGTGAGGAAGCAGTGCAAAGTGTTAATGACAGCGGACACGATGGGAAGGGGGAGGTAGATAGGAGAATCGGAAGCTCAGCACCCCCTACCTGTTGAGGTCGTGCACGTAATCGAGGGGAGGGGACTGAGCAAACCCAACACCGGCCTCCCAGATGTGCTCACAGCTGTCCAGGAAGTGGCTGTCCTCCACTGTGTCCTGTGGGGCCAGCAGTCAGCACTCAGCTCCATGCCAGAGCTTCCCTATGCCCACACCGGGAATGCCATGGATACCGGGGTGTGTGTCTGATGGCCAACAGAGGGAGCTGGCACACAATGGGGTCAGCCAGAGACAGCATAAGCAACATGGGGAACCAGAGGAAAAAACTTTACCCTACAGAGTCACAATTACCCCATAAAAATCCTAGACACTGAGAGGGTGACCACAGCCAAACGTGGGTGGTCTGCTTCCTGAAGTGACAATAATGGCTTATTTACGCCAGTTTTGGAGATTCCCAAACAGCATACTCTGGCATCTGGCATCCAGCACAGATTTTGGCAAGGCCAGTTACCCTTCCCTGATCCCCCTCTCCTGTTGATTGAACCTCTAGAATATATTTTCCATCTTATAAATTTTGTGGTGGTTTTGTCTCCACAGTGTGAATTTTACACAGTGTGAATTTAGTTTTCCACCGGTTTATTGACATGTCACCTGTTTTCATGTTTCTGTGTTTCTGGATTGCAGTTCTGGTGTTGTAGTGCCCCATTACAATAGTGTTAATGATTTGTGATTTATACTACAGGTCACAGTGCACATGGACTTCTACCTGATTTGGCAGAACTTCTTCCTATAGATTTATGTCTTCTGCAGCTGCTCTGAGTTAGTGCTGAGGTTATGTAAGAAATCAAGGTGGTAGATTTTTATCACTGGAGGGGCAGATATGGACTGGTCAGTCCTTAGACAGAGGTGGGGTGGATTATGAGCTTTACTTACCCAGGTGCAGATGAGAGTATGTTAGAAAGCGCAGCGTAAACATGGCCTGGGCCAGTCCAAGCATTTACAGTGAACAGCAGATGTCACATTTTGTTAATGTGCTACAGTTCTCTTGTGTTTCACTTATATTTATGGTGATAGTGGGTATCCCCAAAGCCATGGCTAACAACTCAATGACTGCAGCTCAGCAAAACTGCAGCTGCTTGCACATTTTGCACATTTTTTAATATGCCTCGCGTAATACGCTAACGAAATGAAACAAAGCTATTCTACATTCATTGTGCGTCTCCTCACTACAATAACCTATTTTTTGCAAGTTAAGCAGAATTAATTATTTACATTGAGGCAAACTGAAATATTTTGTGTGATCCATGTTTTTTTTTATCGCTTCCCCCCGTAGTTTTTTCTCTGCACTCCTGCTCCCATGTTTTTGCGTGAAACTCACTTTTCCCTGATCCTCCCATGAATACATTTGATTGAGCAGGAAAAACACATCTTGTCACTTTGAGCACTTCTGGCAAGCAAAGGGACTGCGATTTTAGGCATCTGCAGTCTGCTTGTACATACCATGCTGCGTTTTTAGCCGCATGTCGCGACAAAATTACACCTGAAAAAGGTGCAAAACACATTAGTACATCTTCCTCACAGAGTTCAGATACGAAGTGTTTTACATAAGCCTGCACAGAGCTCGTTAGAGCTGGGCCAATCAGTGTTAAATGGTACTATAATGGTGGTCATCAGCTCAGTAAGTTGACACAGGGATTCCTAATCAGACTCTGTGGGCATTCATGTAAAAGGGGAAGTATCCGCATTACAAAATGCGGCAGCGAACTACAGTAGGAGCCACCCTTTGACTATAGTAAATAGCATACTCACCAAACTTTATCATCAGCACCCTCACCCCAGCCCAGCAAATTTATTATGCAACCTGGCAAGGGGTCACATAGGGGTTGGCACTGAATATCAGTGTCGGGATGCCTACCCTGCTATTACTCAGTATCAAATAAAAGAAAAAAATAACAGTGGTATTGTCCATCCAACTACTTAATCAATATATTGGTTATATATGTTTTTAGGGCGGGCCTTAAGCCCACTTTAAGCCGAAAGCCTACACTTAAACACGCTCTGAGTAGGTTAGGTGTACAACATAAATTACCATGGCAATTTACCCTGATTAAAAGTGTGCTAGAATTCATTGTGCCCAGCACTCAGAAGTAAGCCTTGAGAAATCTGGGTCCAGTGGTAAATTGGCTTGGTAGTTCACTGCACAGATCAGAGCAGGGCAGACACAGGACCTCGGTCCGGCTGCTTACTGGGCCCCCTCCTCTCAGCTGGCTCTGTACAGTGAAATCTGGGCAAAACAGCAAGTCGGCGAGGGCCAGCAGGAGGGACTCAGCCAATGGGTGGGAGCCTTCCTCGTCATCCTCCTCTTCCACCTGTGGGCAGAAGCCTGTTAGTGCAGGGGCCTGATGTACTGTATAAATGCAAAGCACCTGCCAGTTACATAACAGCTCTGTATGACAGTGACGCTGCAGCCAAGCAGGGAACAACCAGCACTTAAACAAATGCTTCTGTCTGTCTTCTCTCACCATCTGTTATGTACATAAACAGCACACATAGCTGGGCATAGGGGGGTGCTAAGGGGACACCCCTCCCCCCCATTTTCCACCTGGCCTCTTAGTAGCCTTCAGTCAATCACAAATCTAATTGGCCTGTTTGTCATGTGAAACTGATTGGCGCTCTGTAAGCCTCATATGGGGTTACATAATCCACACACACTACCCCAACCCACACACATATTCAGGAATAATTTCTGCTGCGTTCCCATACTTATAGGTCCAAACCACAGGACAGTGAGCTGAGCACGACACATGGGACCCGATGCAGACGACTTGAGCCCATCAAACTCGGCAGCTGCTCAGCCAAGACCCAGGTATCGCTGCGTCGACAACAAACGGCCTTCCACCAACATGGAGTGCTCAGGCAAGGGGGGCCAAGGAGGCCAATTCTGTGGCTCCAAGAACAGTGGGGGTGTAACGGTACACAAGATTCACACTTCAGCACAAACCATGGTTTTATATTCATGGTTCCGTACAATTTTAGTACAGCAGGGAGAACAGAATTTGAAATTAAATATGCGACTCAGAACAGCTGTAAACCAAAGGCAATGCATCTGTTGACATGTCCATCACAATTCTAACAGATGCTTATTTGCATATTGTAAACTTAAAAATATAAAATTTTATAATAAAAAATACACCATCATCACAATAATAATGAACTAAATCCAGTGTTTTTTACTAATGTGAGGGCTGCAGCTATCGATTATTTTAGTAGTCGAGTATTCTGTCCATTATTCCAACAATTAATCGAGTAATCGGATAAGAAATACTTTAGTCTTATTAAAGTGCAATAGTAACTATTCAAAAGAGAAAAAAGACAGGTTTCTCAAAATTAACAATTCATTGTCTTTAAAGGTTAAACTCCATAGCATAATGATGATGTTTTAAATAATTCAACAGGAGGGAGGACTAAAAAAACTTTTTGTTCAAGCGCTGTTTGCAAATGCAGCACGCAATAATACAGACACTTTACCGCAACATGGTATTTATAATAATAAATAATTTGAGCTATTTTGCCACAAATTTGGAAGTAAATTCTCTCGACCCATGTGACCCGAGGAGAGCTGTAAACTAATATCTTAATTAGCTGTAATGTATTAAATTGTTTTAATCTGTTATTTTATCAACATACCACTTAAAGTGCTTGGTAAGCAATGGAAATGACCGTGATTCTATGAATATCAATGTTTGGAACTATTCACTGTCTCCGTAACTCAGAAGTTTGCCTTATGGGAGCTAGTGGTACAACGGATCTCCGTTGATTCGTGATCCGAACCGATCTCTCTCCAGGGTTCGGCACGCACGTGATCCGAAGATTCGAAAAAAAAGAAAAGAAAAAGAAAAGTTGCACTGTATGGTGCGCGTGGTTGGTTTGTCAAGCGATAGTCATGGCCAGCGGCAGCGGTCCAAGCAGAGGAGCAGAGGAGCTTGAGAAACCTCCAGCATCACTTAAATCTCATGTGTGGGAGCATTTTGGCTTCCCCGTTAAATATATTGATGAGAAAATGGTGGTGGATAAAACCTACATGTATTTAAAAAACCGGTTGGTGTTGAAGAATCACAGCCATCGCATCATATACATATGAGATTGAGCTTTCAAACAAGGGTATAGTTGCCACTTCATTCGTATGTTTTATTAGTAAACTCCGGCGAAGAATAACCCGAGTTTACAGAATGCCGACGGACATTTTCCGCAGTTAGTGAGCAAGCTGTTTGAGTGCACAGGGTTCGTTTTTTGGAATGAAACTGTGACTGTTTATGATTCTTTGGTGGTCAAAGAAAGAGTTTGAAGTGCTTATTTAATATTTTATTAAAAATTATATTTGACTTCCGGTAACTCGAGCTGCTTAAATTTGGCCACCATGGTCATGTTGTTTTTACTTTTTACAAAAAATACTTGGTTTTCCACACATATTGTTTAAATGGTTTTTGAAGTGTAAGGACTGCATGGTCTTAGGTGAATTAGTTTAACATTAGTTTGATTTATTAAATGCTGTTTTTTTGTTAGTTAAAACGTAGACGTCTATTTACTAGGGGGCAAAATCTATAAGGTTAAAGGAAATAATTATCATGCCCTATATTGCACCTTAATTATTTGTTTTTATATAATTGCGTGGAATGAGTCTTGAGTTGAATGTTTTTTAATGGGCAAAAAATACTTAAATAAATAAATGGAGAGTTAAATTTGTCTTGTCATTTTTCTTTTTTTGCTGATCCGAAAATTGATCCGACCCGTAACTTAAAACCGTGATCCGATCCGAACCGTGAGTTTTTTGATCCGTTGCACCACTAATGGGAGCATCGTTGTCGCGACCTGTACAGCCTCCTCGCTGCCCGATCTGTACAGCCTCCTCGCTGCCCGATCTGTACGGCCTCGTCGCTCTGTTTTTTTCTACCGCTACACGTAATGCAGCGTAAGCACATTGTGCAACAGTAATAATCCTCCATGTGAAACACAGTGATCACTGAGTGTGTGGATTAAACGAAGCATCGAAGCAAAGAATTCGCATCGAGGATTTTTTGTAATCGAGTTATTCGAGTTACTCGATTAATCGATGCAGCTCTACTGCAGTATTATTTTTTTCCTGGAAAAAGCACCTTAATTGCCACACTGCTTTTCTCTAGTCGCACCCACACTCCCATGATGCCGTTGCAGATGAGTCGGCACACTGGATGTGTTTCCAGCGACATAGCTGACAGACAGCCGTGGCCTCATCAGCTACTATCTCTGAGGTGTTGGTGAATTTTATTAGAAAACCCAAATGTTCCCAAACCTGTGATTGTGACTGACTGTAACCAGCTTCAGCCATATCCAACTTACAGCCACAATTAACCACTGAAACCAAACTGAAAACGATGCACCGAATGGTAGATGATGTTCCAGTGATCCGTAAAGAAGGGACAGAACTTAGAGTGGTGGGGATTCCCGGGAATTTTAAGGGATGGCATCCCTCAGGCCAGACAGTTACTGTATCATGTCAGTGATTTTAGTGTGAGACTGCCATACAAAAAAGGCTTCCCCAACAGTGCAGTGAGCATGTGTGCTGTGCCCCTCCTATGCTCACCCTGGCCCGACCCACGCTGGGCACCGTGGACCAGAAGAATCCCCTCCAGTCGGGGTCCTCGAAGATGTAAGGCAGGATCCGGGTCAGCAGCCGGGCACAGCTCAAAACCACCTGCTTCTCCTTCTCGGTGGGGCAGCCCGACTCAGCCCCTTGAACCAGCTTCTCCACTGCCTGGCAACCAGTGAGTAACAATTAGAGCCAAATACCTCATGCATCACACTGACCATGTGCACACAGAAAGAATCAAACTTGGTCAGGTGACCCGCAGTCACCCAATCAGTTTCTGCACTTACATAAGCTGTAAAATGCACAAAATCAGGTTCCAACTTTCAACCCAAAGGAAAACTGGATGGATGGATGGATGGATAGATGGATAGATAGCCCATGTGTATGAGAGGAGTTTTGCTGAAAAAAAGTTCCCAGGGACTTCATTTTATCTTTAACAGCATGCTTTACAGCTGAGGGCTTGAATTTTGTAAAATTAAAATTTAATTTAAATTTAAATAAAGTAAAATTTTAATCTAAAACACAAATAACACACAGTAGGCATACAATAGAAATGTGTATTGATAAACATTTTTAAAATCATCCTGAGCATACTTTAATGAATATATAAGAAAAAATCCATCTGACGGAGGTGACTTCACAGTGACGGAGACCAGGAAGTGAGGCAGGGGTCCATAGGATGTAGCTGATCCATTTTATCCCTGATTAAATTATATTTTTGTAGAAATTTGAAGAACAAAGATCTGGGACACAACTTTAAAGGGGCAACATTTTCATCAAAATATATTTTTAAAAACAAAAATGATTATTATAGTAACATTTTACACCTATTATCAGCAGCTATTATTACTTTTAGATTTTAGCAGGTTTTTAACACATTTTTTAATTGTTTGAAGTTGCGAATTCGTGTCTGGGACAAGGGTGTTTTCTGGCATAGGGCTAGTTTAGAAGTTTAAAAATTTTAAGTGAACCAATAATTATATAAATCTTACTGATTTTGTACATATAAATAAAAAAGAATGGAATTAGAGGGACCTGATTTGGCCATATTGTGGCACAGGGCAAACCGAGGCATGGAGCGATGGAGAGGAAACAACGCCAGATTAGACCACAGAACAAGCAACAACAACAGAGACGACACATAGCATTGATAAACAGGGAGGTCCCATAATGTACAGGAAAGCTCACACACAACTGCTAGAGGATCAAGCAAGAACCGAGTACAAACACACATAAGGGCACACGTGACAATCGTACACACAGCCCAAAAAGTATCTACACTAACAAATACATACAGGGGCTATTTACAAGACATACACAGGGCTAAAGACAAGTGCTTGTGAGCATGCCTGCAAATGTAAATTACACCAGCACTATATTATATATGTAATTAATAATAATATAAATGCATAAATAGAAATACTTATCGGAAAGCTGAAAATGTACAGGCTTTTCTCCTCTGCAGCTGTGCCTGGTTGTACGAGCCTTCAAAGACCATACAGAACATCAGGATGGCCAGCCCTGCTGACAGGTTACTCGGGACACTGTACCTTGTAGCAGAGGGTGGCAAGGTTTGAGGGCGACTCCTCACGGACAGCTCGGATCTCGGCAGCTGGCACCATGGTGAACACATCCTGGACAGAGTTGGCCGTCTCAGCAAAGAACTGGTCCCAGAAGGTGTTGTCGGTGGCCTCCACAGGCTAGGGGAGAAGGGGACTGGGTTAGGTCACCATAAGACAGCGTGAGCACCAGAAATGTGGAAAAAAGGCACCAGAAACACCCATTTCTGAATGAAACCAAACCATTACACAACTCACAAAGAGCAGGGAGCTCTGAGACTGATGATTTATGTATTTTTTTTACATTTTAAAATAATATATGCATGTATATAAAGCTTTTATGCTTTTTAATTAAAAAAATGTACAAGAGTAATACTTCAAAAAGGAAGCCGTGAAGGATGTAAGTCTCAACTAGTAACTCAAGCACGTGAAGGATGTAAGTCTCTATGAAGCACAGTTGGTCTGACATCATTGAGTCACATGGTTATGGAGCATAATAGCTTTATGTACATGTATATGGGATTTTTAATTATAAAAAAAATGTACAAGAGGAATATTTCAAAAACAATTCTTGTAGCACATGAGGGACTTTAGTCTCTAGGTTGCACAGTTGGACCGACATCATCAACTGAAATGGTTTAAGTGTAATAGGTTTGAATGTCGAATTTTAAACTACCTTTACGTCAGTGCTCTTCTCCTACTCTACTGCCATGTATGTTTGTATGTATAAATGTATGTGTGTGTGTGTGTGTATCTGTGTGTGTAGAGATAGAGAGAGAGAGCGCGCTCCTTGCCAAATACAGAAAAAATCGCTCTCATAACGCGGAGATCGAATTCATTTATATAGCACATTTCACAAACGTTGAATTGCAGTGCGAATAAAAACCAGACATAAACCATGTTAAGTAACAGTATTCTTTTAGGAGCATAGGCGAGTTGCGATATACTGTGGCTCTGTGCGTCCATTCACCTCAATATACCTGCCGCATAGGGAAGCCATGATTTATTATTATAAAAATAATAATGTGAACATCTGCTATCGGAGATTAACAAAACTGTTTTTAATACGAGCCAAAACTGCTATAATGGTCATTCTCACTATTAACAGCATTTAATTAACATCTTCTAAAAGGTGAAACCGTATTTGAATGGCACTGGACTTTTTTTCCTGTTTGATTATATAATCACATATTATCATATGTATGTATTTTATGTACATTTGCACATGTTATTACAGGACTGTCTTTCTCCTGCTCTTACTTTGAGACATGCCCTGGCCATTAGCTCTCCATACAGTCATATTTTTACTTTACACAAATGCAGATCTGGACCACTGCTATTTATTCCGGTAGCGAAATATAAATTCCTTTTCCCAAACGGTTTAATGACTGGAAGATATTGATGAAAAAAACACGTCGACGGTGAAGCACCGGAGGCAGAAGCGCAGGGCTCCGGCATTCGCCCATGCCAAGCACCGTCTGAGCGCAGCGGTCGCGTCTCCCATCTCGATCGCTCTCTGAAACACATCTATCATCTAAACAAACCTGGGTCTTGGTTGTGAGCTGGATCACCGCTTTCCTGAAGTTAAGCTTGGAGTCGGAGTTCCCCATCTTGCCTCCCGAGCCCACTGCTTCTCTGAATGCTCGCCAGCTGAGACCCGAGCCCAGCCGCCTCCCCCGCAGCTGATGCTGGATCCCTGGATGACAGACTTCGGCTCCAGCACCAGCCTCTTCCGGGTCCCGGATCCACGCAGTTGCAAAAGGCTCAAAGCATATTCATTAATTCATTTAATTCATTAAAACACCATAGACATTAAAAAACAGCGATATTGCAAGGGGCGTATTAGGGCATTTTAGTAATATTTTGAGTAATGTCAGTGCCATTCGGTTACAGTAATAACGAGATGTCAAAATTATGGACATAACCGCTAACGTCATCATCAATATGACATCAACTTGGAATCAGCTTCGCCTTCAAAGCAAAAAAAGTAATTACCTGCTTACCTAAATTTATGATTTTCATAAATCCATGTCCAGATCCGGTCTCCGGTTTATTAAGCCCACTTGTGTAATTGTGTAATCCTATGTAATTGTTTAAATACGGTTTGTTCTCCTATGTGGGGCACTGTGTGTGTAACGCAGTATTGAGCGGGTTCCCTGGTTACCGGTGTACTGCCCGGTTCTTGATCCTTTTTCCTGGTATTGTTCTGCCCTGTTATGATTTTCTAATTGACTGCCTGTTACAGACTTTGGGTGATAAAAACCGATTGAACTCTGTGCTGAGACCTCCGCCTGATTCACTGCAGAATACCTCAACTGTAGACAGAGGCATCGCTAGACTGGGAGCACTGGGACTGAAGCCCTGAATGAAACCAGATGTTTTAACAAACATGCTCCCAGTGTGAAAACCGGCTAAACGCCCCAGATGTCTTCAGATTCTGGCAGCACTCTGGTCTTTATTGGTAGGTCCATCCTGCCCTAACATGAGGAGAAGCTGGGTGAACTGGCCCAGCCTGGGTCTGGCTGGCAGCAAATGCTCTAACGTTATCCCTATGACGCTGACTCAGATCTGTGTTCCCCGACATCCACCATCTTGACACCCCCAGCAGACCCGAAACGTTTCAGGGGGGTGGTTCATACAAATAATTTTACTACTACCCTCCAGCACCAACACTTCCTGTAAATTATGATGCCATCTGGAAACATGCAAGGAGTCCCTGACCCGAAGGTCCCTCTGTGTTGAAAACAACGTAGAGACATGTGTCATGGATGCAAGTGAAAGAGCCCTAGGTCACAGCCCTGTGTTCTGGGGGTGATGTGTGGCTCAGGGGGCTACGCTCCTGGGTAACACTTTATTTGTCCACCTACAGAGGGTATGCAGAGTATCTGCAACATCTCAGCAACTTATTAATTTACATCCAATCATCCATATAACATCAACTGAGTGAGTAGTTGAATTCAATTAAATTATTCTAAGAGCATATAGGTATGCTCATGAATTGTTACATATACTGTATATACTGTTCTATATTCTGTTAAACACCTACAGACACAACGCAACAGCTGAATTGTTGAATCTCAGCTAAGATCTGTAGGGATTCCCAAGGATTCAATGGTATTAATAATATAAGTGTATAAGGTAAAATAAATATTACCAAATGCATACGTAATTAAATTACCTCGGTATTGTAAATGGTGTACACTGTTACACTTTTTGCACTAAGAACTAATTTCTAATGTGACAACAGTGACATCTTGTGTCCTATATGCATATTAACAAGAAACTTAATCTAACTGATCAATTACAAGTACAACGGGAGCAATTCTACAATGACCTTTAAAGAAGCTCAGCACTCTGAAGAAATATGGGATACCCCCCTGCATGATTAAATTTGCTAAGAGGAGACAGGGGTGCAAAATATATACAAACATACACTTAACAAAAATATAAAGGCAACACTCTTGTTTTTGCTCCCATTTTTCATGAGCTGAACTCAAACATCTGAAAAATTTTCTACATACACAAAAGACCCATTTCTCTCAAATATTGTTCACAAATCTGTCTAAATCTGTGTTAGTGA
>JAODKN010000045.1:7794641-7809707 GCA_026774425.1 Petrocephalus zakoni
AATGGGCTTCCTTACCAGATTTCTGTAATGGGCTTCTAGAATGTACTTCTCGAATGGGCTTCCTTAGCAGATTTCCGGAATGAGCTTCCAGAATAGGCTTCTGGAATGTACATCTGGAATGGGCTTCCTTAGCAGATTTCCGGAATAGGCTTCCGGCCATCGAGCTTCCCCCATGTCACCCCTCTTTGTGAGAAACTACCCTGGGTTTGGTTGGAAACGTGCAGGAAAGCCGCTGTGATTTGCCGTCATTGAGGAACCATGCTGTACTGGGAATTCCAGTAAACTGGGAAAAAATGGCCTCTGGGAGGTTAACCAGCTTGATTCCAAAACTGCTGGGAAAGCTAAACAAAATAAATGTGACGAGGGAAAGGCGGGGCAAAGCCGGCCGGTCACATGACTATTTAGCTAATGAAATGAATTAATGAATTGATCTGCCAGTGAAATTTGTACTAGAGATGGCTGAGGTGCGCCTGGGGAGAGGTTTGTCATTTTAGCCATCCAGCAAGATCTCAGTTACTTTTTTGAGAACAGGACAAAATGTTGTTATTTTTTATTGTCACTGTTAATTTGCATATGTTCCATATGTTAAACTTTTTTTTCCTAAGCAGATATACACTTGCTGCCAGGATAAGCAGCTTTTAAATATTTTATCTGACTGCCTAAGACTTTAGCACAGCAGTGTGTCCCTTTCAAATATATGTATTAAATAAACTTTTACATAGCAGGGGAGCTCAGTGAGAGCGCGGTGGCCCTCAGTGTAGCTGCCCCTGGGGCAGTACCAGAGAGAGGTTCAGCACCAGGAGTCCAGGTTCTGTAGTTCACCTAATCTGAGTGGCTTCTGCAGTAGCAGCTGTACGAATGGACTAATTTTCTTCGGATAAATCTGATCCCTACCCAAATAAACAACATAATTTGAAAGCCACCGTAGTTTTCTCCCGCCTTCATTCCCTATTAACCCCTCGTCAGAGAGAGATCTATGCTTTAACACTTCATAAACGCCCCATAAGCGACCTTGACTGACGTACAGGAGTCGTGGCAGCCGTGAAATGAGCGTCTTTCCCCGGTCGCGTCCAGAGCCCGTCCCCAACAGCTGATGTGGAAACCGCAGGTGTTCAGCCATTAACACCTAGTTTAAGATCCCAGCAGCGCTATAATGCAACTAATTTGACGGGAGGGCCAAGACGCCCCTGGAACGGCTCCAGCCACCATAAAACCAGCGTAAACATCCCCCAGGAAGAAATGAATTCATTAATTCTTAAGTTTCCTGGAGAAAAAAAGATGTTATATTGTCACATTTGCTTCCTATATTATATATAGCTACTGATGAAAAACGGATGCGGCGTATCTTCCATTATGTTGCCGGAAAACACTCTGATAATGTGAAGGTGCGTGAAAAAATGTGAGTGTGTAAGATGCCGCTCTCACATACAATTTTGAAATGGTGTCACGTAGCCCTGCGCAGCAACAGTGGAGTATATAAAAAACGTAACGGGAAAACAACATTGCTTATATATATATATATATATATACAGAGAGAGAGAGAGAGAGGGCCAGTTTTCTGGAACAATAAAGGAATATTACTTCATTTCGTCGTCTGGTTATCTCTTTGTAAGCGGTGCGCTGATATTAATGCTGTCGTGTCAAATGATGATCTGATGAAATAAGAAAATGCCATCTTTCTCTTCCCTCTTTCCCCCATTTATTTATTTATTTCCCCTTCTCGATTTAGAGAGACACTGGCCAAGTGACAAGGTCAGCAGTTTCTGCAGCCCCATAAGTAAAATAAATGTGCCCGTGTTAACGCCGGACCCTCGCCGCGCTCCGTCTAAGAGAGATTTGCGATCCCCCCCCCCCTTTCGCCCCGTATAGCCGATTTTCCCTTGGTGGGAAATAAATGATGACGAAAAAAAGATTGATCGCATTTAGTGTTTTATGAAGGCTGTCTGTTATGTTGGGAATAGCGGCTCCGACTGCTTCTCGTCCTGGATACAGATTCCCCAGTACGCCAAACGCGGACCCGAGTGCTTTAAATAATACTCGGAACATGCCGGACCATGGAGAGGGGATGTATTACGAGAGTACTCCAGTTCCAGTGAATTTGTCCAAATAAAGTCACTGCCTCTTCCTAAGTACATGCAGAGTGCGTCAGAGTAGGGGCTGTTTGGCACTTCGTGCGTCTACAGCTGTGCCTACCCAAAGCAATATTAAATATTAATTCTGTAACAGTGAGGGGTTACGATGATCCTCTGCGTGTCTTTGGGAGTCTACAGGGGAACAGTCAGGATTTTAATAAACATGGAGGCTGCTTTCCGTACCTCGCTGCTGTAGTGCTTGGGTGGTAGAAGGACGTATTTCTGGGCGTCCATCTCCTAAATCGCATGCAGCAAGATAAACATGGCGTTCTGCTTACTGTTTGAATAGCTGGTGGGTGAGAGGCTGGGGGGGAAGTGAATACTGGTGGAAAATCAGACATTATTCTGCTCTTTGTAATTGAAAGTCGGTGAAGAGGAAGGACGTTATGGTTCCAGCTGAATAAAAAGGTGTACTCTGGGATGCAGCTAGGGATTCCTGTGCCCCGGGCAAAATGTGCAGGAGATGTGTTATGAGGCTAAGGCCAGGGGTCGACGTTAAGATATGCCCCCCCGAACAACGACGACCCCTATCGGCTGGTCCGGTACTGGCGCGTCCATCGCACCGCTTTTAGAGCAGCCTGTTTAACCTGGACGTAGGTCAAGGGTACCTACTGGAAAACCTACAAGCCATATTAATGAGATTAACCGTAAGTGCTTTTGAATAAATCCTTCATCTTAACAACAAAGAGACAACAAGCATATTTAATATATCCAACTCAGAAATAGGCTATAAAACGGGATTAATAACTGGTTTATTTAACTAAATGGACCTCGGCGATATTTGGCTTTGCTGAATATATTGTCGGTTTTACACGCCTGTAAGAGCAGGCTTTAGTCTCCCGACTCATTCCGGCAGCGATGCGCCTGTCATCTGCGCTGAATATCCGAACAGCCGGAGCCCCGTCTCGCAGTATGTGGCACGGAATAAAATGTATGTACGGTTTTCTTTAGGGCATTAAATATGCAGTTCTGTTTCTCATTTTGGCTCCGATCTGTGTCTTTCCTTTAAAAAATTCACAGTTGCCCGCAGTCCTCTTTAATATTTAATTCGACAACTTCTTAATCTGTCATTACACTGCGATGGAGTAAGCGTCAAGTGTCGCTGGATAAAAAAAACGGGGTGGGTGGGGGTAGAGCACACTTCACCTCACAGCGTGGGACGCTGGGATGGGGGGGGGGGGTTGGAGGAGGGCAGAGTCAATGAGGGGGGGCGGGGGGATTACAAGTCTATGAGGAAGGGCATGGGGGAATTGAAGAGAGAGAGAGAGAGAATGGTCGGGACACAAACCCTTTTCACATGCAGCTATTGCCCGACTTGGGTGCTGCAGTTCCCAGTGTCTGCAACAGGGGGCACAAACAGGCGCTACACAGTAGCAGCGACTGGCAGGCTCCTGTGAGGCGAATTATAGGAGCCACGTTGCATTCCCTGGAAAAGACTTCCCATGTGTTTTCTTTGGCAGAGCCCGGAACGTAAACAAGCTCACTTAACCAAATGTACGGTCTGTCAAAATATTTGAATATGCCGAAGTAGATCTAAAGTAAAATCATTTCTGCGGCAAGTGGAAACGTTGTGGACAGGATATTCCTGTTTTGTATGTAGTGGAAAAAGGGACTAGTAAGCCTACAGGACGCTCACAGGCGAGCCAGCAGATGGATTGCAGGCCTCATATATAGCTCAATGAGAAAACAATTATTTTTGTAAATCAGTGCACTTTGTCTGTTTCACATTTATAAACGGTCTTTACTATCGGTAAGCCGATAGTTAGCCACCAGCTTCATGCAGCAATGCATGTAGGTCAAAGTTTTCAGTGACATCTGACATCACCGTGTATGCAGTCTGTGTATGGGACGGAACAGGAAGGGCTTGTGAATGTGAGAGGTGCTGGGCGACTCCGAGTCATTTCACCTCGGCCACTAAGCGAGGCCCTTAACCCCCATTGCTCCAGGGACTGGTGGACTGCTTTCTCAAAATGTAAGAGCCAAAGCTCATTCAAAAGCTGTTTCAGATCCCAGCTTATAACATTTCTGTGACATAGAATTAAATTTATTTGTATTTAACAAAACGCGCTCTGTCCAAAGTGACATACAAGTAAGGCAAATCGCCCACCACAAACAGACACGATGTTGAGAAGCCCACTAGAAATAAATGCGGCTAAGATGAGCTTTCGATGAAGGCCCAGGGACAATTGTAAGCAGTGCAGATTAAAGATTATATTAAAATGAAAAGAATGCAATGTTTTTATTTAATATTTTTGGCTTTCTCTGTTGATCAGTTGGGGTAGAAATACTTTGCTTATCTGATGCTGGGGCTGTATTGCAGTCATTAACTGCTAAACTGCAGCTTGAACTCAGTCCTCAGCAGGGTTGGACTATGATTAAAAACTCACCCTTGAAGTTGGCGTATTTTGCCAGCCAATAAAACCATCGTTCCAAAGAGAAGTGGCGTTGGTTCCCTGTCATGAAAAGCGTTTCCACTGTTTGCATATTTTATTGCAACTTGAAATGCTTCTTGAGTCTGTTCAATAGAAGTCAAAATAATAATTATATATATATGCATACATAAATACATACACCCACACAGAAAATGTAATGCAGGCCCCCTTAATCCAAGGTTCGTCTTCTGAGTCTGACTGATGGGCTTTGCGTGCCTTTGTGGTTTGTTACTGCTCCACTAGGGGGAAACACAGGACACACAAAGACAGCAGGGTCATCTCAGTGGAACATGTTTCATTTTTATGTCCTTCCACTTGTTTTTATGTTGAGATACCAGTTTTTCCATATTTCACCATTTCGATGGGAAGTTGTATTAAGCCAGATCTCAGTACATACAGTACATACAGAGACACTGGATGCGGCCAGTTCTTGCCTTACTCTGATACTGTGTGCGCCTGTGTGTCTATTTACTCCTGTAAACTCTGTGCTGCTATGTGTGTTCATATTGTGACTAACATGTCTGCTGACAGTTAACACCGAGAGGCGCGATTGGGGGAGAGGAGGGCTGCCGTCTGGCTCTCACGAGGCCTCTCTAGGGCAGGCTGCAGTCTAGCCGCACCCTGCAGTATGAGCAGCAAGTGGCTGAAACACTGTCTGCCGGCCTCGTGGGGTCAGAGGAGGGGCCTCAGACTACAGCAGGGAGAGGAAGCAAGGGACACATACATGGTGTGTGCACTGGTACACAGATATACTCCAAAGCACACACACACACATATAGACTCGCGTACCTATCTAAATAGGGACCTTCCATTCATTGCTATGGGAAAAACCCTAATCCCAATCACGACACCCTTAACCCCAACCCAGCCCTAACCTTAACCATAAGTAACCAAAAGACATTTTTAGTTTTTTAATTGCAGTCACAGATTTTTATAGAATTGAGTTTCCACTTGTGGGCATTAAAAGAAGGGTCCCCACAGTGTAAGAATAAACAATTTTTATTGCATTATGGGAACATGTGGTTTCCTTAGTGTAAAACATACATCACCACACACACACGTAGACACACACGTGCAGAAGCAATGGGCTTGTACTTGTTAAGACATGCCTGCATGAGGCTGACTTAATGCAGGGTCTACTATTCAGAAGCATTTAAATTGGGGGAGGTGTTACTGTAGATCATCTCACTACATTGCTGACTCACCAGGAAGCCAAAAGCCAATTAAAAATCCTGGCTGATCAAACGGCCTCCAGCCCCAGCTTCTACATGCTCGCCTCCATGCCTCCGGACTCCCACAGCCCTCCTCCAGAAGACCTCGCCTTTAAGCGAGAGATGGGCAGGGCCACCCAGAACTTTCCGGAACAGCACTGATTCACAGATGAGGAAGTAACCTTTCTGGATTAAATTTTCCACGGCACTCTAATAAAAAAGAACAGATCCTGAAGATCTTTATGAAAAGATAGGGATGGGCTGACAGCATGCCTCTCCGTGCAGCCTGCCGTGTCTCAAGAGACGTGGTCCCAAAACCGAGGGAGGCTCCAGCCATCTCTCCTAAGCGGAGAGGCCGACCCACCACTCCCCCACACAGCAGGAGGCTCCTATAGCTCGGTGCCACATGCCAGACACAGAGGCATCAGCACTGGAAGACAAGCAAAATGTGGAACACTTTCTGGGAAAACAGAAGCATGGGGGGTAGAAACCAAGAAAGCTCCCCTGGGGGGCGCCACTGAAGCGTTTGGCCATACAGTGTCCTACTGGGGTTCAGAGTGATGCTGCAAAGCCACCGCTTCAGTAGCTGTTCGGGAGCTAAACAGCACATGTGTGTCGGGTCGGGGGTGGCTTTGCAAATTCCCACGGCTGATCTTTAAAGAAATAATAATTTTATTCCTGTCAAAACATTTATAGTGAGATTAAGCCAGGCCACTGCGGGCCACAGCTCAGCATACATTTGAAATATATAAAAAGGGCTCCTCCTGGCTGCCTGCTGAAGGATGACAGGTACGAAGATAAAGGGGGGGCTGATTAATGCCTTCCACTGTTCAGAGCCACATTTCAGCTGGATTCTGCCAAGGGTCCATCACCAGGAGGGAGGGAGGACCTAGTGGAGGCCTGTGTCATTCAGCTGAATCCAGCACCACCCCCACCCCCCCCCCAGCTTAAAAGCAGCTAAGCACTGTGGGGGCAGAGAGTGGAGGAGTATAAGACAGCCAGCGTTTTACTGGTGGGCCGTTTGTATACATCTTAGCTTGCAGTTACAGTGACCCCTGCAGGCGGGCTTATGAATTATAACTTCATGGAATCAATGATCTTAAGCCTTAGCCTGTAAATCAGAAAATCGTCTTCATGTGCTTATGCATCCTAAGAGTGAATAATGGAGAATACCAAGTCAGATTTACCTTCTTGGCAGTCAAACAGCAATGATTCTAAAAACTTTTCATATTACATTTTATTATACAATAAAAACTCAAAATTCATTCTTTATGTGGTTTCTTTGAGATATTGCCTGAAAATTTTGAGAATTTATACATCTATATGTATAGGTTACCTAATGAAAGCAAGTCTGAATTATCCAAATGTAACTTATATACACACACATAACCCAATATATTGTGTTTGCCTTGTTATATATAACAAGCAATTCTGCTTTATTAAACAAATGGTTTTACTTGTCATGCCTTAAGTTTAATGATTATTCTCACATTAGAATAAGCACTTGTTTTCTTTGTGGGATCCTTACCAAAGCAAACTTCCAGTGTTTACTTTTAAACAGTCTGAAGAGAGTTGTGTGTACATGATCCTATGTGTCGTCATGAACACAGTATGCTGGATACTCCCAGTTTAAGTGGACGACACGTTTCTAATGGGCCCATTCCTGCAATTTACCATAAGTAACACTTTCTGGACACCAGCAGGAAAAGGGACATTGGTTGCTTTATACAACTCAATAAAATAATATATCAAATAAGAACTGAATGTTTTCTGTGACAAAATACTTGAAAAGCGATCAGATTCAGCAGTGTATCAAAATAAATTACACAGCTGTGCGTTTTATAATTATCATGGATTTTTTTTTTCTCTTTTCATGCGATCAGCCAGCAACAGAAATGAACGATTATAACTGGATGTTTTAATCATTTAAAGTTGTTAGTAGTAGATAATGTAGTTTGTATGGAAAAAGTCCTGGTAACTGATCAAATGATAACTGAGGACAGCAGAGAGACAAGCAACATGCTATTATGTCGTTCACCCAACTTGTTATTGTGCTGAGGTGATTAAGTGACGACTGAAACTTAGATTGAAATGGTTCAACTTAATTGAATGTTTTTGTTGTTAGCAGTAGTCGGGAGTTAGCAGCACAGCTGCTTATGAATTACAGCCCCTGGTGAATTTAAAAGTGTGTGTGTGTGGGGGGGAGAGGTTAGGCATCTTCATCCACAGTGAGATAGGACATCACTGTGAATGCAGCAAGACGAAGCCCATGTGGGATGTCTGCTGACTTGGGGAGTGACAGTGTCCCCTTCACCACAGAGCACTGCTTACCGACACATCCATCCATCTGCCAACTGCTTACTTATCCTGATCAGCGGCACTGGAGCTTCTTCCAGGCAGCAAAGGGCACAAGGCTGGGGTATTCCTTGGATGGGACGACTGTCCATCACAGGGCTAGGGTACACCCTGGATGGGACGCCAATCCATTATAGGGCACACAGCTGGGGTGTTCCCTAGACAGGACACCAGTCTACCACAGGGCACAGGGTTTGAGTACACCCTTGTCCAGACCCCAGTTCATCACAGTGTACAATGCTGGGCCAGACCCTGGATGGGATGCCAGTCCACAACAGGGCACAGGGCACAGGGCACAGGTACACCCTGGATGGGATGCCAGTCCATCACAGGACACAAGGCTGGGGTACACCCTGGATGGGATGTCAGTCCATCATAGGACACAAGGCTAAGGTACACCCAGGACAAGATGCCAGTCTACCACAGTGCACACACCCTTGACAGGACCCCAGTCCATCACAGGGCACAGGGCTGGGGTACTCCCTGGACGGGACGCCAGTCCATCATAGGACACAACGCTGGGGTACATCATAGACAGAATGCCAGTCCATCAGAGGACACAAGGCTGGGGTACACCCTGGACAGGATGCCAGTCCATCATAGGGCACAAGGCTGGGGTCCATCATGGACAGGATGCCAGTCCATGACAGGACACAAGGCTGGCGTACACCCAGCAGTACAATACGCCAGTCCATCATAGGACACAAGGCTGAAGTACACCCTGGACGGGATGCCAGTCCATCACAGGGCACAGGGCTGGGGTACACCCTGGGCGGGATGCCAGTCCATCATAGGACACAACACTGGGGTACATCATGGACAGGATGCCAGTCCATCACAGAACACAAGGCTAGGGTACACCCTGGACAGGATGCCAGTCCATCATAGAACACAACGCTGGGATACACCCTGGACAGGATGCCAGTCCACCATAGGGCACAGGGCTGGAGCACACACCCTTGACAGGACCCCAGTCTATCACAGGATACAAGGCTGGGGTACACCCTGGACAGGATGCTAGTCCATCATAGGACACAAGGTTGGGGAACACCATGGACAGGATGCCAGTCCATCACAGTGCACAAGGCTGGGGTACACCCTGGATGGGATGCCAGTCCATCGCAGTGCACAGGGCTGGGGTACACCCTGGACGGGACGCCAGTCCATCATAGGACACAAGGCTGGGGTCCATTATGGACAGGATGCCTGTCCATGACAGGACACAAGGCTGGGGTACACCCGGCGGTACAAGATGCCAGTCCATCATAGGACACAAGGTTGGAGTACACCCTGGACGGGATGCCAGGCCATCACAGGACACAAGGCTGGGGTATACCCTGGACAGGACACCAGTCCATCACAGGGCACAGGGCTAAGGTACACCCTGGCCAGGAGGCCAGTCCATCACAGTGCACAGGGCTGCAGGTTGTTCCCCGGCCATTTTAAATGTCATTCATGGAACACAATACACATAAATCCTATTTTTGGATCCTAGTTTAACTGCATGTAGGTTTATTTAGTACTCTCATTTTGGATATGATGTCAAGATAACCAAATGTTAACATTACAACAGAAACACATATTCCTTACTTACATTTCATTTTCAATTTATATTTAAATATTGGCGTAGTCTGTATACTCATCCACTTGTAGAAGAGTAATTTGTCGTCTCTGTTTGAATAATGGTGACGTGTTGCAGAAAATGTGTGTTTCTTACATAACAGGCCTTAAAATAATCTTTGAGCATGCTCTAAGAACGTGCTACAGATTTTCTTTAAAAACTATACCTGTGTTTTTGCGCTCAGTTACATTTGAAAACAAAATTAAACCATGTTAAATATTCTACATCACTGTAAAGGCCTAGAAGAAGTTTTAAAATTGGATCATAATGATAATTCACAGTGTAGCTGAGCCCAATGTAGGGACGATATGTAAAATTCACTTTTTTCCCCAGATATTGCTCTGGGAGTTGGCCATTGGAAAGCAGAAGTGAGCCATACAAGAGTAATTGTATAGTTCTCACACTCAGAACAATTACTATATGTACAGTATTGACTGTGTATTGTGAATGCTTATTGATTCTTATTCTGTCATAATGTTACTAATGTAGAGCAGCCGTCACCACTCGAAAAAACTGTAAACATTAAAATAAAATAGTGTATATTAACAACAATCTTGATGGTCAATTTATTTTACAAAATTCACACTATTCAACCTAAAATCTGCTGAAGGCTATTATAATAATTTTAATTGCAACGAATTTTAGACAATAATAAACAATTATAAATTTCTGACATAGGTGATGTCTGAGTTTCTGACCTGACAAAAAAGATCATCGCTAATACAGACATTCCACCATCTTTTGGCTGTTAAATACCTCAGAAAATAAACTGCTTATGGCTTATTAAATATTTAAGGGCATTAATTACAATATAATCAGCTCAAATTATTTTCCGCGCACATGTCGATTTGCCAGCATTACTTAAATATTTTGCATTTGGCAATATAAACTTAGTCCAACTTGCAAAAATAAAAACAAAATCTATTTTAACAAAATAACATGCAGAATTTGCGTATTAAGGCTGTCGTCAGTTCATGTAAATACCATCAGAAAGGTTTGCACAATAAAGATTTTTTTACATTATACGTCAACTCGAATTATCTTCTAACGAAGGTAACATTCCATTCGTTATCAAAGCAGTATTTGTAGCAGGTAATGTTACAAATAAAAAGTCATCAAAAATGTTACTTGAAAATAAAAGCAACACATAAATGTTTCCATAATGATCTGTCGCTGTCTTTGTTAAACCTCCATCCGTCTTAAAGCCCTTCCGAAAATCGCGCCTGCGGCCACATCGTCTCCTCCTGATGCGCTGCTCCGCCTTCTGTGGCTCCTTAGCACCACATTACCTTCGCAAGCTAAATTAATACGTGCCATGCGACAAACATCGGAATACTTCTGTCAAAAATCTGTAGTTACTGGCCGCTGACTGCAAGCCGTTAGCAATATTAAATATGCTGATAGCCTATGCATTTAAAATAGCGGGGGTAATTTTAGATCCCCCTCCCCCTCTCCGAAAAATCAGCCATCTGCCTTGACATTCCTTCCTTCCTTCCACCACAGAGAGCGCTTTGTCTCCGGTAATCAGGAAGCAGGTCTCCGCGGTCCCCCCGCACCGTGTTTGCTTTCTTCTGAGAGCCTATTCAACACCTCGATCGTCTAAATTTATACCGCATTGTAGGCGCCCAAGGCCGGCAGCGGCTAGCGCCCCCCCAGCTTCTCCTGCGAGCCGCCCGCTATCTGGGAGCGCCGCGGTGCGACTTCGGGGCTCGCCCCTCCTGCGGCTCCGCAGAAGGGGGGATGGGCGAGCCGCTGGCGGCAGCCCCGATCCGCAAAGGTTAAGTTGCTGAGAGGAAATCCCAAACGACATTTTCAGATTTAAGGCGGATCCCGGCTTCTGGTCATACACCAGAGCGAGAATTAGCTCCATTGTTTTATGTTATTCATACGCCAGTTAGAAAATTTGGCTGTCTCATTAAAACACAGGTCCCTCAAAGTCCCGCTCATTTAAACGTTCATAGCATGCTAAAATTGGATTATGGAATTTATAATATGCATAGTACTGGTAACATATATTAATGCATTGTAAATTTTTAGGTACCTGTAATGGTAATATATCAATAAGCTGCGTACAAGACAAGTAATTGCTGTTTTGATGGATTTGTCTGCTTTGCCAGAAACAGTTGGCATGAAGTTCCCCTGCTTTTAGTGCCACCATGCATCCAGCCTGTTTGTCTACATGTTGCACGTGAATAACACGTCCACACCTTATCAAGGGAGTGAAAGTATCCATCATCATCGAAAAAAGTGATACATGTTATATATAAATGTGTAAGACTTTTAAACATGACATATTAACACATGGGCATAAGGCAAAAATACAGTTGCAGAAATAAGCAATGGACTTAAGAAAGCGCAGTTGTGATAAGCGTGCAAAGTCCCTGCAAGCCTCAGGTCAGTGTGAATCAGCAGGCGTCCGCAGACACTGCATACAGACATGCGCTCTTCCCATCCACCTCCGAGGGCGGCGTTAGCAAACACCTAGGGTTTGCCTTGCATCGCTCCATCCTGTCCTTTGGAGAGCCGGCCGTTTGCCTTTGTCCCCATGCAAATCAGCTCGAGGCCCAGCGTGAATGAGTGCTGTTTGAAGGGAGTGCGTTGGCAGCGGGGTGATCGAGATCGCGCCTTCTTTATCCTCCAGTCTTCACCAGCCGCCTGACGTCTACAGGCGAACCTTTGACACCGGTTAGACACCTTTGTAGGGGCTCGCAGGAAGTTTGCTTAAATAGCTGAGCCCATTCAGGTCCTGAGCTCTGGGCTAACACTGATTGCTATACAAGACGGCATACTGAACTTGAGCTTACAAGTTCACAACTATCATGTTGCCTACTGCCTCCCGTTTCCTTCCTATTTATTTTATTTTTTATTCTTTTTAATTAGAGACTGCCTGTAGCTTTAAATGCCATCATTTAAAGTCCAGGGCTCACTTCAATGACTGCAATAAAATGCAGCCATATGTGTAAACATTAAGCGGAGTGGCTAACAGATAGGTGGGTTAAGTTAATAATCTGCAGGCTTTTAAAGCTTTATTAACGGCACAAACCGGATGCAGTGAAGCATCTCACCTTCAAAATACCAGCAGAAAATACTCCGGCTTTTCCTACCCATGTCAGTTAATGTAATTAGTCACATATTAGTTAACTGCATCATACGGTCCTTTCCTTTGTTAAACAATTTAACACACACTTTACATTAGCGTCAGAGATGAGTACAATATCAGTGTCTTACTGATTATCGCATCTATAGCCTTAGATTGGCACCCCATTTTACACCGAGACACAAAACTCAATTATTTAAACATCGTTCCCTTTTGAGCGTGACGTGAGTTTTTAGAAATTAGAGAACAATGTCTCTACAAGTCAGGAAGTGGTGGCACAGCTATGATTTTCTCTCCACAGAACATGATACATTCATGTAGGTAGTGTATGAAAGTCCTCAAACCTGAGGCTGGGGACTCCCCTGTTCCTCTAGTCAAGGTATTTAACTAGTGAAATCCTCTGGTGTACTAACCGCTAAAACTATTAAATGATACAATATCTCAGTGTCGCCGTGCATAAGGTGTGTTGACATAATTTAAGCACATTCGGTGTAAAATAATGCCTTGTTTATGACAGAAGGCCCCTGCTTTGAAAGCTTTAAGCAGTTCATTCTAGAAGGCGACGTACATATTTCTCTCACGCCCGCCTCCCTTTGTTTTGATGACTCACCTCCTGCAGGTCAGTGCAGACCTTGGTCCTATCACACTGACTGGAGCGAGTGAGGCCAGCCTCCGTGGGGGGGTGGGCAGGGACTGACTGCAGAGTGGCTCCCTGCCAGCCAGAGCAGACCCCCCGCCAGAGCCCTTTAAGAGCTGTAATTTAAAAGCTATAAAACAGGAGTGCTTGTGGAGAGTGCATCGTGGGCCAGTCTCTGAGGGGGGGGGCGGGGGGCATTTTCCATCAGCGAAAGTGGACACAGTTTGAAGGCTGTGGTTTTTCTTGCGACGGTCCATGGGGAGGATGATGAGGAGGAAGGCCAGCTGGATGGGAGGGAGGATGTCCGCGTGTTCTCCGGTCGCCAGCAGCCCACTGGAGCATTCTCGATATTACCTCCAGCACTAAAATTTTATCTGCGACAGACATTGTTGAGCCGTTGGAGAGCAATGCCGGAACAATGGTGGCCATTGACGGGCTTGTAAAACCCCGATGGTCGGAAGCTCTATTGGCCTAGCTGGGGAAATGCAGCTGAGAGCAGGTTCATGTTCAGGACAGACGCAGCCAGAAGCGTGTAAGACGAATCTGGGAGGGGCGACGTCAGAGAGCCTCCTGATGCTGGTCCTGAGCCTCAGCCGTCCCACGAGATGGTCAAACCCTCCCCGCCAGGAGAACTGTCTGTGTGCTACCTCCCCTTATTAACGCCACTATATTAATAGTCTCAGCATTCAGTAAAACCAGTTGGGAACGGTCGGGATCCATCCATTACAATCACACTTAGTCGTCTTTGCTGCTGGTGGAGGATTCTGGGAGCAGAAATGCCCTCAGGCCAATAAGCCCCCTATACTGGCCGACACGTTTCTTTTAATGCTGGGCTCGTGTGAAGCTTGAACTAAGTAATAATTACTAATAAGATCCTAATAAATTAGGAAGTGTGCTTTGGAGTGAGTACTTCTAGCATATGTGTAACGGTCTAACTATGGTGTGACAGATAGGTGGGTCAGACAGAAAGGGAAAATAATTTTTAAAATCCAACTGCCTGGGTGAGTAGGGAAGGGGCTTAGGCTGTCAGTAATAGCTTAGGCTGTTTAACCTCTGAAATCAAGCTTGATTTGGGGGTCAGTGTAAATCTAGGGCCAAAGAGTGGCAAGCTGGGGAATCATATGTGCAGAATCATTGTGTCGTTCCACCTGGGGCAGATGTGTGCCTCTGTGGGGTAGGACTCTGTACCTGAGATCAGGAGGAGACTGGCTCAAATCCCATGACTGGCATAGTGATGCCACCATTGGGCCCTTGAGCAAGGCCGTTGACCCCAATTGCAGCAGAGACACTGTCTGCCCCTGATCAATGATGCTGACATCAGATTACAGCGTCTGCGCAGTCGCTGAATGTAGGGTAAGGTGTGGCTGCCCACGTTGCTGGGCAGGCTGGATTAGGAGGATGCCGGAGTTCCAGTCTCATTAGCACCAAACCCCCCCTGACTCCATACCTCTGCCATCCCCTTTAGCTGGAGAGATTTTATCTCAGGATCCAGTTATATCCATGAGCTCCTAACAGGGAGACACTGGTTTGTTGAGCCCCTCTCCCCCACCCCATCTGAGAGAATAAGCAGAAATAAGCAGA
>JAODKN010000045.1:7809807-7830881 GCA_026774425.1 Petrocephalus zakoni
GCTCCTAACAGGGAGACACTGGTTTGTTGAGCCCCTCTCCCCCACCCCATCTGAGAGAATAAGCAGAAATAAGCAGATAAGCAGAGAATCAGCAATGGAGCCCGGGTTGGATGGGGGGGCACTGGCCACATGCCACAGGGACCCCGCCTGGCCAGGGCGACACAGCCGCCCGCGAGGCTCCGCCGGCCTCACAGGCCCGCCTTTCTTCAGCCGAACAACAGGCACAGTGACAGCCGATGGGGTCACATGACAGGCTGGGCGTGCTCCCCGCTGCAGATGTTGTGGGGAAGGAGGAGAGCGCAGGGAGAGAGGAGCGTGGCGGAGCAAGGGGTCACAATGCAGCTTTTGTGTGTCCCCGTTCTCCAGCAGCTGTATCAGCCAGCCTCAGAAAAAGACCCCATTTGGACAGACAGAAATGAGTGAAAAGTCAATACTTTGGCCCAAGAGAGACAGCCCTCTTTGTGCTATAATGTTTGATGGCTTTTATTCTAGGGGCCCGAGGCATGTTTAATGTATGTACGTGTATTGTATCACGCTCAACTATCTCACCGAGTCACCCTCATAAATAAAAAGCTAATAGCGATTTCAACTCCCGGCTTTTCAAAGAGGACGTCCCTTTAAAATATACATTTGGCAGAAACTCCCATGACTTTAAGGAAAGATCTTGCATGCCAAAGAGGGAACTTAACATTCACGGAGTAGGGGTGAACCACCCCCATATCCTTCCATCAAAAGATTCCTTTGGTCCTCTTGAAACAATTGTGCTTTACTTGAATGTTTTAAAATGTGCAAATTCCTGTGCAGGACATTGTCCTCTATGAATCCACTTCCCTCTGCTGGGGGTGTTGAATTTTGCTTTGGTGAAATAAGACATAAACAAGTGATTCAATCTAGCAAGTAAATAGCCGCCTTATATTGCATCCAGGTGAATGAAGCCTGAATGAAAAGGAGGCTCCCCCACTCAGATAATCGCCGTTTAATTAGGACCTTAATGTTTGTTAGCAGACCGTAGAGCGTGTTTCGCAGTGCACCCCACACATGGATCCATGCACGACATGCTGGTGCCATGACTGTGCCGGAGGACGGAGGCACAACCGCCGCGGGCCCCTGGAAGAACGTGCCGCAAGCCTGGCCGACTGTCCAGGGGAGTCCCACCATCCTGAAGTTGATGCAGCTGAAGTGTGGTCTTTAGCCACACTTCAAATCATCCAAAATTAACTTTTGCTTGTTTTTTTTTGCACTTGTTCGTCACTCGCTATTATTTCTCAGCCAAGGAGTGGGGTATTTGTGATGGTTTCTTTACTTATGTCCCACATAAAATGCATTTATTCAGCTGCAACTTCAAGGGCATCTGCTTGCAGGGGTATCTGCTTGTAGGTCATGACCCCTCAGACGGTACCCCACCTTCAGGCTGGGGGCACAGTGGCGCTGCATAGAGCCATTCAGGGTTGGTCACTGAGAGCTTGCCTTTACCAGAGCCCGGAGAAGCCCATCTGCATCAAGAGAAGCTGAATAAATATGGCAGTCATGCATTAAGTCTCATTTCTGTAGCCGACTGCATGTTTCATAATTTCAGGCAACGGCCAAAAACTGGCAAAGCAAAGTGTTATTTTCCAGAAAAAACTGTCATTTCTCTACTGGGAAACAAAAGAGAAAATGACTGTGAGTCAGGTGCAGAGCTGCACACATTCCGAAAGCCACGGCACTGAGGTATTTGAACAAGCTCCAAGGGTGGTCTTGGCCGATTCAACAGATGCTTGAAATTTCAGCAACTGTAACCCAAAGCAGCAGTGAGTATGTAATCTGTTTGCATTAGCGGTACACGTTTCCAAAGGACGTGAGGCCTTGGCTGATGCATTTGTCAGAGAAATCAGTTTGCCAGTCTATATTAGTGACTGAAGTACTTGTTTAAAATGAAAGTATTTCCTTAAGCTGTTGAGTCTAATCATGGTTTCTACCATGTATGCTAGAGTTCAAAATCTGAAATATAAAGGTAACAATTAAAAATGTAGTTATCTGCCTGACTGTGAAGATGGTATACAGAGAATAGAGCATCGCACAAGCTATTTTCATCTCTTTATGGGGTTCTGACCTTCTCTGGTATGTGTCTGGAAATGTCCACGGCAATGTTTTAAAGGTATTTGGGGAGCAGTCAAAGGGATATCACACCAAAAAAACTTTCCAAGACAAAAAAGCAGAAATTCTGAGCGTATATTTCCGGTCAGTGATAGTGATGGAGATCCACATCAGAATCCCAGGCCCCGACATTCATGCAAACAGGAGTTGCAGTCCCTGGACCACGTTCCCACTGCTGCTACAGAAGCATGTGTCCCTAAAGCAAGAATAAGGCTGACCCAAAAGATGGTAAAATCAGTGAATGCTGTAGCACTGAGATATCTCTAGGGAAAGTGTCCAAATACAATGTGAGAACGTGAATAGTGTTAAAACAAGATTCATAAACACCAGCTAGACTTAAGAGCATTCTCTTAATTAAAAGGGTTTAAGCATGCTCAATTCTTATGATTAGCTCAACCTGAATTAAATTAGACTAAAAAGGTGATAATTCACTGTACTACTGGCACTATACTGTTTCTTCAGCGTGATTTTTACGGAAACCGTCTGTTAGACAGTGCTGGGTAAAATCCATCCATTTTCTGAAACCACCTGTTTTATTCAGGGTCACAGAGGGTCCGGAGCCTCTCCCAGAGGCTATGGGCACGATGCAGGGCACAAGCCAAGATGGGGCACCAACCCATAGCAAGGCACACTCACACACACAGGCAAATTGGTAACTCCAATTAACCTCAGCATGTTTTTGGACCATGGGGGAAATCTGAGTACCCGGAGGAAACCCCACAACGACACGAGGAAAACCCGCAAATTCCACACACATAAAGCCATGGCAGAGTCTCAAAACCTAGTCCCAGAAGTGTGAGGCAACAGTGCTAACCTCTGTGCCACTGTGCAGCCCCAGCTGGGTACAATCACTTAATGGAATTTGAGTCAAAAATGACATATATCTTAACCAATCCCAACATGCCACGTGTTCACGGGACATTAGAGTTCCATTTGAACTCAGAAATTCCGAGTTCCTCGAAGGAAACTTCACCTGGGATGCCCTCCGAAGCAGGAATTCCTTCTCAGAAAGTCTGAGGAATCTACATAACCTCGACCTCAGGATGAAAGACGGCTGTGCCCTTTATCAACAGAAGTTAAACTTGTAGTCTTATACTGTTTATTAGCACTTACGCTTTATTGGTGGCTCATTAGATCGTTTGTAAGCACAGTACCGTCCAACCAATATCTGTGGACGTGTTGTTACGGTGTTTTTATGCACAAAATACCACGCAATGTGTTTTTATCAACTGATATTGATAACAATGGGCCAGAACTGTGGCCTGTTTAGAGTTAGGATTGGGTAATTTAGGCTAAATGTAAGTGAGCAAAGATAACAGCCATTAAATTGGGGTTATATGGAACGCCTGCATGGAAACATGTGCTTTAATAGTATGGATCAGTAAAGCTGCATCTTCAATCATTTCATTCCTGTCTATCGGTTGTGTTCTGTTGCTGTATAAATCTCCCATTGTTAAGAGTCTGGCTCCACCAATGCCACCAAGACCTTGTATCCAACACGGAGGCACAGCACACATTAAACCGAAGCAGACCAAAGAGTTTTCCTTTGTAAAAAATCACAAAAACTAATCAGATTTCCCTCTCTGTTCTAATTCCACATAAACAGGTCCATAAACTCAGAAAATTAACTGGATCATCGTATCTCGCACTGTACTGGGGCACAGGTTCTTTTTAATGCCCAGAAGGAACAGCAAGGTGCTTTAAAGTGGTATTCAATTAGAAAGAAAGACCAGTTTGGTCACCATTCTGGCGAAAACAAGTTGAAATTTAAAAAATCATAACCTCAAAATGAAAGTGAGGGGGTCATGAAATTATAACCATCATTATGAGTGTATAATCAATTTGTCTAATTTATGTGTATATTTGTAATTTTTCCATTGTGAGGACCAGATGTCCCAACAATGTAATAAAAACCTGTAACTTTTTACCCTGTGGGGACGATTTCTGGACCCCACAAGGATAACCTCAATTTATAATTATTTGTGAATGCAATTGAAAAATAAAAAATTTGTGGTTAAAGTTAGGGCTGGTTAGGGCTTATGGGTGTCAGTTGTGATTTGGGTTATGGTCGTTATGCCCATAGAAATGAATGGCGAGTCCCCATAAAGATAGGAATACATGGACTGCGTGTGTGTGTGTCTCTATTCTTCTTTTTTAAACACTCAGTATTTCCCCTCCCACCTAACGGAGAGGCAGACTTTAATCACGTCATGCTTCCTCTGCGGTCACATTAAAGGTAAGGTTAACATATCCGCGACGGGAAGCCAGGTTTGTGGGCTCTTGGACCTTCGGTCACTGAATCCAGATCAGTTTGTCCTTTCAAATAACAGGGATGATATTTACACATAGAAAGTCAAACTGATGCCAAGTCGGTTGCTAATGGTCGGATGTAATGAGAATCGCGACGGGAGCCTGTACCCTTCGCCTTTAAGTGTGAAACTGAAATTTTTAAGGGGACAGAAAAATATCAGGGTTCGCCTGCTCGGCGGCGTTGTCTGTAAGCTACTTTTAAAGATATTTCATTTTCTTCCTTCCGTGGAATACATTAAAGGCTGGAGAAGCTAGAAGTAAAAGATTTGTGTTCGGATCTTGTATTTGTGTTTTTCTTTTGGCAATCGAGTTAATCAAATCCAGTGGACGCGCTATAGACTGGCTTTTTGGGCGGACGGCGGATTCAAAATGAATGATCAGTGGTTTATTTTGGAGCGGTGTACTAATCTCCTGTTGATCATTTAAAAGTTATTGATCTGCAGCTGTCCTTTATAAAGAAAACCATGGAAATGAAAGGAAATTGCTTTTTGAATTGTAGTTGAAAGTTTTGTATTTTTTCTTGGGTAATGTTTAAGTCTTCATTTTAAAGTTGGCTGATCACTGATTCGTGTCGCGTTGGAGATTTTTTTAATATATATAATTGTATTTTTCCTAGTTTGAAAGATTGCAATGAAATGCGGGATGATAAAGAAAATGGAGCCAGGAAAAGTAAAATCGGCAGCAATGCGTTAAATCGTGTAAAGGTGTAAGACGGTGGGGTGTAGATGTCTTCATCAATCGATGCTTAAAATCCAGTTTATAATGAACAAGAGAATTCACAAAATAATTATACGCTGAAGGGGGGTGGGCAGTCGGTGGTGATGGGGTGTATTTACTATGAGTGTGCCCCCTCCTTTAAAAAAGAAGGCCAAACGCAATGGCCTGAATGTGCAAAGGAGATTACATTTCGTTCGTCTCTCCATCAATTTTCTGTTTAATGTCACCGAGCCCCATTGTGGGAGAAGAAGACGACGCGTCATCCAACCATAAATCTGAGATTATAGAGCCTTGAGCAGGCTGCTCGGTCTCCTGAATGGATTTGCTCTGCTTTCTGGACTAGATAACAGTTTTCTTAAAAAATAGAAAGATCGCAAAAAACACCCAAAATGTGTCCTGTATATGGGGAAAATGATTCATCGATTTTAAATTAACTACTGCTACACTACTACGGCTTGGCCGTTTTTGAGTGGATCTGTAATCGAATGAAAAGGAGCCGGTGAAGATTTTCTTCTGTTTCCAGGTTGTTTACATTTTTATTCGTGTATTTTATTGTTTATATCCAAATCATTAGTGTATATTTTTGGTCTTCTTCAGGGGCTGGCATATGTATATGTATAGGTAGGTACTTCAGGTTTTACACCTTCAAATGTACTATTGAAAATGTATAACCACTTTATCGAAGCATTATTTTAAGAAGGCGTGCTTTATTGTGAAATACAAACGCGTTTAAACAGTCAGAATTTAATAATTATGAGAAATAATAAGACGTTTAAAAACTCAATTGATCATCTTTGGCCGGTTAAATGTTGAATTTAACTTGATATCTTCGAGCATACTGCCATCGTATTTCTATAAAGTAACGTAGATAAACGGATTCCGGCGGTTGCTGCATATTTCTAGGCTTAATTTTTAACTTTCACGCGCCATTTATTTGAACAATTAATAGACCCCATCACTTAACGCTTATAGCAAGAGTTCAATCCAAATAATGGAAATATGTGTTTTACTAAACAAATCTCATCAGCAGCTTAATTTAGCTTCTTGATTGATTGCTTTCGGGAAAGGAGACGTTGGTAACCAATTCACGGCAGACTGACGACTCCTTTAAGACAAACATTACACACAAGCAGCGGAAAAAACATCGTATTTATTGTCCGTATTACCTTTGTAGCCTAAGCAATCATACGATCCGAAGTAGGTGTTTGTTGTAGGAAGCTAATAAACTTTAGACATGAACATCGGTTTGTATTAAATTGCCAGTTTATAAATGTTTTGTTTTTTATTTACTTAAAAAAAATCATCGTACTAGTTTGTTTTAACTAAACAATATTTATCCACAAATGAATGAAATCTGGATGGTTGTATAATTTAAATATGTTAATCAGTGGAATTTTCCAGGTAAAACAATGGTAACGTTACTATGAAAGGTTAGGGTTTATGTCGAACGTTTTACATTTTTAGACAGTCGTTCTAACATGCAAATGTTTATTCTTATACTGTAAGTTGCGAAAACACGTTTTTGGATGTAAAGATATTTAATAAACAGGCTATTTGTGTGAATGTGGAAATGGATGCGGATACACGGTAGGCCAACCCCTTGTATTGTTCATGCCTTACTGTATATATTAAGGCTACTAGGTCACAAGGTTAGTTCGAGTCACCGCACACATCTCATCTTAATGAAAAGACAGCGAATTGCGTTTACCATTATAGTAATTAAATCATCACATGTATATTCTATTGTTCAAATCTCCTGTTTCTAAATAAACTTATCTGCGGGAACGTAAAATGAAAAATGCAGCACGATGCTATTTTGATATTAATCCGGATTATTATTAAACGACGTGCCCTTCAAATGTAGAGTTTAGGTTCTCACCCACATGGGAGGATTTAATGAGATGGAAAAATGGAAAACATTACATATTGTGACACAACCGCTGTACTGCAACACGATATTAGCCCATTTGATTTTTATTTTCGTGAGAGCATTTTAGGTTTAGTTTGGTTTGATTATATTTAATTTTTTTTATAAAATATAAAAATCTTCTGCATATGGAACCAACAAGTTCCTGATTATAATTGTTGTTACCGCAGGGGTTAGCCCGCACTGGTAGAAAAGTAGTGATCGTTTATTTTTATTAAGTATTGCAGCATCGCTAGTGTTACATTAAGCTTATCTCACGATATCGTTGTGTATATATTGAAACTGCAGTGCATGGGAGGCACTACTGATTAAAATGTGTTGTGTTTTCTGTAAGTCTGACTCATGGTAGAATTGAAATTAGGATCACGTGCATCTCAGTTTCGCTTTACTACTAGTGTGCGTTAAATTCAGCGTGGATTAAGCAAGGGAATTTATTGTAAATGCATTTTAATATAAATTTGAGTACTTAAAATTCAATTAAATTTTACAAGAAATACATTTCTATCAGTGATACGCGAGTCTCTAACCCCTCGTCTCATTAGGCCTATATGTTACATTATATAACGTTTCTTGCCTAACACCCGGAGTTTACGTTTGTATTGTATTTTGTCTGTTTAGTAACTTGTTTTCAGCACTAACGACGCAGCTTGTAATTCAGATCATAATTCAATTTATGAATGCAAATATTCAAACAGTTCACGGTATTGCTTATATTAATGCAATGTATGATTAAGTAATATATTTTCCATCACGATCACGGCAGGTTGTCTTGGACGCTTGTTGCACAACTTGAATCAAAACGCGATATATTTAAAACGATTTCTTGAAAAAATCAAAAGAAAAATCATATAGATTTGTTTTATTGGACCATTGTTTATAATTAATGCATCTAATAGCTTTAAATCCCTTGTATTTGTGCGTATCCGTTATATTTTGAAAAATTGAGTGTTATCCTATACAGGAATAATTGAAATGATTTGCATCGAGCTCACATGCAATTCGAACGGAAAATTGACTGCATAGATCTTGAATTATGTTATTTGGAGGTACGGCTACAGGCCATAGCCTGATGAGGCGTTTCATACACTTGAAGTACGTTTTACATTATATGTTGCAAAGAATGAATAACCAAGTTACAATCATATCAGTAACATAGCTTTAAACAAACCGATACCTGGAATAACGTTTGATTGAAATCAGTAACTGTTATATATAAATAATAGATGTTTATGGAATGGTAGGCTACCTAAGACACCATAATGCATGATATAGATCGTTTCGTTTTTCACGCCCACATCATTTTCCGTTACGTTTTACGTGTTATGACGTTCGTTGTTTAGTGCACAGACAACGTTGTTTAGAAAAACGCTGGGTTGATCTTATTTATGAGAGTATATGTAAAATCCCTGTAGCAAAAGTCGTTTTTTACTGAAAACAACACTATCTCGAAATCAAATATCCCAGTTAAAGATCTCCAGTGGCCATTGGATACACCCAGTAAATAGGGCTTACCATTGTAGAATAGCTGACCTACAAGGCCTTTATGCATTGAGGCAGTCATTATCAGTTAGCGATCAAGAAATACATCTCAAATAGCATGAGGCTCGGCGTTATTGGTATTCATAATATAGAACTAATATGAACATTGTCGCTTAACTGTAAGACTAAGTTTTTCAAAAATGATTATGGTGTGGCATGGTTTATATTCAAGTGGTGGACTAGAAAGCATAATTTAAAATACCTTTACAGATTGGCATCATGTATATATTTGAGGGTCTCGGAAAGTGTTTACAAACGACATTTGAATTTTAGTCTATTAGAAACAAATACAGCTGCCCGTTACTTTTGTAACAGCAATTCCTGTTAGAACATGACCACGTTATGTAAAGAAGTCCGTTTATACCACGCATTGAACCCATCAAAAAACCGCTGACTCAACAAACTAGCTCACGTCCGCCTCAAACAAATTGCGAATTGTGGTCTGCTTTTAATGGGCTGTAAATTGCCATGTTGTGACACTAACGGAAATGATAGCCATTGTGTTGACTTTCATTTCGGACCTGGTGAAGACAGAACTGGAATATGACAGCCCGGTATCATCTCGTGTACTCCATAATCTACGTGCAAAGCTGTGAATCAAATAATTACTGGCGATTCTGACAAATATTTAGCTATTTCTCAATTATTTAAAAACCAAATTTGCCATAGGCCTATTGATCAACTAACGTGTCTACAAGCCTGCATAAACTATCGAAACCTGAAACCTAAACTTTGCATCAAATATTCATGTCAGTGTATCATATTACATTGCGCATATACATAACATGGTTATGGGGGAAAAGGAAAATTTGTGATATTTATAATTTTTTAGTTGAAATTCTACTTTGCTTAGTAGAATGACCACTTATGTTTTTTATCGTGCTTGAGACGTCTTGGTGATGATTATGGTGGTCACATCGCCTTTTCTCCTTCTGGTCAGCAGTGTTTTCGGCGTCAGAAAAGACCGTTGTTGCCTTTCATCTACCGAAAACGAGATGTTTCCGTCATTACACATTTTCTTAAGTTGCCTTCATCCTAGGTTCGTGCATTCCGGACAAATATCCGAAAAGGTCGATCATACTGTACCCTTGCACGGCCCAGCTGGTGACAAACGCTCTCTTCCGGTCGCTGCTTGTGCATAGAAAATAGACGGGAAGCTCCATCTTGTAATGCTTCATTTACCCGAGACAATCTTCTTCGCAGGACTGGTCTGCTTCAGCAGCAATCAGGCACTCCACATTAATTACTCCGACGTTTCCACACAGAGCACCTACCCAGCACCCTGGCTCCTGCTATTTGTTTGAACTACGCATGCACTCGTCATTCACACGGTAGTTCAATCTCCCGGAATATACGCAATTCAACCGAAGGATGGGTGACTGCATGGATAGATAGAAAATGGAATAAATAAAGTCGGCCATCCTGACTTTGCAGAAACGTTAACAATTCTTCACTTCTCCACTCATGGTACATAGGCCTATAGGTCGTACACGCCTATCCGCGAACATTTTGGAGAATGTTAATGTGCTACACATTAACTAAATACTATAACCTTAACACAGGTGAACGACTCCGAATTTTCTATCACCGACCTATACACACTATTAAGCACTGAGCTGAATAATTTAATAGCTTCGGTGTAAAACATTAAGTTGAAGTTTTATTTTTATACACCCACGTCTCAAGCTGTTAAATCTACAGCCAGATCACCAAAACAAAGGGGGGAAATCAATGCCCCTTTACCAGCAATGGTTTTAGCGTGTAGAAAATGCGTGTGGGCGACGGGTGCTGGCGCTGGAGCGAGGGGCCATGGGTCGCCACCCAGTCAAAACACACATCTGTGTGAATATTACAATGAGCCCTTAGATTTCGCCAAAGTGGCATTGCGCGCTGGAAAAGGTGAGTTCTGAATTTACTATGTCAGATCGAGACCATTTACTACTCACTCAAATGCCTCCTATTACATTTGTTTTGTTTAAAACTGAGCTCCGAGTCAGGAATTTTATAGCAGGATATTTAGAAAGAGCTTATACGGTAAATATGCATACAGGTATAAATAACCTACCTATAGTTAATGTTATTTAATCTTTCCAAAATATCACATCGAGGCCTATTTAATACTCTTATGTTAATTCTGTAATTTGATAATGATATTTTATTACCAAAACGCTATATCTAAACAATGTATTAACGAAATGAATTGCAATATCTGTCCAAAAGAAATTTAATCATTTTTGGTCACCTAAAATAATACAAAAATATAGCAGGTATGTAAAATTACCGTTTTTAATATTAGTTATTTGTTCTTCAAGAGGACGCCACATTTCGTTCGATGTAATCTGAAATGTATTATGACTGAACGACGATAATGCACGACGTACGTTACACCGTCATTAGCGTAAAGGAACTTGGCTCTTAGTTTTACGTTGGCAATTTTAAACTCATTTGATTCTGATATTAACCGATATCGATTTACAAAAAAAGTCAGTAAGAACATGGAACTGCAAAACTTTTGCAAAATGACAAATGTTTGTGAAATCCTCTCCGTTATTCTTCTTGGGAAGAGCCTTACGTTTTCATTTGGCGGCGCTTCAGATCCTACCAGTACAGTCTTTTCTTCTTCAAACGTTATCTTAGGCAACTCTAAATCGTCGTTTTAGCTACAGCCATCTTTCATGCAAATTACGGAATTTCACCCTACAACGTTAACTGCGACGCCGCTATTGCGTCGAATCGGGACAGGATGTTTTAATACATGTAATTTGCCACTTTTTTATCCGATTTCCTTTGATTCACTCTTGACTCTCCAGTGGATCTAGGGCCAGCGAGGTCTGCCCAAGGGAAGCCTTGAAACAGTCTCTCCTTATCTCCTTTCATCATTCCATTCTGGGCTGCCTTGAAACCACAGGGCCAGTAATTGCTTTCTTCAGACAGCCCAGTGCGGACTGGCCAGCAGCCAATCAGAGGCTTGTTTATGCTTTCTGATTGACAACGTGCTGGCAGCGCGTAAACCAATCACAACCTAGAGTGAGACAATAAGTTTTCAACACCAATGGCTATATATTATATATACATTTTTATTTCAATAATACAAATAAATGATTAAAGTGTCCATTAAAACAGTTTTCATAACCTTGCTAGTATTTGTCGTTTTAAACAAGTCTTAAAACTAAGTTCGTATAAAATCTGTTGGAATCATTACATAATGCTCATCTTTTGTCGTTTGCGGGTGTGGAAAAAGGAAAACCCTGTTTTTTCAAAGCCCTCAGTACCACAGCTGGTAGAATTTAATGTGCTGTGCACTTCCGTTAGAATGGTATAGAGGTTACCATGCTGGCGATCAGGACCACTGGTTAGAAGAACAGAAGGACGCACTAAGGACCCACTGGAAGTAATAGTTATTGAAGTATCACCGCTCTGTATCGGTGTCGCTGCAATGTTGATTAATTTGTTTCAGTATGTCAGTATAGTATGTCCAAAAACTTAATATAGGTCTACATATATGTTACTGACAATGAAAGACTAATTAATTACAGTTAATTCTTATAGTACTGTTTAGTAATAACAGATTAAAACAAGAATAAAGCTCTAAATCATTCCTATACAAAATGCCATTTGTTGCATTTCCCTTACGAATTACGCACGACGGGAGTTACGCTTCATAGATCAGTGGGGGGACTTGAATTAGGCGCCCGCCGTTTTGTTTAGGTCTCCCAGTAGCTCTGCCATTGGTCGAGCGCGTCGGCCAATGGCGGAGTCCGTATGTCCCCGGGCTACCTACACGAGCACATTAACATACGGGTATCCGGCCAATGGGCGAGCGTGTTTACCCTCCCTGGGTTCGGAGGCACGAGCTGAACGAGGCGCTGAGAAAGCTGTTTGGAGGTTCGAATTTCGATTCACTAGACAAGGAGCCAGAAGTTCGGCCTAGCCCATCTAAGCAGCTACCATGTAAATAATGTAACCATTTTCACCAGCAACTTTTAAACTTTTTTTGTTCACGACCATTTAAATTATATATTGTTATTCGAGGAATAACTTACCAGTAAGTAATCTGTTTATTGTATATTTTATTCCATACTATATGTGATACTAATTCTGTATTATTTTACTGGAGAGCCTGGTATTGTTTGTCAATTTGTAACATTAAAACCCAGTTCCAAGCTCAATAAATCTCAGACAAAGCCGCTGTATTTTACACTATTAAATACTCATAGAATCGCTGGAATCCAATTACTTCGTGCACGTTTGTACCTTCATTTTTAGTGCAAATCAGTAATTTTGGACCTCTCGCACATTAGTATAATTTGTAACATGATCAAAATACGTTATTTGGACGATTTCGCACATATTTTTTTACCACGGAATAGCTTGGATTAAAAATAACAATTCATTATGATGGCAGCTTTTTTCACATATTTATTGACTGAAGCAAGCAAGATGAAATCGATTTACAAATTACAACAAAATTACAAGGACGACACATTGTAAGTTAATAACCTCCTTTCGCTATGTCATTGTTTTATTTAAATAAATAGTCTATATTTATTATTTTTACAGAGCGATTTTATTGTAATGTCAATGGATTAGTTCTTCATATAAAAGGTTTTTTGGCTTTGATTGAAACGGAACGTCCTTCGTCTTGCCTGAAGGAGTGTGTTTATAATCGTACCCAGCCACGGCGCAGTCTCTTCGGTCGTCCTAGGCGCGGTGGTCGTCTCGCACTCGGCCCGATCTATTCAAAACAGCATCTCGAATAATTATCAGGTATTTAAATCCAACTACGTTTTCAACCGAAAAAAATGCATTATGTTTGTTGCAGGCTTAAATTCAGAATCGGGCACATTATTCATAATTCAATCCAGACGTTGCTTTGTTTCGACGGACGCTAGTTTTTCTATAGTCATATGAAGCCTAGGCTATCGCTAGGCGTTTTTTTCTGAATTAAAAACGGTAGATGTCGCATTTGAAGATTTATAAAATGTTATCGGTTAAATTTTAATGCAGTACCTGCAATAATTATGTCTTATTTTCACGTGTTTTTCCGTTATGAAGGACTCCGAAGACTGACTAAGCAGTGTGGAGACAATGACAGCCTGAGTAGTTCTCAATGAAGTTAAATTGCGAGTGCATTTTAAATCGTAGGCGTTTAATTTTTATATCTTACCCTTTTTCAATAGCCCCTTACTTTTCCCACATTGCGCAGTTAACCAAGGTAGCGTAAGAGCATATAAACACAAATGTAAATATCGACATCAATCGTTGTAAATATTTATTTTAAAAAGTCAGGAAGGAGGTGTTATAGCTTTATACCAAAAGTATATTCTTGTGTGGTTTTCAATATATAATTGAAACTGGGAATGTATTATGGAGTTGTCTGAAATACGTTTTTATCCTAGGCCTGTACAACCTAAGTAGCCTACTGTTGGATGAGGAAGATATATACTAATCACTCAGTTCAAAATTTTCTCTTGCATTCAGTGAAACATTTTGACTGTCTTAAGATCCTAAGCCTATTGCGATTAAATACGGTGGTGTATGACCTATTGCTCGTAAATGGATTTTCAGTTAACAGCTAGATTCTTATGCTCTATGTCTCTAATAGTTGCTATATAATGCATCACCGAAGCTGACCTCTATATAAACACATATGTCATTTATAGATGAAACGTTGAGTTCATTTATTGTGTACAACCTTCGGGATCAAGTCTGTTCTTTTGTACGCCTGCACTTCAGCATCGTAATAAAGTCGGAAACATAAACACACATTCACATATGCTTGCAAAATCAGAGTCTGCATCAACTAATATTTAGTTGTCTAAACGCAAAGACATAAATGTATATTGGCATCCACGGTGCCGTTAAAGGTCATCTCTGTCCTCTAATGACAAAGGAATCTTACCTCCCGGAGACCTGCCCAATTAAAGAACACCCTGAATCTGAATTTGATTGTCACCCTGATAAATCAGTTTTATACTGTGAATCATTAATTCCAAAACGAGTTAATGGATAAAAACAGTTGTTTTCTAAATTACCATTCAAACGAGAGAAAAAAAATTTATCCATAAAATGCATTGTAACGTATTTTGGATATATGTATCGCTGAATTTGAATACAGAGGAAGACCATAGGGTGAAACGGCCCGAAACGTTATATAAACCAATTCACTCTTATTAAAGTAATAAGGGTATTTGTTTCTAATTTTACGGTTGTAAAGTCGAGATGTATCCATATAAATGTGTCCTTGGGGTGGAGAAAGCCTCCATCCTTGGAAAACACAATCTTAAGACATGCAGGCGGCTGGATCTCTGTATATGAAAGAGTGTGCGTCTCAGAAACGAAGGTCGTCAAATATCTCCCTTAAAAAAGCGCAGGAGTTGCTGATGCCGACTTGTTTTCTTACAGCGTTTACAGTCACCCCCACAAACGTGTCTCCGTGCAGTAAGACTCACCCTACAATAGTTACAGTTATTCGGACGTTTAACCAAACATTTGCTGCGGAGAACTAAAGTACGCCGCGGCGCAGCTCCTTTTAAAGCACGCTTTATTTATTGTGCAAGATTCCCGTTTCGATGTTTTGCATAACATGTTCCAGCGTTGTTTTTATTCAGCAGCCGCTGTGTTTCTCTCTTGCAGAAAAGACAATGGTCGGAAGCTACTTTTAAGCTCTACCGATATGCTGACTGCAATACCTAGAAGAAGTCCCACAAAGGAATTATATTATTTGGGCTGCTTTCGATGTCCTGGGGATCCCCGCTGGGTTTCGGATTAATCACATTTCAACAAAATGGAAGGCCGGGATTTCGGCCCGCCACCCCACCTCCTGTCTGAGCGGGGTGCCTTGGTCCACCGCACCGCCTCTCGGATTGCTTCTGCCGGCCACGCGTCTGTACAACATCCCGGTCACTTCCAGACAGGAAAATACTATTCGTCCCACCTCCCAATGGCACCGCATTCAGGTTTGTTCGGCGTCACGTTTTATCGTTTAAGGGCACGAATTATATGCATTTTAATAGGTTCAGGCTGAATGTTCTTTTTTTCCAGTCGCTGGCGTTGTATTTCAGTGGCTTTCTGTGCGTTTTTTAAGGGTGACCCCGAGGATTTACCCCAAACAGTCATTTATACAGAAAGGAAATTAGTGCGACGGCATGACAATTTTGAAAATTAGAAATTACCCCGGACCCCTGTTTTATGTAGTATTTTAGTAATTAGTCTAATGTTTACGTTTATTGAACAGTTTAACGTGCCCGAAGGTGTTTTTAAGCGTCGAATGTCCAATTTTAAGAAGCGAATTGCTGAAATCAGAACCTGCATACACGATACATGTATTGCTTGTGCTATTTCTAAGCCGTAAAACGGCCTGCGATTTACTCAATTTTTTGTCGCTTCTTAGCCACTCATTATGATGGTTTTCCGCTCTTAGAATATTGGTGAAATCTTCTCCTTAGGCTACTAATATAAATGTTTTACTGTTACCCGGCATTATTGCTCGGTCTATTTATGTCATGCTCCCGACGCCTTCGTTGCCTTTTGGTTATTATTATTATAAGCCGTGTGTACATTAGATAGTGGTGTTTGCTGCCGCACGCCGGTCGAAAGGCTGGGCTGCCGGGGTTTCGGCTCCGGATCTGTCCGGGGTTCCGCCGTGAGCACTGAGCCGCTCGGCGGGGGAGAGAGAGCTCTGTGCGCCCGGTCTCATTTTCATGTTAGTTTGCACGGAGAACAGTGTTAATTATGTCATCAGTGCAAAGGTATTTTTTATTCTGTGGTATGCCCAAATTATAACCATGAATCATGCTTGTTTTGTTAGTTATATATAACGCCAGGTAGCCTATGCGTGCATATGTATATGGATGTCAAATATTATAGGTCTTGTATTTGTTTGTGTGTATGGAGCGGATCAAAATATTGGGGGAAAAACTGGGAAAGAAATACACGCCGTTAGAAAATAAAAATCATTAAACTTCGTGATGATTTGAATATCAAACACAAAAGCTTGTGTTGTGATCACCGCTGTTTTAACAAACGACTCAATTTATCTGCATGCCAAAGCTACGATTGACAAATTTGGACGATGAGCTCGGAGGTTGCAATTTTGTGAAAGGCTGTGTGCGTTTTAACAAAAATACTTTATTGCCAGCGGAACAACGCGTTGAAATGCTTTGTGGCTCGTCTTCTACTTGGTTACAATGTCATGAAATGTAGGCCCTATTATTAATCTGTATTATGAAATCTATGGACTCTGACGTTGGTCAATTATGGTTAACAATATAACACAATGATGAGAAACAGATTTGGAAGAAATGTTCATTCTAGAGGGGCTGCTACTGCAAAATCGCTACCAACAAATTTAGATAGCGCAGTTGTACGAGAAAACAACATTTTTTCCTCGCTGATAATCGGCTTTTTTATTTACGGGTGGCACCAATTGAAAAAATGTGTGGTTAAAAAAAATAATAATAAAGTGCGCAGTAAAACGGAGAAACGTAATTGTTCCCGAATGCGAGCGCTGTTGCTGTTGAAGGTGTGCCATCGCTTGGCCAAGGAGCTGTCAGTCTGCCACGTCTGGCTTCCCAGGACGCGTGGGTCGTGCGGCGACCGGAGGGGGCATGTCAGATGACGGGGCCGCCGGAGAGGGGCGATCGCGGCGCTGCTGACACCGAGGAGATCATCGGTTCTTTCGCTTTCATTCCGCTTTGCAAAGAAACGACCCGACAAAAGTGGGAATGGAAGCCACTCAGCGTGCGTTTATTACTTTGTTGACCGTACGATTGCTATCTTGACAGGTTAATGGCTTAAACGACCGAATCTATGTGATTTGCCTTTTTCCTCCCCGTTTTTTCGCTAGAACTGAAAACTGCAGGCTTAGAGTCTCGTTTTGCTTCGAAGTGGCACAGATAGCCCGCAGGATTAGGTCAGTTTTAATGTGGCTGCTTTTCACAAGGGGTCCATCCCATTGTTTTGCTTCTGTTGTTCACCTTGGCCTACATTAGTAGAACTCCGGCGTGGATCGCTTTTATCCGCTGCATTACATGCCGGGGGGCCGGGAAGGAAGGGGGGGGGGGTGTTGCTGAGGTGCTCCGGTGTTGCTTGGGATGAGCCAGACTTGTTGCAAGGGTATTGGTGCTGGAACGCGGTATAAGGTGCTGGGGGCACTGGGTAGCAGGTATCAGCCTTTCTGCAGAAAGTACCTAAAAGAAGATACGGCTGATTGCTACCAGTATATTACAATAAATACTTAAAAACAAAATTAAAACTTTTTGAAATAAGATCAATATTAAGTTTGTTCGAGAACAGTGTTGAATTCAGTGTGGTTCTGTTACCTGTAATTTTGTGTGTGTGTGTGTGTGTGTGTGTGTGTGTGTGTGTGCAGTTGGCATTTTAGGCCTGGGAATTATGAGCTCCTCCGGGTTCCTCCCTTTGACTTTCTGAATCCTGGGAAGAATGAGGAGAAAAGTTCCAAAAGAACTCTGAGAAGTTTAATCAGGTCACTAAAAGTGTGAGGTCAGGAAATGTGGGGCTGGAGCATCTTTCACAGCGTTGTCCTGTAAGTAGGAACCCCATGTAGGTCTGCGCCGCTGCCTGGCGACCGCGGGGTGGGACGACCTCCTCACCACATCCTGCCCTATAGCAGCACGTTTTGGACTCCGGCAGATGCCGGGTCGCTCCTGGGGCACAGGTGGTAGTGGGGAAGGGGGGGGGGGGGAGGCTCCGCCCCACCCTGCTTCGCTTCGGGTTTCCTCCCAAGCGCTGGGGCCGCGTTTCCCCTCTGCCAAGTGGAACTGGGTCGTCCGAGGTTCTGCGACGCAAACCAAATTTTAACGGCACATTTAGGTCATGCGTTTTTTTTCCCTTCCCCTCAAGATGCACTCGGCGTGTCAAAGCGGCCACAAGAAGGCCACAGTGTGCACGCGTGTGTGGAAGTGACACGTCTGCGGCGCCGCTCGGTCAGGATGAGCTGCTGTGTCTTTGAGCTGGTCGGGGGTGTTGTACTGTTGCCCCCCCCCCCCCCCGCCCAAAAGCAGCCCTGACAGGTGAAGCAGCATCAGTTGGCTCTGAGCTCCTGCTCCACGCTTACCCTCAATTACGACGGGAATCACGCCTGTAATCTGCCACCCACACATCCTGTTGGACATGTCTCCTTCATAGGCAGACAAATAGCAGTTATAGCTAGTTAAGCAGGTTGTGTTTAAGGACAAACTGGATTGTTAATGGTTTTAATGGTGCGTTCCATTTGCCTTGGGATCTGAGTTACATCCGGTCACATCTGCTAAAAACTCGGGGAAAACCGAGTCGGATGCGTTCTGTTTGCCTCAGAAGCTAGAACTTGGATAAGGTTAAAGCTAGGAATACCCTAACGATTCTACACTTTTGATCGGAACTTTTCGGCTCGAGTCACAGATCTTGCGCACCTATGGTTTGACTCGTCATTTGTTTACAACATGGGCCAAACAATTCTTTAGCATTGCCAGTAGATAAACAACACACAATGCGGTATTTCACGTATAATATGACCGTAGCAACACATCTATCAACTACAACGTTGTATGGCGTACACAGCTTACGAAGTTGACTCAAACAGCATTAAAGTGCTTAAAAAGTATAATTATCACTGAGCAGCCATCTTGAATCAGAAACTCGGGATACTCTGGACTGCTCTGAGATATTTCCCGGATCTCAGAGAAAAAGAAAGCAGGTCGTCACTTCCGGCTTCAAAACTCGGAATTCGACTTGGAATCCGAGTTCCAAGGGCAAATGGAACACACCATAAATAGCAAAGGGGACCCACTTTGTGGACTTAGTCCCCGGGCTGCATCCTCCTGAATAAGGCACGCTGTCATTGGCTGCTCCGTTAAGGGCATGTCTCGGCCCTGTGTTGCTGCTCTTGGCTCATCTGCGTTTCCGGGCCGCTGCTTGCCTTGCCTTTTTTGACCCCCCCAGATCCCCCCATCCGGCTGACATGCTGGTCCCAGGACGTAGGGCAGGGTCATGTGAGGTCTTCCGCAGGTTTTCTGTGCCGTTTTACACCTTGATCCAGCCGTGACTTTTACTGAAGGCTTTTTGAGGTAAAAGCAACAGAACCCCCACAAGATGGTCCTCAAACCCCACAGCCTCATGCATGAATCCATCCAGCCATCCACCCGTTCCTCCATCCATCCAGGTGTCATCCCATTCATCCATATTTTTTTCTTGGCCGCTTTGGGGTTCTGGTATTTTGTATTAAAGATGACACAAAATATGCAGATTGTAGCTCAACAGGAAAAGGTGGCAGGGAGTCGGGGGTCAGTGGGGCTGGCCCGAGGAGAGGAGGGGTGTGCGGTGTGCCCCACTGGGGCAGGTGCTATGTCCCCCATCCTGTCTACAGCAGACTTAGCTTTTGCCAGGGCCCTGCAAGTCCTCTCCCCCTTGCCAGCGGCATATTCGTGAGCACCGTTCTCCCTCTGGTACTTGGGCCAGGATGGATGGGGGTGTGGGCACTTGTCGCGCTGACGGCAGCAGTCCTTCAGAAACCGGATGGGAGACGGAGCTGTCAGGCTGCCCCCCAGACCCCCCATTAGGGAGGGCAGTGACTCCCCTGCTAGGCAATGCACATGACAGCTGTTTGACTTTATTACCCACTCAGCCAGAAAATCCCCATTACTTATTTTTAATTTCAATTTTATTATTGAAATCTTCTGGTGGGGTGGGCAATGAATGAAAGCAAATATTGGGGTGACAGGTTTCCTCCATGATTGGTGTCTGTGTGTGTGTTTCAATAAGCCTGGTGTCCTCAGTCCAACATTTTGATATGCGTGGCTCGGGGTGCTCCCTAGGGAACCCCTTCTATTCTGTCTCAGTCATTCTGTAGCTTGGAGACTCTCATGTTTTCCTCTACTGGGGGTCAGGTGAGGGGGTTCACCACAGGCATCAGGGAGTGCCTTTGTCCAGCTGCCAGGTGGAGTAGCAGGGCTCCCTTCCTGCCTCTTTTTTCCGTTTCTCCTCACATGCCTGTAACAGTAAGTGGTACACAGCTGTGTTTATAACATGCACGCTTTATACATGTGGATTTATATTACATGTGACACGTGTGTATATGAATATATGTGCTGCTGTATATATACACAGTATTTGCCATAAAATATACATGCAGGGGGCTTCTGGTGGCTTTCCGGGGGGAGTCTGTGTTAATCAGTCTCTGGGGAGCCCCCCAGTGTGCCTCGCAGTTCTCCATTCACATGCCCCCCCCCGCAACACTCTTGTTCCTATTTCTCGGTGGTTGATTAAAACAAAACTCTATCTGCCTCTCTCTTTGTTCCTCCCCAGCGCTTTGATCGCTGCTCCATCACTTTCCTTTTATTCTTTCCCTTGGCTTTAATCATCTCCCGTTTTCTCGCTGTTTTATGCCGGGGGGGGGGGGGGGGGGGGGGGGGGGGGGGGGGGGGGGGGGGGGGGGGGGGGGGGGGGG
>JAODKN010000045.1:7848151-7860699 GCA_026774425.1 Petrocephalus zakoni
TGACAGACTGAGAGACAGACAGAGATGCTGACAGACAGACATATGCTGACAGACAGAGAAGCTGACAGACAGACAGACAGACAGACAGAGAGATGCTGACAGGCAGAGAAGCAGACAGAAAGACACAGAGAAGCTGACAGACAGACAGAAGCAAACAGACTGACAGAGAAGCTGACAGACTGAGAGACAGACAGAGATGCTGACAGACAGAGAAGCTGACAGACTGAGAGACAGACAGACGGGGGAAAAAAAGAAGAAAAAAGATAGGTAGACAGAGATTCTGACAGACAGCATCCCAGAGTCATTATCGTATCGTATCGTATCGTATCGTATAGTGGTGAATGGGAAGTTTGGTGCTTTCTGATATTTACAGTCGAGCATGTGGAGCAAGGGGAATCCTGGCATGGAGAAGGGTGATCTGGAACATCCCATCTATGACATCAGCGAGAAACGTTAATGCTTTGCGACCATGAATTCAGCTCTCTGCATGGCTTTGCCTTAGTGCTAATTAGTGTTAATAATAATAATAATAATAATAATAATAATAATATGTCATCCATTGCCTTCTGTGTCCACACCTAACTGTACGGTCTGTCAGCAGCTTTCTCACATTAATGGTGTGGGTGGCTGTACTCTGTCTCATTTCCCATGGATCTTTACTGCTGTACCAGGCAGACATCAGGCAGCTCCATCGAGTTGGAAGTCCCCTTTAAGTGCTGCATTAGTAAAAACCCCCACATTAATATGGGTCTGAATCGAGGCTGGGGCACGAATCAGATTCTGGCAGAATTTAAGTAGAAAACTAGCAAATGAGTAAGACGACTGATTAACTTTAAATATTTATTCATAAAAACAACAATAATGTAACTCTAAATATTAATCTTTAAACTTTCACCATTTTAAAAGTAATAGGAAATAAACAGTAACGGTAATTAACCACATTCTTTAGCATTTCTTGATTCGATTTATGACAAAAATAACAGAACTATGTTTCCAAACTGAGATCTGTTCTGCGTTGTGGCAGCGTCATTCATCAAGGGAACCTGATGTAAGCGAGAGGAATTTACAAGTCTTACCTTTAATTGTCGCGCAGGTTCGCTACTGTAGGCGCTGATAAACCGCACTATAGCACTGACGAAGTGAGGGCTGCATGTCAGCTGCACGCAGCAACACGCAGCCATCACTGCGCCCACCATGTTGTCTGATTAATTGGCCGATGCTATAAAATGCTTAAAAATTGACAGTTTCCCCCACCAGCCACCATGACATCCTGCCTTTGTGTGTGAGAGTAGTGGACCTCCCCCCCACTGCCAAGCAATGGCAGGTACAGCCACACAGTGCCTGCAAGGCATTCTGGGGGTTATCCGTGGCCGCTGGCGATGAGCCCTGCCATCTTCGCTTTGGGTATAAGGTGGACATGGTCCTGAGAGCGAAAGGGAGCTCTGGGAAGGCGGTGAAAGCTGGTTTTAGGAGAGGCTCCACAGAGTGAAGTGACTGAGGTATGGGGTGGGGTGGAGGGGGGGTTTCTGAAGCACTTCCCTGCTTTGTGCTGTCAGGGTGGTCTGAGGCGTCCCGAGGCACACCCATTCCCTCTTTTTCACCTGCTTTCTCTCTCTCTCCCTCTGCGCAGGCGGCAGTCTCATGGGAAACTCGTCTGCCTCCTTCATGGGCACCTTCCTCACCAGCAGCCTGGGCTCCCCACCCTCGCACTCCTCGGGCCCCCCCACATCGCCCTCCTCGCCGTCTTTCCGGGGGGGCACGCACTCCAATGCCTCGCAGATATGGTTCCCCCACTCCCACGATGGTAAGCCAGCTTCTCAGGGGAGCGGGGGGAGGGGGGGTCACTGTTAGAATGGCAGGATTGCACGGAGCAGTGTAAGGATTATATGGGGAGGGGGTCTCCACGACGGTGATGGTGCATTCCATTTGCCTTGGGATCCGAGTTTCGGTTGCCGAGATTACGTCACATCTGCTAAAAACTCAGGGAAAGGCGAGTCGGATGTGTTCCATTTGCCACAGAAGAACTCGGATAAGGTTAAAGCTAGGCATACCCTAACGCATCTACACTTTTTATGGGAGTCGCAGATCCTGCGCACCTATGGTTCGACTCTTCATTTGTTTGCAACATGGACCAAACAATTCTTTAGCATTGCCAGTAGAAAAAACCACACACAATGTGGTATTTCACGTATAACATGACCCTGTCAACACATCTATCAACTACAACACTGTATGGTGTACACAGCTTACGAAGTTGACTCAAACAGCAACTTAGCAGCCATCTTGAATCAGAAACTTGGGATACTCTGGTCTGCTCCGAGCACGCATGTCTTCACTCCCAGCTTCAAAACTCGGAATCCGAGTTTCGAGGGCAAATGAAACGTACCACAAGTGCTGTCTTCGGGATGGGGGCTCAGCCACTGGGAGACAGCTCTCCTGCATCTCAACAGGCAATCAGATGTGGGGGAGGGATCGATGGGGGGGGGGAGCCAAATGTGAGGGGCAGAGGTGGCACCCCCCCACCCCCATGGATCAGTCAGGCTCCTGCAGCCTCCTGCTGAATACTAACCACCATAATGATCACCATTGCGCCAAGATGCATCACTCTTGCTGCTCTGACCTTGGGAGGGAATTGGCGCCCTCTGCCCCCCTTCTGCACATGCAGCCCAATGCGGTCACCCATCTGCCAGGTCCCCATGCGCATGGCGGGTGGGTGCCCCCCGAAGTAGACTGTGGGCGGGTACGCAAACGGCTCACGTTACCCCATCAGGTGAGGAGACCACCAACAGACCACATCCTGCCCCACCAACTGCCAGTCCCTGTGGGGGGGCCTTCCTGTGGTGGCACGCCTGCTGCTTGCCTCCCCCCCCGAAGAGCACACCAGCAGTGCGCTCTCATGTGCGGGACAGGGCAGTGTGTGGGGGCATGATGCCTTTCGATAGCGACATCTTGGCCTGCGGTCTGCCCACAGCTACCAAGGGCCCCGAGGGCCACGTGCTCACTAACCGTTAGCCACCCCTCCATCGATAGAAGATTCACCACAGACTGGTTTCACACGCCTCCCCCCCAAGAGCCGGGAGGTCCCTGTGGTGGGGTGAGACGACACGCCCCCCAGGGGGCGTGTACTGAGCGGCTGTGTGGATGGGAGAGATGGGACCCCCATTGGGTACAGAACAGAGAGGGAGACAGAATCTCTCAGTCATTCCACTGCTCACCATGCTCATGCACAGACACACACACACATTGAGACACGCACGCACACACACACATACACGTACAGACACACACACACACACTGAGAGACGCATGCAGACACACGCACATGCAGACACACGCACACACATACACGTACAGACACACACAGACACGTACAGACACATACAGACACGTACAGACACACACATACACGTACAGACACACAAACACACACAGACACACACAGACACGTACAGACACACACACGCACACACATACACGTACAGACACACACATACACGTACAGACACACAAACACACACAGACACGTACAGACACACACAGACACACACAGACATGTACAGACACACCCACAGACACGTACAGACACACCCACAGACACGTACAGACACACACAGACACGTACAGACACACACAGACACGTACAGACACACACATACACACACATGCAGACACGCATGTTTGTATTTCCATCTTCCACCTTCAGTTAATTTTTGTGGGAAAAACCCCAGTCTAAATCAAGACACTCTTAAGCCCTACCTAACCCTAACTTTAACCATAAGTAACCAAACAAAATACTTTTGGCATGTTAACTTTTTTGACTGGTCTGAAGTAGTGACGACTGAAAAAATGACCTCACAGTCATGTTTTTTGAAGATTTTGATGTCTTTCGGGCCTATTGTTGTGTAAGGTTATCATACGTCAGAATGTCATACCGGCCCATGCCTATTCAGAGTATGACTCTTTTTTGCGCTCTCTCTGTATTGCTTGTATCCACTTTTTTGTCTGCTAAAGGCTCCCCAGTCTGTGTGGGTAAGTAAGTTTGTTCTTGCTCACTTCTTGACCATTGTCCATTAAAGGATTGCACAATAGAAGAGAATAGAAAAGTGAACCTGTGATCTCTTCACCACAATATCTTATTTATTAGAATTACGACTAGAATTACGGTTTATAATTTATTATTAAATCTGGCCAGCAAATTGATCTTTTGTTTTCCATGGAATAAATTGTTTTTTAAATAATAAGCTGAATTCCACTAATAAGTTGTTTCACTACCAGCAACGGTTATATCAGACAGAACTATTTTGGTTATGGACTAAATTTTCCGGGTATGTGTAAGGTTTGGACACTACAACCTGTCCCACTTTTCCTGATGTTACGGTTCCATATTCTGAGACCAGCTTTTCCGTGGTGCCATGATGGAGCCGTTTTTTCTGGGCCAGGGCCAGTTTTTGTGGTGGAATTGCGTGGAACTGGATTAAGATAAAAATCCGGCACCGCGTTGGTGGAAACTAAGCAACAGGCATGCGGTGCCAGAGTAACCCGTGAAAAAGCGTGCCTCCAGAGATGTGTGCGGGACAAGCCATCAGTCGGGTCCCCTACAGAGACCCAGAACCTGCACAGCCACTTGGGGCCTGTGACGCAACCCGACACAGGATCAGTACCTGTGCAGCCGCTCGGGGTCGGCGGCTCAGTGCTACAGAGGCCAAGTACCTGTGCAGCCGCTCGGGGTCGGCTGCCCCCCTCACCTACACTCGTGCTCGGCCCCAGGATGCCGGTGACGCATGGACGACCGCGTCACTTTTCTCTTTCTGCTCCCCATTTCAGGGAGAAGCGCTGCTCCTTAAAGCGCTGCTCCATAAAGCGCTGCTCCTTAAAGTGCTGCTCCATAACTTACCTTTACAAGGTAGTTTATCGTAATGGGGCTCCTGAGGGAGGTGGGGCGGGGTGGGGGGAGGCGCCATCCTCACAGCCTCATTACAGGAGCACAGGCAGATGAAAGGCAGATCAACACAGCTGGATGAAAACACTTTGCTCTCCCTGGGGGCCTGGGGAGGGGGGGGGGTTAGGTGGAGGGGTGAGGCGGGGCAAGAGGGTAGGGGGAGGGGAAGCTCCGGTTCCCACAGGCCGCCATGGGCCTTCTGGAGGGGCGGTGGGTATCCAACTGTGTTCCTCTTACTGTAGAAATAAGTCATTTTCTGTAAATTTAGTTGCTGACCTGCCAAATTATGACAAGCAGAGCTGTGAAAAATAAATGCCCTTCCCTTTAGGAAATGGCTAGCACATGGCTCACTGAGTGACCCCCTCCAGCCCTGTGTGGCCCTGGGGAGCCAAGGGGGGCCCAACACTGCAGGAGGACGCTCCTCTCAGCAGAGGGCACTCTCTTCCACTGAGGTCTTCCTTCTGCCATTGCATTGCTCCTCTTTCTGAAAAATAGGTTTAGTGCCGAGTGGGGTATGTGACTCTGCAGGCCCTGCCTGTGCGCTGCTTGTCGCATGGAGCATGGCTATACACACCGACATGCGTGTACACAACTGTGCACTCAGTCACTGGGCTGAGCGCCAATCTGCCTCTGTAATGTACGCCACTAGTGTCCCAGGGAAGGAGCGGGAGTTTCGGCCGACCTCTGACCTCCCCCTGTGAGCAGCCTGGGCTGCGGACGGTCTGCTTGATTGTGGGTGGGTATGGAGAGTCCGCAGCTTAGTAGCTAATCCATTTTCTCATCTGCCAGCCCCAGGGTATCCCCGCTTCTCAGGGAGTCTGGCGCACACCTTTCTTCCTATGAGCCACCTGGATCACCATGGGAACAGCAGCGTCCTATATGGCCAGCATCCCTTCTATGACGCCCAAAAAGGTGTGTAATTTTAAGATGCTGTGATGTGAAATTTGCATTTAGCTCCATTCTTAGCACCCGCTTACGTCGGTTCCTTCTGTCATTTCATCCAGAAAACTTCTATCTCAGAGGCCTTCCATCCCAACAACCCCTCATCTCAGCCAATCACAGCGTCTCGTCTGTCACCCGGACGACCGGTGGACAACCTCTGCGGTCATGCAGCCGTGAGCACAAGGGCCTGAAAGAGGCGGCAGCGGAGAGGCTGTCCATCAGCGGCACCAAAGACAAGGAGAAGGGAGGCAGCAAGCAGGATTCCAAGGACAGGGAGCGCCACAAGCAGCCACAGCCAAACGGGCACAGCCTGGAGGAGAGCGGCCGGGCCCTGGCAAGGCACAAGGCCGTGCTGGCTGGGGAGTGCAGGGAGCCCCTGGAGAGCCGGGCCAAGCAGCTCAGTGCCTGCCTGCTGAGCGCCAAGACGCCAGGTGGGGAGCCGGCTCCAGGCAGGCACCTGGGGGCCGCAGGGGCCACTCGCTGCCCCAAGGAGGCTGTCAGCCGAGAGATGCGGATCAGCGAGCCGCCGGCCGACTGCCTGCAGAGGACACAGGTGCTGCAGCACTCAGTACCGTACCCCATGCCTCCATCCATGGGCTCCGCTGCCAACCCCGGGGGCTTCCACTGCCTGCCCCTGCATCCCAGCCACAGTCACCACCCCCCACACCCCCCATACCATTCGGACTTCTACAGCCCACCCCCACCAGCACCCCTTGCCAATCCCGCCATGCAAGAGAAGGCCCGCGAGCCCAAGCCCACTGGGCCCACCTTTGTGCCATCTGTGGGCCACCATGGCGACAAGGTGGGCAGGCCTTTCCAACTGGGGAACCCCGACTGTCGGAGGGCAGGGGGTGCCGGGGGCGGTAAGGACAAGGTGGCTGAGAAGGGCGGTGGCACTGAGGGGGCGGGAGGCGGTGGTGAGGGGGCGGGCAGCTGGCCCCGGAGGCCACACTGGCAGCAGCAGGCGTACCCCAAAGCCGACAAGGCCCCATCCGCCTGGCCCCATCCACACCTACAGCAGCAGCAGCACTTGACTCCCTTAGGGCACCCCGGGCCCCGCCCCCGCAGTGGTGACTGCCTCGGTGCCACTGACATGGACTCGTTCAGAGCCTCCCTTCCCCAGGGGGTGCTCAGCGCACCTCCTTACCGTGACTGTTCTCACACGGGCCCGTCTCCCAGTGTCCAGTCTAGCGAGGCGAAGGGCGTGGCCCCTCTCAGCGAGACTCCCGGCACTGACTGTGTACTGCAGCGAGATGGCCAGAAGGTGGCCCGCATCTGCCACCAGCAGCAGGCCAGGCCCATCCAGGAAGCGGCTGCGCCCGAGTCGGGGCAGGATGGGAAGCAGAAGCTGGAGATGGCAGCTCTCAGGTACGGAGGCGGGCAGCAGCAGCCGGTGCCCCCCTGGGCCGTGCGAGCCCATCATATGCAGGCTGAGGAGGAGCGCCGGAAGGCCTACCTGGAGTCACTGGCCGGCGTCAGGTCTAGCAGGACTCCAGGCCAGCAGCCTCAGCAGCAGCTGGGCGGCATGGGCCCCTCAGCCAGCCCCCGAGGGCCCCAGGGAGAGGTGAGCGCCATCAGGAGCCTCCTGAAGTACAGCAGCCAGCACCAGCCACATCTGCTGCCCCAGAGGACACCCTTCGGGGGCCTGGGCTGCCTGAAGTCGGGCACTGTCGGGGTCAGCTGCCCGCCCCGGGGCAGCAAGCAGACCCTGCCCTCGAAGAAGGTCCTGCCCCCTGATGGAGACGGGGTTGACTGCAGGGGCGCGAGGGGCCGGGAGTCCGGGGACACGCCCCACCGGGAGGGGGAGGTGCGGCAGCCTCCTGTCGGCATAGCCGTCGCCGTGGCGAGGCACAGCGAGCCCCCCTGTCACCCCATGGACGGTCCTCCCGGCCATAGCCGGCATGGAAGGGCCGTGCCCACCATGAAAGGTTAGAGGCGGGGGACAGCTCATATCCTCACTACCAGTTCACACCCAGGCTTTGATGATGTCATTGAGCTATTGCTCTCCCACAGACGGACTGCGGCCGGGCTTTTCGCTGGAACCTGATGTGGAGGAAGGAAGGAAGAGGATGTGTGATGAACAGCTGGGCCAGCCTTGCATGGAGAGGGACCACGAGCTTCTAATCAGGTGACTGACACCTCCCTGTTCCCCCTCACTCCTCACATCTACCTCCTTGCTCCCCCCTAAGCCTGTTCCTCACCTGTTGATCTATCTTCAGGGATAATAAGAAGCGGGTGGAGTTTGCAAGAATCCATCCCTCCAGCAGTTGCCATGGTGACCTCCCCTCTCACATCATGGTTCCAGGAGGGACTTCTTTGCAGTCTAGCCAAATAGGCACTGACCCCTCTGCACACCATCCTTCCCACCACCACTGGATGCCACAGACAGGAAGTCCTTCCTTGTGGATGGCGGGGCATTCCTACGGTGAGTGACATGAATGTAGACCAGTAAGCAGCGAGGAGGCTCTGTGGCAAATCTCTGATGTTGTTTCCCTGCTCCCTGATTTCAGGCATCGGCCACTCCGCCCTGCACCAGAGCCTCCCCCCCGGCTTCTCGGCGCCACTGCCAAGCACACTGCAGCCTGTGCTGCCCCTGGCCCAGGACTCCTCCACACCCCTTGTGGTGCTGCCAGCTGAGCCCTCGGTCCACCCGTCTGCCCATCACCTTGGTAGGACCCAAGCCATCCCTGCAGGCTGTAGCCAGCACCTCTCATTTTATAGCCTGCGAGTCCACTGGCCTGGATGAGGGTCATTCCAGTAAAAATGTTTGACAGGCATTGGATGACCCTCCTTGGGGTGTCCTGTTTACAGCTGCCCCCGCTGAACCCAGCACCCACCCTCTTTTTTCCCAGCAGATGTGATGGAGCAGCCTGGCCTGTGGCCCCCGGTGTACAGTGCCTGCGGAGCCCCCTCGCACATACAGCACGCCGCCGTCTACTCCCGCTCTCAGTTTCTACGGCAACAGGAGCTGTACGCCCTGCAGCACCAGCAGCAGCAGCACCAGCAGCAGCGGGCCGCTCAGGCGATGGAGCTGCAGCACAGGGGCAGCCATGCGCAGGTACAAATGTCTCACATGGGGCACCATGGTTAAGGAACCTGAATTATGTGTGAATTTGTTAATAATAAGAAACAGAACCATAGTACTGATGTATCAGGTTCTCCAAGGGTGTTAGATCCTGTAGATCCCTTAGATCCCATAGACCCACAATGTTGCTACTCTCCTCCTAGATGCAGAAGAAGGCTGAGGATGTCCCCGAGGGGCTAGACGAGCTTGTGCCGGGGGCCCCTCGGCCCCCGAAGCCTTTCTCCTTGGTGCCATCACACAGGAAGCCTGGCTCGCCTGAGGCCTGCACGGCACGCCTATCTCCCTGCTGTCGCTCCCCGTCCCTGCGGCCCCCCCACGCCAAAAGCACGCCATGCCCCGCGCCCAGCCCGGTAGCTGCCGCACCCCACTCGCCGGCCTTGAGCCCTGTACCGCTGCGCACGCCCAAGCGGGCCGAGCCCCAGGACATGCGGACCAAGGGCCAGCCCGCGCGGGACTACCCACAGTCCCTGGAGCCGGGTAAGGGCACAGAGGTGTTTCTCCACAGGAGCCTAATCCGTATTGTACCCTAATCCGCTGTACCCATCGTCGTGGTTGCCATTTTCTAAATTGCCTCTCGGGGACAAATGAAGTTATTTGAATTTGAATTTGAATTTGAATTTCCACGATATACTTGATGTTCCGAAGCTACTCCTGTTAGGCTCCCACTTCCCCATGCAATTCAGCTCTCCAGAAGAGGCCCCCTGACTCGCCCAGCCCCGCCCCCTTCCTGGCGCTCTCCTCAGACAGTGGGGGCCGCGCTGTACTCCATCGGCCGGGGGTATATCACTTAGCCATAACCCATCACTGACCAAAGAGGGATGCTCAGGGCTTTTTGGGAGGAGGTGGGCGCCCCCACCCTGTTCATATAACACCGCAGAAACCACAGTCATGCAGGCATGGGGCTGAGGGAGGGGGGCAGATTGTTGACAATCTGGAGGTGATGGCAAATGCAGCTACATAACAATGGCGAGTAAAACAGGCGTGACAACCCTGCACACCGCCTACCACGGAGACGGTGATGTCATCACGCCAGCGGGGGCATACGGCACACCTCACACCACACAAGCTGTTCACGGCTCACAGCATGTGTCCCAGGTAGCATATAGGGGGGCTGTATGGACATTGAGGGTGTGGGGGGGGTATTCACAGGCTGGGTTCAGTGAGTCAAAGGGGCCATCTCTGTGGGAGAGTGGCAAGCTAGAAGCAGGGGGTGGGGGTAATTATAGCTGTGATGGTCTTATTAAACCTAGTAGTAAGATGATGGAAGGATGCACATTCCTCTGGTGGTGGTGCTGGGGGGGGCGCATGGATACCATCCGTGACGTCAGCTGACAGGGGTTGCCCATTCAGGCACACACACACCCACCAAAGACAGGACCTTGCAGCATGAACGAGCATGCCCCTTTTCAGCCTCCCTGCCTTTCTTCCTCTGCTTCAGACTTGCCGCCTGGGTACACGTACCCTGCCGTCGTCATTGGCTTCCGGGGCCCCTCCCTTCATGAAGTCCCATTGGCTGAGCCTGCCGACCTGGAGGCAGTACAGGCCGAGCCCCTGGAGCCAGCCCCGCCTCCTGCATCCACGTTGGTGGAGGAGGCAGAGAGAACCACGGCGGCGGGGGTGGACCTGGAGCGTCGGGAGGCTGAGGCAGTGCAGCCTAGGGAAGTGGAGGTGAGCGTCACCCCCCAGCCAGTACGAGATGAGCTGCTCAGAGGCTGCTGTGTAGTGGAGGGGCCAGTCCACGAGGAGCTTCCTACATTAGAAGAGGTCCAGAGCAGCACCCCCTATCAAGAGGGGGAGGTAATGCAAGTGGATCCAAGTGAAGATGCAGCCCAGGAGGGAGCAGAGGAAGGATGGGAGGTGGTAACCTGTGGTGATGTGGATCCTGACCGTCATGCAGAAGAAAGCATCCTTGGCGAGTCCAGGGCAGTGACCCCCGAGCTGGACTCTATGGCTCCTGCCTGTGCCCCCAATTCCCCTGTGATGGAGTCCCCCCAAGCCTCCTTCCTCAGCTGCTGGAGCCTGGAGCTGCTGATTGCCGCTGCCTTCTTTGCTGGTGGGGACACGACTCCTCCTGCCCCTGTGGCCCTGGCCTGCCCACGCAGCCGTGGTATGGAGCTGCTGAGCGAGCTGGCCGATCTGGAGTCACAGCAGTGGGACCAGGACAGCCATGGTGAGCTGCAGCATGTACACACAGACACACACACACACACACACACACACACATGTGTACACACACACACCCTCTATGCAGCGGAGCTTTTCCAGGGTCCCAGATTGGAGCTTCTTCTCCTCACTGGCCTCAGATCAGTTTTAAGTGCCTTATCGCTATGTCTGGCCAATCAGGGGCCTTTAAACCATCCGACACATGGACCGCACGGAGCTGTACTCACTCGCCCTTGTGTCCTTTGGCATTAAAGCCATCCCCATAGACACCCGTTGGCGGTGCAGCAGATGGGGCAATACCTCTCAGCTGGATTGCACCCCTAGCCCCCACGCTCCCTGTCTAGGACAGATGGACCTGCCACATGTTGTAGGCTGTGCCATCTGTAGTCGGGAGGCGAACATTCTCGCCTGCATGTTCCTCCTGGCTCACACCAGCGATGCATGTTCTATAGCCCACCCTCTCCTGCATGCGGCGCTGTGCAACAGTGCAGGTTATATGCACTCCTCTGCATCCCCAGGCTGCCTGTACACCCGTTTCCCTCTTTCCTGGTAGAGGGGTTTGGCTTACGGCTGAAAGTCCTTGTAATCCCAGCAGACTCTGGACAATAGAGGGTTGGCTAACCATTGCTCTGTTGCGTCTTTGCTTTGCAGAGGAGTACCCGTCAACATTCGGCCTTCAGAGTCTCGCCACCTTGGCCACCGCCCGGGCCCTGGAGGTGGCGCCCCAAGAGGGTGTGGTATCCGGAACAGAGCAGCACTGCCCCGTCCGCAGAACCCTCAATCTGCGCAGGAAGTGCACCTGGACTCCGCGGCACGAGCCGGTAGGAGACGCACACTGATCTTCCCCGAGTTATGTAGCGGGAAGCCTCTTTGTGCTGGTTGACCTCACCGGGAGGGGCATGGGTGTGGGTGCATCAGGTCTACCCGGTGAAGGCTGCCATGGAGACGATGGGGGCACAGGAGCTGGCCATGCGTGTGAGACTGGCAGAGCTGCAGCAGCGCTATAAGGAGAAGCAGAGGGAGCTGGTCAAGCTGCAGAGGAAGCAGGAACACCAGTGAGCCAGCAGCCGTTATGCAGTGCACCCTGAAATCCTCCACTGACTGCTTCACACAGACTTCCCTCAAATTCCCGCACCCCCCCCACCGAGACCACCAACTGCTTCACATAGACTACCCACAAACTCCACCGCCCCAAGGCCACCGACTGCATCACACAGGCCTCCCACAACCCCTCCCCACAGACTTCTGACTGCTTCACACAGACCTCCTTCTAAACCTCTTTACATAACACCCCCCTCTAACTCCCTTTTTCATAGACACCCCTCGAATCCTCATTACACAGAGGCGGCGGGGGGGGGGGGGGGGGGGGGGGGGGGGGGGGGGGGGGGGGGGGGGGGGGGGGGGGGGGGGGGGGGGGGG
>JAODKN010000045.1:7860799-7871248 GCA_026774425.1 Petrocephalus zakoni
GACCCCCCTCTAAACCCCCTTTTTACACAGCCCCCCAACCCCTTTTTAACACACACCCCCCATCTAATCCCCCTTTTACACAGACCCCCTCTAACTCTTTACACAGAGAACAATGTCACAAAGACTTGTCTATACGAAAAAATTCCCTGATGCGATGTAAAAGAGTCTGTATTGTATGAACGGGTCTGTATGTTATCACAGGATTGAGGAGATTCCTCGCAGCCCTGCCCGTCGAGGACCTGGACGGCCACGAAAACGCAAGTCCACCCCTGGCACTGGCCTCCCGGCTATGACAGAGGCCCCACGCAACAGGTCAGCCCCCCCAATTCTCTCACCCCAGTTTGGGGGGAGGAGTGTCCCCACAGACCCTGGTAATTTCTCTTTGAGCTGGCTCTGCCTCCGGTGCTCGTCCTGCGCTTCGCTGCATAGCTGACAGCCATCTGACTCAGGAGCCCAAGCTCTTGGCCACCAGGCTGGGAATGTAGGGAAGCTGCAGGTCTGCCAGATGGGGCTCTTTGGATCCAGTCTGACCTGGCCTCTCCGCCATGCCATTGGTTGTAATTATAGTGACGGATAAACATGCTAAGCAGAAGTGGAATACTTTTGGGCCACCACAGGAGCATGCTGGGTAAACTTCAGAGCTGCAGCCTAGTCCTGGGTAAACCTTAGGACCAGGGTGTTGCATGCTGGGTAAACTTCTGAGTTACAGCTTAGCCCTGGGTAGTGTTGTATGCTGGGAAATTATTGGGGTTGCAGATGTGTCCGCTTTTGTTAATGGAAGTCACTATGTCTGCTCAGTTAGATTTAATAACTTCATACTGTTCATTAGCCAGGACCCCCCCGCCACCCCATCCCCCCCCCAAGCCCTTTGAGGAGGGACTATTAGGATTACAGTGTGCTTGTCCGCATGCAGCATGTGACAGACTAAGCTTCATGCTCTGTCGGGTGAAGGTATGTGTACCTACATCGATGTAGTTTTGGAATGGGCCCTGCAAGGCACATGGAACGGCGCCTAAAAGTGCCCCCACCCCTTCCCGGATACGATCCTGTTTGATTAGTCACTCTGTGTAAGTCACCGGCCGCGAGCCCAGACTGGATGGGGAGCATTGCTGTCAGGCTGCATTAATGAGGGTGAGGGATGCCCACTGGCTGTGCACAGTCACACGCCATCACCACCCACCTGTCAATCAAAACCCCTGTTTCTGGGAACTTGGCAGCAGATCCCACTCTCTGACATGCCCGTGCAGGAAGTGATGCAAGCAGTCTGATTTATAGCATACTCAGTCACCGAGGCACATCGCCTAGCAGTGCCCCTCAAAGCCCGCAGGCCTCTAGCAGACCCACAAGGCTCTCTTACATTTCTCCTTTTACTGTGAAATCTCAGGTTGCTGCAAAGATGGTTGCAATATACAGACCTCCGCCTTCAAAGGAGAGAATGTTTATTGGGATCAATATGGCCCCTCTGTTTCTTCTTATTTTTTATTCATGAGCTGTTCCATTTTGCTCAACACCTCCCTCTGCTGCCCATTTCAGGTCTCTGGGGGCGGGGCTCGGCTTGCAGCCTGAGATCTTGATTGGCTGCAGTGAGGTGCAGCCCAAGAAGAAGAAGCTATCCAACCAGAGCTTTGAGCGGCTCGGTGTTACACAGGTCGGCGTTCCAGTCCCCCGCTGTTGCTTGTTAGTGGGAGTGCCGTTTCCGGAACATTCCTTTGCGTCACCTTCCCCTTGTTCTTGCCCAGGTGAAGGCACGATGCTGCAAGCCTGGGGCCCGACTAACGGCACTTAGCGCCAAGCTGGTCCACAGGGTGTCCCAGCAGAAGCAGAAGGCCAAAGCATCACAGGGGGGCTCTCTGGCCTTGGGCCGCAGGCTAGTCCCAGGGGGCGGCACATTACTCAGCACTGCCAGGTCCAGCAATGACTCCGACGAGCACAGTGACACAGGTGAGCACTGGGGTCCCACCCCAGTGATGTCCAACATCTTAATCTGCCTCCGTTGATGCAATACAATACCTGAATGAAATTTGACTTCTGGCAGAGTCTGACGTGTGTGTTGGGCGTCCCTCAGCCGTGACTTTAAAGTTATGAATGAAGCCCCCCCCCATCCAGGCACACATCCGAAGACCCAACCGTGAAGTGCTGGTGGCGGTCTCTGTCACCAATATGTTAATGGTCCTGAAAGCGATCCCCCTTGCAGCGGGGGCCGGAGGGGGGGCAGCGCCTGTCTTGTAAATGACTGGTCTGTCAGCACGGCGTTGACACCCTGCACTGCTGCAGACAGCTGCCAGTACGGGGGGGGGTGGGGGAGCTTCCTTTGTTCGCTAATAGCTGCAAGTTAATTTTTCTTGGCCTGAAGCTGGGTGGTTAAAACCTAGTGAATTAGCTTTGGCAGGAGAAGCAGCTGTGAATTGCTTCCATTATTGTTTGATCGTTGTGTGATTTTCTTACTGGCTTCACCTCTGCGCCAAGCCGTAAATCTGCAAACACACATCTCTGCTTGTCCTCCCCAGTCGCCACCATCCGCATCCGCTTGTATGCTCCTGCCCGTTTAATATGTTTTAATGTGTTTCATTTTAATACACTACATTTCTCGGGTGTATTGTAGAATCTGGGTCATCGTTGATCTAATGTCTTTCCCCTTCTCAGAGGAAGACGAAGAGGAGGGTAGTTATGACAGTGAGGATGCAGATGATGTCTTGCATCCCAGAGAAGGCTCTACCAGCTTGGTGGTGACTGGCCCCTCCCCCTCATCCATTGTAAAGTTAGAAGCCAATCAGAAAGCGAAGAATAAGAAGGAGCGCCAAGGCCTTGGCGGTAAGGCTGCGCCCCGGCACTGCCATATACCTGTGCCTTCTGATACTTCACTCTCTGACACACAAATTTCTACCGCAGGATCCCTGAGCTTTTCCTGCGTCGAAGGTCAGGTGAAGGTGAAGAAGAAGGTCCCCTCCAGGCTGACGCCCATGGCTCCGGCCAGGAAGCCGGCCAAGGATGGGGAGCAGGGGAGGCCGAGGAGAGTCCGGGGCCCCAGGCCTCGCCACCAGCAGGCGCTGTGGGGGAAGCCAGGGGACAGGGGCTCGCCGGCGGTCATCAGTGAGAGGCTGAAGAGGGCAACACGCAAGAGTGTGACACAGCGAGAGCCGAGCAGAAAGGTGATTGGGGCGAGCTGGAGGGGGCCACTCATTTACATACGCGCTATTCATCAGGGCTCATGTGAATCCCCCCACACAGCGACACTTGGAGCGTATTATAAATGCTGAAGGGTGCCCCAGTTTACATGGCATGCCTTAGGCTTTCGCCCAGGCACAATCTAGTCAGTCAGACTCCGAGTCACATGATGAAACAGACTTGCTTTCATTGTATCTAGTCCAAAGGTCGTGCAGTGAGTCGGCTGCTGGAGAGCTTTGCGGCCAACGAAGGCTTCCAGATGGACGAGGACAGCAGCTTCTCAGACGGCGGCGACTATGGAAGCCAGCCGGGGCACATGTGTCACATGACCAGGAGCACACCGGGTAAGGCCTACTGCTCCATGCATACACAGACTCTTTCCAGGAAGGGCTAGCAGGAGGCACCCTATTGATGTGTGTGTGTGTGTGTGTGTGTGTGCTCTGCAGCCCTCCCCAACTGTGTCCTGACCAAAGAGCAGCTGGTGGATGGGCTGAAGGTCCTGATCTCTGAAGATGAGCTCCTGTATGCTGCTCGCATCCACATGCTGGAGCTGCCCGATGTGTGAGTGGCATCTTCGTCCTTCTCCAGCCAGCGGTCACCCTGGTCAAACAGCGGCATTTATAAAGATCTCATATTCCAGTTTTTGCCCAGAGGAAGTCAGTGATGTATTTCTGATAAGAAGCTGCTTTCTGAGCAGAGTCGCCCTGCTTCAGGGGGCCTGCCTTTCCCCTTCTTACTGAGAGGGTAGGGGGGGGGGCTGTCTGGGGAACAGGCTGTTAAAACACATGCAAAACAAGCCCCCTCTATTCCCTCAGTTACAGCATCACCATCGACGGCGAGCGAGGAAGCCGGCAGAGGATCTACTCCCTGGAGCAGCTCTTACAGGAAGCTGTAAGTTCAGCCTTCTGATAGAATCTCCTTTCTTCGCCTCCTTCTGTGTTGGACTCTCTCAGTAGCCCACAGGTTGACTCTATGCATCTGGGTCGTAGTGGTGATTTCAGGCAGAATCTGTCGTGCTCAGCTGCTGGTGACACACCCCATGCAGAGTGCACACCGGCAGCCACATGGCACATGACCTTTGCCGGGTCCGGCATGGTGACGCCGTCACCTCCGGGGACAACGTTCCTCCCTCAACTGCAACTGCTTAGAATTTCTCACCCTGACAGCATGGCGACGGAGCCATGGGTGACAGCACGATTTGTCATGCATCACGGTGCAGACGTGCTGATCCACTCTGTGTAAACATTTTAAAGAGGGCAGTGTAGGAACGAGGGGATTGCAAGACGGGCCTCCTCAGCCGACCCCAGTACTGCCCCACCGGTGGCTCCCTCCGGAGAGGAGCAGCAGCAGGAAGTGTGAGACTGGGTGTGGAGGGGCAATAAGTCCCCCCAGCGGCCGTGTGGATGTCTCTGATTGGGCCAGTGGCTGTTCGGATGTCTCTGATTGGGCCAGCAGCTGTGAGGGGGTAGTGGGAGAGGAGGAACTGAGAAGAAGGGCAGAGGGGAGTGATAAAAAGGGGTGAGAGTGGGAAGGGAAAAAAGCAGGAAAGGTAGAAAGAGAAATAGGAGAAAAGTGAAGGAGGGTGGGAGGTAAAAAGAAACGGGGAGAAGGAGAGGAAAACAGAAAGGGGGAAGGGGGAGAAAGACAAACGAGGACAGGGAGAGGAGGACAGAAAGGGGGAAGGGGGAGAAAGACAAACAAGGACAGGGAGAGGAGGACAGAAAGGGGGAGCGAGGGAGGGAGAAAAGAGGGAGAGAGAGAAATGGAAAAGAGTATAGTGAAAGGAGGAGGGAGGGAGAGAGAAAAGGGGGATATAGAAAGAGAAAAAAGGAGAAGCAGAAAGTGCAGAGAGAGAGACTGGGGGGAGGAACACTGAGTGAAAGTGAATGTGACAGTGTGACAGATACCCTGCTGCTCAGATACACACAGGAGCTCATCAAGGCATCTCTCTCCCTCTCTTCTCTCTCTCTCTCTCCCTCTCTCTCCCCCTCCCCCCCTTCTCATTAGCCCACATGAGCGCACACACACAGTCACCCAGATAGCCTTTCAAAAGCTGTGTCTTCCTTCTTTGGTGTTATAAAAATATACTGATTCTTTTTGCAAACGCTTCTTTTAATAAGCATTAATAACTCTCCAATGTATCTGTACCAATGTGTTTAACTGGGCTAAAAAATCCAAGTAGGTGCATCCAAAGCCCCATTTACCTGCAAGTCCCAGCGAGGCTCCCTTCCTGGCTAAGACCTGGAGTGCAGAGCAGGCAGCGAATGGTCAGCGTAACACGCACTGGCTCACGAGACCGGATTAGCACGGGGCATTGACCTGCTCTGTGACTGTCAGCTTTGACTGAGTCTGAAATGTCAGCCTGATGATGGTGTAACTTGAGAAAGCATGTGTGTCCACAATCTCCCTTCTAGCGTAAGTGAGCTTGCAGAGGCGACCACGTGCCCAGGGCTGAGGAATTTTCTGCCTGATCTCTGATCACTTATATTTTTTGGCGGATTTGTCCTTCATCCCTCCCGTTGGCTTACACAGGCAGCGACTCACTACACAATGGATCCCACTGTTTCTGTTTTCCTTTTAGTTGCTTGGTAGCACATCAAGTGACCGAAGCCCTATGTGTGTGTCTGTTGGTCAGGTGCTGGATGTGCAGCCTGGGAGTGAGGTGGTACTGACATCAGGCCAACGGGTGTGCGCGTACTGGAGCGAGCGCTCACGGTGCCTCTACCCCGGATATGTTAGCCGAGGTGAGTGGGGCGGGGGGCTGAACTCTACTCAAACACTCAGCATATTCAGCACATCTCCATGAAAGTCACCACCGCGTCATTCACGTCTATTTGGTATTACTGATGTAATCAAGGATTCTTCCGTTTCCTTCCTGTTCCTTTAGGAGGCGCTTATGAAGATGGGAAGACAAGAGGTGTCATGGTGGAGTTTGACGACGGCGATCGGGGACGGATCTCTCTGCCCAATATTCGCCTCCTCCCACCTGACTATCTGGTCCATTGTAAGTAATCCATAATTTACTGCTACCATGTGAACTGAAAGATTAGTGTCAGCCATCAGTTTCCCTAGTTCTCCATAGTCACTGTTAAATGTTAGCCTATGAATAGCTAGCTCAACTCATTCAGCCCCACTCCTGTTCCATTAGCTTCCTCAAGTGTCAAGCCACCGACCCTGGCGGCCTGTGCTGGACAGAGGGGACGTAGGAGCGCCACATTGGAGAACGCACCTCTGTCGCACACTACATCTGAGAAGCCAAGCAAGATGGAGACTGTGAAGGAGAGCAAGGCCATCACTAAGGCCAAGCCAGGTAGAACCACCCTCGGAAACCAATAGACAATGCAGGAATGAATTGGAAAATGGGAGTGGATGAGTCCTCTTGAAGGGCCAGCAGCAAAGTATGAAAATAGGATGAATGTGTCTTATCGGCAGGTTATGCCATTCTTGGGGCTGCTGTTGGTTGCTGCACATGTTGTAATGACAATTTGTGTCAGATTTCATTCAGTTGTTTCCTCAAAAATGTAGGAGCATATTTTCATTACCATCATTTGTGTGCTAACAGGCAGACCTAAAGGTTCAACAACAAAGAATTCCTCGGTGAACAGGGTGAATAAGAGTGCCAACCCCTTGCTCAGCTGGCCAGCGGTCATGGTGCCCAAAAAGAAGGCTATGAACAATCTCTTCCAGGTCACTGGGAGCCCCAGGAAGCTCCTCAAAAGGAAGGAAGCCTTTCCACTCTCTTCCTCTATAGCTGCCCCAGCAAAAGGAATCTTCCGGAGCTCCTTCGCTGTGGACTCCTTCAGCAGCATTGCTAATGGTTATTCTACTTTTGGAAACCTGCCAGCTGTAATGTCTGTCAGCTCCAGAAGCTCCCTCTGCAGTCGGGGCAGGAGGCCAGGTGAAGGTGGGGGTGTGCAGGGCCGGAAGACAGAGTTTCTTGTCAAACTTGACCATGAGGGTGTAACCTCTCCCAAGACAAAGAACAGCAAAGCCTTACTGCTGCTAGGATCCACAGGGCACGGAGCTCAGCTGGACAAGGGCTTTGGCACAAAAGGGCTGGGTGCCACGGCCCAGACGACTGGTTATTCTCACCCTTCTCTTCTCATCAAAGACAACAAGAAGGGCGAAGGCACTCAAGCAGATCTCCTGCTCAAGGGGGTGTCCAGCCTGCAAAAACCTACATCGTCCTTGGTTATGAGTGATTACGCTGACTTTGGCATGAACTGTCACAGTGACTGTCCCAGTTCCTACTCTGACATGGACGAGGAAGAGGACGATGATGAGAGTGGAGCCCCCATGGCTGCTGCCTCTGGCGGCCTCAGAACAGCTGGAAGCTTCCTCTCCCATCTCTCAGTCTCATCTTCCTCCTCTGGTTCCTCTAGTTCCTCCAGCTCCGGATCCCTGTCCAGCTCCAGCCTCTGCTCCTCAGACAACGACTCGTCCTACAGCTCAGAGGATGAGGACAGCTCCGCAGTGCTACTGCAGGGCTGCCTCTCCTCCCATCGGGCCCTCCTACAACCTCCAGAACCAGCTTCTGGGCCTACCCAGGGGTCCTTTGTCGCCAAGGCCATGACAGTTGCTGGCACAAAGGGCGAGAGCGACAAGAATGCCAGCAGCAAGCCGCTCAAAAGGAAAGAGTGTCCAGGCCCTGCCCCTAAGAATCCAAAGGATCTGGCTAAGAGACAGAAGCTACAGGCAGTGAATAACCAGCCCAAGGTCTCGGCTTTCCTTCCAGCACGCCAGCTTTGGAAATGGTCTGGAAACTGCACACAGGTAAGCCACCTGGACACGCAGTCTCATCATAACTGTCAATGCATTTGTACATTAAACCTGTTAGCCTGAAGGACAAATAGGTCATTAGTTGTGTTGTGTTTCGCAATCGTTTCACCATTTGGTCTGCTCTTGGCAGAGGCGGGGCATGAAGGGTAAAGCACGCAAGCTGTTTTATAAAGCTGTGGTGCGTGGCCGAGAGACTGTGTGCGTCGGAGACTGTGCGGTATTCCTCTCGGCCGGCCGCCCCCACCTCCCCTACGTGGGTCGCATCGAGAGCTTTTGGGAGTCCTGGAGCAGCAGCATGGTGGTGAAGGTGAAGTGGTTCTACCATCCCGAGGAGACAAAGCTGGGCAAACAGCACCGTGACGGCAAGGTGGGCTTCGCAGCACCGGGGATGGGCAGCGCTGACATGCTCATAATTTTCCAGGATTTTATAGCAATTGTAGGAATGGAATTAAACAAGTTCATCAAGTGTTATATGAGTAATCAAAACTCTGGATTAACTGGAGTGAAAACTGAAAACATCTTCACTTTGAGAGCTGTTATAAAATACTATCTACAGTGTGAGCTATGTGTCGCGATTGCCAGATCAACGTTATTGTATTACTACCAGTACTGGACCAGTATTACTTTGCGGGGCAGAAAGGAAGTGAAGGCGAGACCGTATGGCAAGGGGTTCCCAATACATTGATCGCGATTGACCAGTAGATCGCGATGGTAGTGCGGGTAGATCGCACGACATTCAAACTTTGATCCTTTCTTTTCTAACACGTCACCCGGCAGAACACGCAAATCTATTGTGAGCTAATGCAAAACTCTAGCAAGCAAAGTGACCCAGCAAACTTTCAGATTTATATCTACTAAAAAGGGTTATTAAAAAATTAGTGGGGGAGCCGGACCGAGTAAGGAACCATAAATGTATTGAATTGTATTGCGCTTTAAGGGTTCATACAGTGATGCAAGGTTCGCCAACATATACTGTACATATAAATATATAATATATAAAATATATATTTAACATTTTTAATGTAGGTAGATTATTTTGACCTGGTCATTTTAAAAGTAGCTCACAAGCCGAAAAAGTGTGGGCACCCCTGCCGTAGGGTATCACCTCCCTACAACAAGCAAGAGTTTGGAGGGTAGCGGCTCTGGCTTAGCCTCAGGAGGTTCTTTTTATGGTGAATATTCAATCTCTGATGTTGCACCCTGCCGGTCGTGGCAAAGCAGACATACTGAATATTCATAGTCGGTCAGACTTTAACGTCTTTGGTCTGAATTCCAAGTATGTCTGATGCTCAATTTTGATTCTTTGCTGTTCATGCCGTGGTAGCGGTCACATTCACTGGCTCCCTTCATGTTTCCCAGCATGCCTTGTACCAGTCCTCCCATGAAGACGAGAATGATGTCCAGACAATCTCCCACAAGTGCCAGGTGGTGAGCCGGGAAGAATACGAGCAGCTGAGCCGCATCAGGAGGCCCACTGCAAGTTGCCAGGACCTCTACTACCTGGCTGGGACTTACGACCCTGCCAGCGGCCAGCTCTTTACTGCGGAAGGCCTGCCCATCTTGTGCTAGTGCTGGATCTACTTCAAGATACTACCGAGGAGCCCTCCAGCCCCCTAAGGGCGTGAAATGTAACTGCACTGTTGGGAACATGTGAGTGGACAGCTGGCACCATGTTAAGACAACATGGATGCAGCACAGGGTATCCCCAACCGGTCCACCACACCCAGAGGCCCTGCGGCACTTGTGCCCCGCGGAGTGGAGCGCTCCACAGGTGCAGTTTGGAAAAAGCCCTTAGTCGTGTGAAAATAAACTGCTGTAGACCAACCTCTCTGAGGGCAGAACTGCAGAACAGGCATGCTGCCCCTCCCTGGTATCTGCCAAGGACAGTGGCTGGTTGGAGTGATGGGGTAGTGGTGTGACCTCTCCGACGCGAGCACCGTCGACCCCTCCCTTTCTGACACGCGTGTGAGGACGGGAGGACGGCGCTCAGGTGCCATGTGGCATCATCTGGTCCAAGGTGCATCCTCAGCTGGGAAGTGTAATGTACGCGAGACCCTGCAGACCTCATTCTTATAATTCCAGGGAAGTTTTTAACGTGCATTTACATGAATATATAAAGACACTTCTGTACTTCTGTACACAGAGACATACTGTATACATAAAGGAATGGTTATCCTATCAAGCCATACTTAAGTACCTCTTGCCTGATTTGATTCAGGCTGTGTGTGTGTGTGTGTGTGTGTGTGTGTGTGTGTGTGTGTGTTGTAAAGGGCAATTCTCTTATTAATGTCTGTATGTATATAAAAGCTTTTATGGATAAGACCATATATGGTGTGTACATGCACATACAGTGTGTGTGTGTGTGTGTGTGTGTGTGTGTATACAGAATAGAGAGATTTTATTTCTTTTCTGTCAGATGCGTCCCTTTGTAAGGTTACTGAATATCAGTTATAAGACTTGAATGGGTTGTGACTTTGTTGCTTTATTTGTTTGATATTAAAAATG
>JAODKN010000045.1:7871348-7892190 GCA_026774425.1 Petrocephalus zakoni
TGAACAGATGCAGTTTTCTGCTATCAGAGAAGGGCCCGGAGTTTGTGAACAGTGTGCATGTTGCCAAAACCAGACAACCAGGTGGTCCATTAGATGCCTTGTTCCTGGAACAGTATGTGTCAAAGGTCAGAGGGGCATTCCATAGTGTCCTGGTCCCTCTGCCAGTCGAAATGTGAACGACTCAGTGAGTCCAGTTTCCTTTTTGCCACTTTGCGCTATAATGCCTTTCTTTTCTGTGCTGTTATTGCTGGTGTTGACTTTTTCACATCTCACAGAAACCCACGAGCCTCTCACTGTTGTGCCCTTTAGAGATGGGCACACTTTTGACCTGTTGATGGTTTACTGAACGTGGGCAGTTATGGCGCTGCGGATTGCTGGTCTCTGAGAAGTATGCTAATTTTCTGCACCACTCTGAGAATGTGGCTTCTGAGCAGGGTTAGCATAGCACCACTGTATTAGCCTCTGAACAGGGTTAGCAATGCAGCACTATGTTACCCTTCGAACAGGGTTAGCATTGCAGCACTGTTAGCCTCTGAACAGGGTTAGCATTGCAGCACTGTGCTGGCCTCTGAACAGGGTTAGCATTGCAGCACTGTGCTGGCCTCTGAACAGAGTTAGCATTGCAGCACTTTGTTGGCCTCTGAACAGAGTTAGCATTGCAGCACTTTGTTGGCCTCTGAACAGGGTTAGAATTGCAGCACTGTGTTAGCCTCCAAACAGGGTTAGCATTGCAGCACTGTGTTAGCCTCTGACTAGGATTAGCATTGCAGCAGTATGTTAGCTTCTGAGCAGAGTTAGCTTTGCAGCACTGTGTTTGCTTCAGGTCCGCACTGCAGCTCTGCATGCACCGTGTGGGAAATTGATGGCCTGTGAAGCACAATCATTAAGAGGAAGTTAATATTAATATTCTTTAGTTGCCTATTTGATAGGCTTAAACAATCAAAGCGATGTTTTTTGTAACTGTCTGTTATTGTTGTTTGCTTTTGCCAAATATTTTTTTGAGTTGTTCAATCAGTATTTTAACTATTGGTCATTTTTATTTATTGCCAACGTAGCGGTCACACTGCAAATTCAGTAACTTGATGGAGAATTTGGTGTAGTACAAATATAAAATGTTACTTTCTGATGTAGTAGACTGAGCTCTTATGTGGCAGTGCAGAGGAGAGTTATTTATTGAAATGACACTGGATCAGCGTTTTCAATGGCTGTTGGTAGTGTGCCTTGGTCAGCAGACCCTTTGGCAGTCTCTGACTCGGCAGTGAGATTGCCTTGCTGCTCCTTCACAAGAAGTGACATCATTGGGCACAATCATCACTTCCTGGTTGTTATGGCTTGGTTAAATGGTCATTGGCTGATAATAAACCGATGTCCTACCACGCTTACTGTTGTGCGCAGTTTGTTAGGAAAGGAAAAAATTTAAACAAATTATGTTGTTATTTTTATAGAGTTCCTTATTTTTGTAACTTGATGTTGAATGCTTGAATTGCTATGTACTTATAACTGGGACTCATGTACTTACAAATGACAAATGTGAGTCATTAAGCCTTTTCTCATTTTTTTTTATTGATCCCAACTACAATCCAACATGTAGGAATTACTGTGAAGCATCACTTGGTCCAAACTGGTTTTGTACATAAGAAGTAGTTTACTTTCTCATGTACAAAAATGCGTTTGTCTTTTTTCTGTCCTGTGCATGAAATGTGGCCAGGGAACAATTTGGAATCACACGGTAGGAAATTCCCGATACAGCCTTGATATCCGCTGACGCGCCAGAGCCTGTGTGCACACCCCCGTGCAGGTATCACTCGTACACAGGTGGCAGCCGTCTGGGGGCTGTTCCTGTCATGTCAGCTTGTTCATGGTTTTGCCTCGTATATAGACTTGGGGGGTTCCCTTCATCATTATAAACATGTATCCCAGTCATTGTACATTTGCTCACAACTTTAAATGAAGAATGGAAAGAAAAATAGGCTTTTCTTAGCCAGCTTGACTGGACATAGGTGCATGGGGGTGTAGGACTGACGTGATGTCATCATTAATCGACATGTCACCGTTGTATGACACAGGTGCAATACTACTAGGAAGTATAAAACTGAATAGATGTGGAGCATTATACAGCAACTGACAGGCCACAGTAAGCGCTGAGGAGGACGCAGGACCGTCTGTCCTTTCACTCAACTTTATTTAAATCCATTATCAGCAACAGTAAAGAAATGAAAGATTTCAAACCTATTCCTAAAATTATTTCTCAGAGTTACTTGGCAAATATTATAATATTTTAACACTGATTAAATAAAGACTTTAATTATATCTCTATTGTTTTTTTTCTTTCTTGAATTTAAAATGTTTTATAATTGTGTTTCAAAATCGTAAAAATTGTAAATGTGTAAAGTATGTTTTGGGGTAGACATTTTGCAGAAAAATTGAGTTTATGAATATCAATCCATGTAAAAACATTTTAGTATTAAGATTTTTACAGATGGCTTATGAATAAATATGAGAGAACATGCTGTTAGAGTTTGGCTTTGACTATATCAGAAAAAGAAAGTTTTCTGTTGAAATTGCGTTCATAGTATATGCAGAAAGACATACAGAAAAGGAGGGCTGATTTTCCTGTTCAGAATACTGACATGGGGGGGTGCAGTGGGAGCACTTGGCCAAAAACCTGCTTTTTCATCACTGTTGGTTATTGAAATTTGTGTCCAGGACCCACTGTTAATCTTCAAAATCTTGTTTTGAAGTCAGTCTCACTGGCTTATCGTAACACTGCCGTTTAGCGCCTCGTCCTTCGCCTGTTTGCTTTCCCCTCTCCACGGCCCACGTCTTCATCTCTCTTCAGCACTTTAGGCCCGGTCTGATCAGGCCATGTTTGCTCGCATTCCCTTTTCCTCCTGACTAATGGAGGTCTCTAATTGAAGGTCTGTATTACCCAGGTGGGTGTCGGCCGGATGGGCTGTAATACTGGTCAGAGCCCTGTCTCCTTGGGCCCCGGAGTGCCTTTGTTTTGGGGGGGGGGGGTAACAGACACCCATTAGTCATTTTCTGGAGGGATTGCCTCAGCCAGCATAAATGGGTGTTTACTCAGCTGGGTTATGAGTGTGCTCCATGGGGACAGCCGTGTTTGTCAGAATCTCAGCCTTCTTTTGTGTTTGCGGTGTTATGCTCTGGTAGGCATCCTCCACTGAAATCCTCATGTGTCGCCCCCCGCAGTCGCACGGCACCAGCAGGAAAGCCTCTCTCCATGATGGGGGCTTCTCAACCCCGACAGCTCAATGCAAACTTTCTCTGTTCTGTCATCTTGCAATTCTTGCATTGCTGTGGTACCTTTAAACACTTTTCTCCAGTGGGTGCAGTGGTATGGTATAGGGGTTGGAGTTGTTGGCACCAAGGCCTCTTTCACCTAGGTTAACTACTGACAGCCCAATCTGGACACACTCGCATATTTGCAGAATGACATTACATCACTTCTTATTCTGTTGAAAATCATAGATCAGTCTACTGGCCAGATTTAACAAGAATTATAAACGTTGCAGGCCGGCACTGTGAGACCTCTTGTAAGTGGTGAATGAGCCGACCAAATCCCTCATCCTTCGTTACGCTGATGGCTGATCATCCATTGCATTCATCTCCATTATCTTAGTAATCTCCTTGGCTCTGGTGCTGCCAACTTTGAATAATTATAAAGTTTAAATACCAGCCAGCAGTACTGACACATCAGACGAATGCTGATATCTTGTTTTTCTTTAGCGAATATCTGCCGATACAAATATGTTAACCGATAAATCACGCATCTCTAAGGCTAACATTACTTTGTACTTGGCAAAAAGCTACTACTGTAGCTAACAAAAAATATCTATATTTTTCCCTACAAAAGAGAGGTGTTTCCCAAAAGCATCAGTGCTCGGAGATGGGTAGATCAGGTAGTGCTTCTATTATGAATATTAATGAAATGAGCCTCACTTCACGTGCTGGCGCTGCTACTTTGCATGTTTACCTGCTGCCTGTGAATGTGAGAACGTGACCGAGAAGCAGGAGTATCTTTTAGGAGGATTTATTCTGATGTTACAGATCAATGCAAATGTATTAATCCAGTTTTACACCACTAGTTAACATCGTATAGTCTTGGATTTTGACAGATAGTCCATTCATCCATCCATCCATCCATCCAACTCTCAACTGCTTATCCTGGTCAGGGCTGGGGGGGAAGCCTGGAGCCTATCCCAGGCAGTGAAGGGCACTAGGCTGGGGGGGCACCCTGGATGGGATTCCAGTCCGTGGCAGGGTACATACTAGGGGTTGCATAGACTAGTTAACGGGTCGAATTTACTCCACCACAATGACGTTTTGGTTTGATAGCGACTAGTTGCTGATCACGTTTTATTTAAGCTTTTAGCTTTTGTTCTTTACGATCAATAGTTCACTGGATAATACGGTTTAACTCAACATATATATAAAAGGAGATGTAAAATAAAGTATATGTACTGTATGTATAATGTAACAACTGAGTTGCGGCTTGTTTATGTATTTCCCCTTCTGCGTGAATTCAGTGTATGAGTCCGTTGTCAGTGAATACAGATTATTGCAAAGCATTCCCTCCTGTGATACTATTAATGACTGAAAACAAGTCAATGACATCATCAGCAACTAGTTGAAGTCGACGACTTTCATCACATTAAGGTTGACGAATCTGAAGTCAAGCAACCCCTAGTACATACACACATGCACTAGACGCAATTCAGAGATACCAGTTATGTCTTCATACTGCAAGAAGAATCCAACATGAGGTGAGCTTGCAAACTTCATATGCTCCCTGCAGATGTGAGGCCACAGTACCTAAATTCCAAGGTCGCATGAAAACAGTACCAAGTGCCTGTTCTTCAGTGGATTTGCAGAAAGCCCTGAGTCCAACTGGGATAAGTCTTGAGAGGCAGATGTGAGGTTTGGATCATGGAGGGAAAATGCAGGGCTCTGCTTGCCCCCTGTCTAACCCCGTTAGGCCCAGGGAAGAGGGCAGGTTAAGTTTCGGGTGGGTTTGATTCACTACAGTGGGGGTGTATTGGCCATAAGCAGGCCCCCTTCAGGTGGGGTTCAGAGTGGCTGTGGCCCCATTTATCACAGAGCCCTTGGCAGCTTTCAGACCCAATGGGTGCTGAAGGTCTGAGCTATGAGGTTAGTGGATGGGGGTCCAGGTGGTAGGAGCCAGCCAATGGGCACCCGAGGCATCCTGTCCGACATCTGCGTCATGTCCTCAAGTACTGCAATCACTATCACAGTCTTTCATGTGGTGCTCGGATGATAATAATATTCATTATTCACGTCTACATTTCTGTAATGTCACTACTATGGTGACGAGGGCATTGTGGAAAGAAGAAATTAGAGTGGACTGCTTTGAAATTCCAACATAACAACCGGAAACAAGTATTCCTGACCGAGCGAGTACTTTGGGTAATTGCAGAAGTCATGTTTGATCCTGTATTCTGTGCACAATCAAATGAAAATGTGGTTAGGGTTTTGAAACAGGTTGACTTTTGCAACTCAGTTCAAGATTTTATGGGAGAGGCCTGTCATGGGAATTATGCCTGTGGTTTCCTAATCTTGTTTTTTTCCAACTGAAGTGAAAAGGAATTGGCAAGACCCTGCAGACATATCAGGGGCCTTGTTCTAAGGTCTAACAGATGAGTTTGGTTTGATCCTCGGACAGCACCAGGTGCTCCTCTCATTCATTATCATCTTTTGTTTATACTCGAGTAAAAGAAAACCAGCTATCTGAGAGATGTAAAAATACCGCCATATGAATGACAGGTTTTCTATTCATTAACATCACTGGGTCAGAGTCTTCCCCTTCTCCAGAGTCTTACAATTCTACATGTGTAGTTGTACATATGATCACCCCAGTTCACTCCTGTACCCAGATGATATATATTGTTTAGTTCCTAAAAAATCCAGTAAGGACTACATCTTCCATTTCTGTGCTTATTATCCTGACTGTAGACCATTTAGGCCCTGGATTGGTGGAAAGGAGCTTTCTCATGTATTGTTCCTGGGTGACTTTATACTGTTATCTTACATGAGTCTTAGTGAGTAATGCTAACAAGAGCAGCAGGATCCAGGCATTGTTTGACTCCGTCTTCTGACTCATACATCATAAAGGACGGTGCATGGGATCCATCACTCAGTAAGGCTGCCTGCTTGGGCATAACATGATGCTGCTCCCGCTCCCTCCTGCCTCTCTTTGGTCATTGCATGCCACTGCTTCCGCTCCCTCCTGCCACTCTTTGGTCATAGAGTACCACTGCTCCTGCTCCCTCCCGTTGCTCTTTGGTCATAAGGTACCAATGCTCCTGCTCCCTCCCACTGCTCTTTGGTCATTGCATGCCACTGCTCCCGCTCCCTCCCACTGCTCTTTTGTCATAGGGTACCACTGCTCCCGCTCCCTCCCGTCACTCTTTGGTCATAGTGTACCACTGCTCCTTCTCCCTCCTGCCTCTCTTTGGTCATTGCATGCCACTGCTCCCGCTCCCTCCTGTTGCTCTTTGGTCATTGCATGCCACTGCTCCCGCTCCCTCCCGCCGCTCTTTGGTCATTGCATGCCACTGCTCCCGCTCCCTCCTGTTGCTCTTTGGTCATTGCATGCCACTGCTCCCGCTCCCTCCCGCCGCTCTTTGGTCATTGCATGCCACTGCTCCCGCTCCCTCCCGCCGCTCTTTGGTCATTGCATGCCACTGTTCCCACTCCCTCCCGCTGCTTTTGGTCATTGCATGCCACTGCTCCCGCTCCCTCCAGCCGCTCTTTGGTCATAGCATCATGAGCTGGAGCTTCATTTTATGGGGGAAGAGAGCAGGCAGTAGCTTTGTGCCAGGGTGAAACTCAGGGGCTCCCTTCAGAATCCATTACTTCCTCATTACCTCCAGTCCTGGATGTGTGAAGAAACATAAAAAATGTCACTTATTCTTTTGGTTGAAAGATGATGTCTGTGTAGGGCAATCCCAAAATACACAGGACAGCTGCTCCCATAGTGGTTATGGTGAGTTTTTAAGAAATTCAGTTATCTGATAGTCACTCCCATACTGAAACCATGTTACTCAATAAAAACATTCAGAAAATAATGCCTTGTAAATATCAAAATTGCTTTGGATAAAACGATTAGCTGTGTAACACAAATGTTTAAAGTTATTTCGTGCTTCTGTTTTGCTTATCTTATTTCAACAGTGATCATGAGAACCATATAGCTGTATTTGAATTGTTCTTTTCTGGTTTTAATGATAAACAAGCCAGAGCTGGTGAAATATTATTTTTATTTTTATATTTGGAACCCAAGTGTTTATAGACCTGCAGATCTCTTCCTGTGTTAGAAGCAGCTACATTATAAATTCATCCAAGCCGCATTCTTCACACTTGTATTATTTTGACTGATGTTGGGGAGTCTACCATACAACTCAGTGACTTGTAATTTAAATGTAAACTTTGCACCAAAAACCCGTCAAAGGATTTTTAGCTGTGATTGTCTGACTACACCTTCAGAAAGCCTGTCTTGCACTTCTGAAACTAAAGTTAGTTCATAAAACCAAAGTTTGTAGCTGCTGTTGCCGATTTTTTTCATTTTTCTCAGTTTTCTCCATTTCCATATCTGTCACTGATAGCAGGACACAAAACGTAGTAAAGGATGTGGTGCTGTTACTTTTCATCCGGTGCCTTCCAGATGTTTTTTTGTTTGAAAACTTCCCCCTCTACCCAGTGATTGGGCTTCATCAGAGGTCTTCCACCTGTAGGACATGCTGCAGCTATGCAGTCATTTAAGGTGCAGGGGTGTGACTGTATACTATCCGGCTGTCATTGTGCAACATGCTTGTGCCCCAAACTAGCACACAAAGAGGTTAAATGTGTAAACCTATAGATACTGTACTGGAGTTGAGAAAAACCATAGTCTGAGGGATGCAGGTTGAAGAGTGCCGTGTGAGCCCTGATAATTTAGCTTTTGTGCTCTAGTCTGTGGGATGACTTCTGCTGGAATGACCACCAACACAAAGAAGGTAAAGAAGCGTTGTTTTCATATTCCTCTTCTTCACTGGTACTCATTCCGGATGCTTGGGAGGGAGAAAGGTCTGCAAAGCTGAGGGCTGTGGACTCGATTCCTTGGTAATGGTGAACTGGACAGCAATGCGGTTCTGGGAGTTTCCATGGCGATAGAACGGAATGTAAAGGAGAGCACGACAGGAGAGGGGATAGGCAGGCAGGTTTTTATATTGTTAGCAAGAGGACTGTGGGTGAACGGAGGGGTTCCAGGATGCCCATACCGCCCCTCCCCCCATCTTAGAGTCTGACTGCAGGTAAACAATGGATTCCAGATTTCATGCCCTACAGTCTCCCAAAACAAAGAATATTTTGGGCCCCAGTGCGCTGCCCATTGGAACTCTCTGCTTTGCTCAATGATCTTTAAGCAGTTTGAGGCTGGAGGGGCCTGATTACGCAAAGCTGGGCCAACATAAAGAGGTCAGTATGTATGACAGAGAGATGGAGGGGGCGGGGGGGCATGTCCAAGAGGCCAAACCTGTACCGAAGGCTGGGTACCGAAGGCTCATGACATATAGCGAGCCATGTGATGGAGCTGGCTGCAGGCTATGCAAAAGCCCGCGGCATGTCAGTATTCGTTCACACATGGCCATGGATATTCATGCCTGGAGCCCCCAGCCCAGCTTTCCCTTCCAAAGCTCTCAACCTGTATCTTTACACCCCTGCTAGGGAGAAGCGGTTGGATACAAACACAGATATGACTGTCGGGCTCCGTGTGTGCTGAACTCGTTTAGCAAAATACAGCTGGCATGGACCCTCTGCTTCTGAGGCCTGGCCGAGGGACACACACCTAGAGCTGGGGACGACACAAGGAGAGGGGAGAAGACACAAGCTCTGATCAGGTCCAGCCAGCATCATCTGTGAGTTTTGGTGTGGGTTGGACAAGACTGACAGAAGACGACCTCCAGCCGGAATCTGGTCACAAACACCACAAGACCGTGAAATGATTAAGTGAACATGGGCCATGCTGAATAAAGGGTGCTGACAAACATGACCGTCCCATTCATAAAACACACTTTATTTTCGAATACTGTGAATGAGCTCAGTCACCAGAAGATTCTGCCTGTGAAACCATGCCCCCCCCAAACATCTGCGTGTAGGAGACTTGGTGAGATGGGATTACCTGACAGGCCCCCTCACGCTCCGCTGGCAATGCCATGGAAACCAGGTCTCCCTGAGTTCAGGCCTTTGTATGGCAGGACAGTGAGTGACGAGGGGGTGGTATCCATTTGAGGCCTATTGTCACTCGGCGGCCGGAGCGGGCTGGTGAGCCTGTGGACGAGAGCGCCGCTGGAGGGCCGCTTTGTTTGGAGAGGAAGGGGTCCCCTCCCCGTCAAGCAGTCAGTCCATTTGTCAATCAAAGGAGAGAGGAGAAACCTTCAGGGCAAGAGAAGGACGTGGGCCTTGGCCACGTGGTATGCGCAGCTGAAAAATAAGGTCCCCAAGTCAGCAGGTAATTTATGATTCGCTCTGTATACCCAGTTTAATGAAAGGGCCTAATTAGAAGGACCTTGCGTTCACAGCCTCCTCCAATCAGAGACATTAATAGTGTCCCTGGTCCCTCACAGCCCGCTCCAGCTTGGTGGCACATTTCCTAGACAAAGACATATTTTTTTTTACACACAGAGGACATTTAGAAATGGGCCATGTGACTGCAGGCGTCCACAGCAAAGTCCTCCATTTTCCTTGAACTGTTTTTTACACTCTTAATGCAGTCCATCGGCCTGGGAATCACATTTAGTGCCTCTGATTGATCCATCAGCAGCCATGTATACCACCACCCCCCGCCCTGCCCCTCCCCACCCCCATCGCGCACCCTCTGGTCACCTGGGCAATTCTCAGCCTCACAGGGAAGCTCTCTATCAATTACAAGGCGAGGGATACGGAATTTTACCAAAGAAATACATTTAATCACTTTCCGGCTGACGTACTTACCTTTTACTCCTCGAGGCCCAGCTGGGAGCCCTAATGGACTGTAGAGCACGGCAGGTTCAGGGCGCGGGGGCCGCCTCCAGGTGTGCTTTGAGAGCGTTTCGACCCATTCGGCGACCCGTCTGGTGATCTGTCCGCTTCCTAATTGTGGCACCAACCATTCTGTGTTTCCCACCTCCGAAGACGTGCATTCCGACACTGCACCCCCCCACCCCCACGCTGCTAGAGCCTTCAGCTCTGGCTTCTATTTCCATTGCTCCCTCCTCTTAAGGCCAAGGCTGTATTACTTCAATTGGACCCCCTCCCACCCTCAGAATTCAGAGAAATCATGTGCTAAAGGCCAATGGATTCGTTCGCTTTCATTTGGTCCCCAAAATCTGCCTCGCAGTGTTGTATTTGGGGGAGTCTAGTGGCACACCAATCAGTAAGGTAACTGTGTGCAGTGGTCAGGGGTGGGTGTGCAGGGGCCTTTACATGTGTGGGCCTGTGCCCAATCACAAATTGTTTATTAAAAGCAGGACCAGGCCACTCCTAGCCCTGTGAACTCCAAACAGCTCAGAGATAGTGCTGCATTGTGGGATTCAGCGCAGGATTCCATGTCTCATAAGGAATGCAGCATTCTGACCTGCCCAGGCTAGTACCCCATCATCAGTGAAGGCAAATTAGGGAACTCGTGCAAGGAAAGAGTAAAAGCAGCATTAACGCGTGTACCAGCGCTCGCTTTTCAAAGCACCTCTCCGGACTTTCCTTAATGAAAACTGCAGCAATGTCTGCTTGGGGGGTAGGATCCCCACTGGATTCCCTCAGAACTCCCTGACCCCACAGTCTCCGCCCCCGAGGTGTCCCTCACAGCTGGGCCAGCCAAACGTCAGGGAGTCTCTCTGAAGGTCGGATCAGGCGTTCAGTAGTCACCCTTTGACACAGTGTGCCGTATCAGCATGCAGGCATCTCTCCGGTGACAGTGACAGATAGCTAATGAAACTATGGGGAGACACAAAGGCGTTCTTTGTCTTTGAGGAACAGGGGAAAATCTGAATGATCTGGAAAAGAAAAGAGACTGACGCTGATATGGAGCCTCCGATAAGCGCTTTATTTTGTCTTCGCGGCCATTTTCCAGGACAAAGTTTCAACCATTGTTTGGTCTCCATGGCCAGCGACACCGCGAGAAATAGAGTAATATTAGACCAGGGTGAGGAATCGCTCCCCCACATCAGAGGACATTTATCAGAGCAGGAAGTGACACACTTTTTTCGGTTAGCCTCCTAAAAACACAATTGTGAGGTACAGAGGGGCGGGATCGGTTTTACTGGAGCTTTGTTGAGTGCCGGCTTTTATGCGGCTTCAGAGTCACCCAGCTTTGAAGGTGCGGGCTTGCACTGTTGGGGAGCAGCGTGAATACGGGGCCCCAAGGAAACGGAACAGAAACAAAATGTAGTTCTAAGGTGTTTTGCCTGCAAAGTCACTAAATAAAGGCAGGCAGAGGGGAAGGCCATTGTCCAAGACAAATATTACAGACGTCCATCTTATTCTCGAGCAAAACTGTTCCACATGCCCCACGTTTCTCAATAAAGCCTGCGCTTTATGGTGCAGAGCGGGCTGAGTGATCCCAGTGCTGTGTAATGCCTCCTCTCCTGCTCTAACCGGCTGGCAGACACAGCCGTCAGCTGGCTGTCCTTCACCACATGCTCTCTGCTGCAGCACCCATGCCATGAGGGGCTTGTTCTCCGCTAAAGCTCTCGTCTCGGATTTAATATACAGTCCGTGAGGCGATCTGTGTTACAGGACACAGACACGCCAGCCTCCGTCCTGGGAGAGGGAAGCAGTGGTGGTTCAAGACCATTTCAGCTGGGGTGGGGGGCAGACTGGGACCAGCTGTTCTGCTAGGGAGGGCAGAACCATTTGACCTTAATGTCCTCCAAGTCATACTTACAGCCAGCATTAAGAAGCAAAAGACAATTCTGGAAACCAATGTTATTTATGCAGTGCTTTGCACTTACATTTTACAGTTCTTACAATATTTTACCTCACTCTGATTTCTTGTTTGGGCTGTCTTGTTTCCACAAGCTAGATTATTTTTCCTGTCATTAACTTTGCTGAAGTGACTCAACCACCCAGCGCACCTGCGTTAAGAGTTTGTCAAGAAAATATGCTTACATTTAAATTTCACCTTTTCCCAGTGCACAACATTTGAGTTATATATATAAACGTGAATAATAATAATAATAATACGTTTATTTCTCACCCAGGTAGCATACGTATTTAGGGGGGCACAAGGGGGGGCATGCATGTTGTCATGGGAGCACAGCCCCCCTCACTGCCATCCCTGGAGAGAGGAACATCCAACAGCCTTAGGAAGGCATACATAGATGCTAAAGCCTGACCGATGAGCAATCTGCTCCACAATAACAAAGTTTTCAGTTCTTAACCCAGTTTCTGCCCCTGAAGATTAGGTGAGGAGGAGATGCGCCTGTAGCAGGCTGAACCGAGTATTCAGTGTGGCTGGTGGCCCCCAGGAGTCTTCCCCTCCTTTTCAGAGCCATGTTTAGTATGGCAAACTCATGAAGCTATCTAGCTGTGTTTCAGTGCATGGTCAGTCATTTCACAAAGTTTTGGGCTGTGTCTGCAGCCGTCCTTCACAAAGCTGGGAGCTGGCAGCCCCCACCCACCCCGCCTTCTGTCCTCTATCACTCCCAATCCCCCATCCACATGGTCATCCTCCACGCCATTCAGAGTGCTGCTTGCTGGCAGCTCCCCTGACGGGGGAGGGGCCTCGCAGGGCCCTCATTTGTCGGCATGCTGGTGCTTTAGGGGTGATGTTGACAGTGTTGTGCTTAATTGCCGGCAGCCATCCGTTCTGTAGGAGCACCATTACACCGGGCGGTAAATCTTTGGTGAGAGGGTGTTGTGCTGACGAATTAATACACAGAGGAACATATGAGCGCAGGGGCCAGGGAAACCCCATTCATCTCTGCCAGCACCACCACTGCACGTCTGCCCGTGCCCCCCAGACCCTCAGGGATTGGCTGGGAGCAGGCTCATAGGCATTGTTTGCTCTCCCCTGCCGCACACGGGTCTGGCAGAGGGCTGGCCCCAGGTACTGATGGTACTAGTCACTGTACCAGCCTGCTCAGCATCTTCTTTTACCTCTCCTGTGTCCTCTTCTCTATTCCCATCTTTCCGTATGTGTTCCATCCTCTATTTCCATCTCTCTTACAAATGTAAGGGTCAAGGGTACTGTACCACACTGTGTCTTTGTGTGCATCAATCAGTTATTAGGAATAACTGTACTGAGTATTTTTCAGTCCATCTGGACATAATTTAACAGATTTGATCAATTTTGTAGATAACAAATAATTCCCAAAGCCTTGTTCAGAGCAGCATGTGATAATTCCCAAAGGTTACATCAGGGCAGAGCATAATAATTCCCAAAGGTTACATCAGGGCAGAGCATGATAATTCCCAAAGCCAGAGTCAGTGCTTTGCGTGATAATTCCCAAAGACCAAGCCATAGTGGGGCATGATAACCACCAAACCCCAAGTCAGAGTATTGCGTGATATCCCCAAAACCAGTGCACTGTGTGATAATCCCCAAAGCCTGAGTCAGTCAATCATTCAGTCTGGGGTTTAGGTAGTCACTGCAATGTTCATTTCATAGTACCATACTCAGCAAAGAGCTCTCTTATGAAACACCACTCCAAAAGCTAAGCGTGTTCTTCACCTGGGTGTGTGCTTGATTGTTTGATTCATTGGTTGAGTCAAAAATGTCAGATGAAAATTCAGTAGTTATTAATGATCTCAAGCCACTCATTCTCAGCGACCCTAAGTAGTCAGCTTCTGTGGCAATGGTGAAAGGCGAGTGAAAGAGATCTCTGGTGTTTGACCAAACTGAGGATAGAGATTCAGGCGAGGGCCCCCATGCTGCCCTGTATGGCCCCCACCCCTTTCCCAAGCCATGTGATTAGAAACAGACTTTTGCTGGGCAAAATATCTGACAACAGAGTACAGACAAGTGGAAGAGGCCGAGGCCCTGAAAGTGACACATCCAGGACACATTAATATGTGTATTACCAGTATTAAGATCACATAGTATTCTTAATGGCAGTATTATTACGTGACTGTAAAAAATAATGTCTGTCTTCAATAAAATGTAGATAAAAAAGAATAAACAAATTTATGCCAAAATAAAAAATACTACACGTATATAATGGCTTATTTATCAAAGGTGGGTGCTGGAACATCTTAAAAACTGGGCTCATCTAAAAAGGCTGCAGACAAAGACAAAGGGAATAATCCCACTAAAGACATTAATCCATCTCCTAACCCGGGAGGGGGGGTTGGGGGTGGAGCTGGTGAGTGGCCCTAACCCGGGAACAAAAGGCGACCCCCCCCAGCAAATAGTGTGTTTTCGGCCTTGCCTATTGGGGACTGGGGACCATTATTAATCTTGCTTGCTTAGCTTTGGGGACCCCAACAGGAAGCCGGGGGTGTGAGAGAGGGGAGACCAGCGGGGTATGGGGGAGGAGGAGATGCAGATGTGTGTCAGTGTGTTACATGCACATATGGCAGAGCGTGGGTAGACCGGGGCAATCAGAGAAATGTGCGAGCATGTGTGAGACCACGTGATACACAGGAGGGTCAGAGTGTCACAGAGTGAAGGAGCTGTACATACGCCATTGGGCGTGTGCAAGGCGCTGAGATACACAGGAGGGCCAGTGTGTGACATAGTGAATGAGCTGTACGCAAGTCTCTGTGCATGTGTGAGCCAGCGTGATACACGGGAGGGTCAGCCGGTCACAGTGAGTGAGCTGTATGCACACCTCTGTCCGTAAGTGAGCCACTGTGATGCATGGGAGGGTCAGCGTGTGACAGACTGAGCAAGCTGTAGGCATGACTTTGTGCCTGTATGAGAGTAAGGCAACCATCGAGTCCTTAGTACTGCCTTTCACGGCCGACAGAAATAGCTCTGCCGCTGAGAGAACCTAGGGGAGGGGGGTGGTCTCACAAGCTCCTTAACCACTTTCTAGGGCTGGCACTGCTGCTGTCCGCCTGAGTGCATCGCATTAGCCTTCCTCACAAATCCACCATTGGTAACATTCAGGGCTGGGTTGCTGGACCCTGGAAACCCTGCCCATTACCCCAACCCCTTTCAGCTTCAAATGAAGGTAATACAGACTTTCGACAGTGCATGGGACACACAAGTCTGCAGCTGGACATGTGGTCCCAGCTTTTACTCCTGTATCTGCATTCCTGATCAGATCCTCGATCATCTGTTACAGGAGGGCTGCAATAGTACTGCGCAATGGCCTCACGTCGCCATCTTGGTGCAATGTCAGTGATGGTAATGGAAGTGTAACAGCAATGACGTTACAAAAAATGTTATGTAAAAGCAAAATAAAAGCAAATGATATAAAGAGAAAGCTGATATTGCTGGATGAAAGCAAAATTTGTGAGCCAACCGCTGTCATTTCTCAGGATATTGCACATTTTCTGGTTTTTCAAATACTGTGGGGACACTGAAGTAGAAGAAAGTGACTAAAACACTGGAGGTTCCTTTTCTTTATTTCAGTCTGGGTTCAAAAACTGCAGAGGAATAGTGTGGATGAAATTTCGGCATATTCACAGGTGAGTAGGAGTATAAATCTTATTATTCATCATCACATTGTTTATTGGTATCTTATTTGCGTGACTTAATGATAATATTAAGAGATTACCTTGCTCTGTGATGTAATGTTACCCTTACAATGGTCCTGTTGTCATTATTACAACAAATCTGGTGTGATCACTCATAAGCAAATCAAACTGCAGATTGTGTATCCCTGGATGTGCAGCTTCCATATAACTGAAGAGACTGCTTCAGTTGTTCGTTTTGGCTTTCTTCACTTGATGCCTGTGATACTGACTGACTGCTGTGTCCCAAATTCACTGTTGGTACCAAGTCAGTGTTGCATCTGTCATACATGGTTTACCCAATGTTAAAAGATAAGAATGGTCCATAGGATAAGTTTCCATGTCATATTTTTAAAATCAAACAATAATGTTATCAGCTAACTTTTCATAAATTATGTGGTGCAAAAAGCCATAAAAGTACTTGTATTCATGTTAGCTTACATCAGTCAGCAAAACCATAAACAGGATGGGGAACATAAGATGCAATAGCATTAGCATGCTAACAAAAACGAAGCTGATGTTCACCAGCTAACAAAGATTAGCCCTGTTATTTATAGAAACAAATGGATAGAAACAATTTTAACGTTTGTATCACCATTGACAAAGTGCTCTCTGCAAATCTCTGCAAACTTTGCTGGTGCTGTTAAGGTTCTTCTTAGTGAGACGAGCTGTTTAGATTCTGTGTCACCATTTTTGGCCATGCTCACTAGGGTATTCTAGAGGATCCCCAAAAGAAAAAGCAACTGATGACAGCACACCTGACCATGACAAATATGGCACAAACAGAACTCAGAGTATCGTACCAGAGAGAAACCATGCACCAATATGGCAATGATGTCCTTTGCTTGGTGTGAACAATACAGTGATGTCACATGCGACCCTCCTATAGGTGCTCAAATGTAGAAGATTCAAGTACTAGTTTGAGATCCACTAGGCTGGACTGCTTGGTGACACTAAGGGTTCTTTTCCACCGCACGAAGTTCGGTACGGTACTTTTGCTTTTCCATTGACTTTCGGTCGAGTACCAGTACCAAAAATTCAACTACCGAAAGTGCCAAAACAGTTGGGGTACTTCTTTGGTACTTCGGTACTTTGGGGTGTATCTTGCAATGCTTTTGCCATCAATTGGTTATGCAAACAGCCCGATTCTGTAACACAGTGCGACTGCCGTTTTGACAAAACGTTATGAACTCATAAAACAGCAATAAACGAAAATTAAAAAAAAAATAGCAATCTGGTCGGAAGAACAGAAACAACAAAATCTAGATGGCATAACAAGAAATTTAAAAAGGATTTTATTTAATATATTCTACTGCAGCTTGGTACTGGAGAATCTCCAGATATAGCAATGTGATTTTGTTGTAATAAATATTTGGGGTATTTATAAGATATAGTTATTATAAAAAATTGTTACATTTCTCACAAACCTGTCTATGAATGATTTAAATAGCAAGGGTGAGAATGATTATAATCGTCTCAGAAAATGTATGCAGACCCCAAGCAAAAGCAGCAGAGGTAAACTTTAAACTGATTTTAAAAACATATATTGGATACAAATATAATATATGCAAGGAATAATCATTAAAACTGCAAAGTTAGCTAAGCTTTTTCCCTACGCCAAAGTAAAAATGTTTTAGCAAAACATGAACCCTCTACACCCTCCATAATGTCCGTAAAACCGAAAGTAAGAAAAAGTCTGATCTTAATGTAACTCACTAGTGATGTAAGACCAGCTTGTGCATAACATGCAATGTTCAGATTTAATATAGAACATCGTCCAGCTGCATACTACAGCCATTTTCCGAATTCAGTACAAAATGTTCCGCCTCACATTGTCCTTTTATTCAGCACCGGTACCAGTTTTTACAGCAGTGGAAAACCAACACAAAAGAAGTACCGAACTTTTGGTACTTTATAGAGGTACCAAAAGTACGGTACCTGCTGCGGTGGAAACCCCCACCCCCCAAACCAGGAGCCATCAACACACCTAGATCACTTGCCACTTGCACTCAATCTTGTTAACATGCATTTTTGTCTTTGGTTAATCTAATTTTGCAGCTGATTACACCTAATAAATGTGAGCAGAATTAAGGTCTTATTGTCCTTTCCTTTAATTTTATGCTGTCGTGTAATTTTTCACCCAGAAACAAAATCTGATGTATTTTAATCTGAAAACCTTTGTAGACGGACTACAAAGAGAGATAATCATAGAGAAACATACAAACCAGCCTGTGTTTTCCTTGTTGCAAAAATGTGGCATTTTTGAGATTTTATTAACCTGTAGCATTATGTGAGAACTGCAGAAAGTGGTCCGAGTTTGCCTGATTTGATATTCGGAAATACAGGAAACGCTGGAGTCATTATAATCGGGTGCCAAGTCGCTGAGTAGAGTAAAATTATATATATATATATATATATATTTATATTTATATTAATGCATATAAGTGAACTAAAGGTCGAGTCAGTCAGTAGACTGTTACATTTATTAACGTATTTGCAGGTCAGACAGAAAGCAAATTTAAATATATTTAAGACATAAAGAAAATTTTTAGCAACTTCCACGGCAAACAGAGATAAGACCAATTACGAAGAAGGTTGCATACAAGATCCATCATTGTGGAACTTAATTTGGCATGTAAGCATACTATGTTAATAAGGACAACATTTTTAAATTGCCCTCGTTTAATAACCACGAGGTTGTTCTTAACTCGTCTGTTTTAAAGTATTTATAATTTCTCGTTGTGTCTTTCGAGAAGTAACAATCTTAATCTGGTGAATATCAATTTAATGCGAGCAATTTAATGTAGAGTATAAGATGTTTAGCTACCTTAAGATGAAGGAACCACATTTTAAAAGAGCCAAATTTAGGGCCTTCGCGTAAAAAAACTGATAGGAATATGTTTCAATTGGAGCGCATAAAACAATTTATGTCCACGACGTTTAGGGAGGTAATAAATTAAGTGGCAGACCTGGGAACATGCGATCGAAGTGTAACCGATGCTTCTAAAAAAAATAAAAAAAAGATATTTGCTTGGTCAGAAAGTCGCGAAAAATGTTAAATCAGTGCCAGTTTCTCTTGGACTCCCGAAAAGACCTAAGCGCTGCTTATCTAGAGCAGCAGTTTTGTGATCGCGAAAGGATATGTTAAGCTAAGCAAGACGAGCCAAGTCGGCGACAGAGCAGCTCAGGCGGCCTCTGAGGGATACGGAGAAGCGGCGGATCCCCGGCTCAGCCGTAGCGGCGACCCCACGTGGGACGCGAGCCGCGCCGACAAGAGCGACGAGTCATTTACCCGTCTCGACCAATCGGCGACCAGTATAACACGACTTCTCAAGACGGATTGGTTGAACGAAAAATACGCAAGATTCCCCTCGGCTCAGTCATTGATTAACCCCTAATTTACTCTTGAATTGGGCTTGATTGTGGGGAATGGCTGCGTTATAATGTGCGTGAACATTTTTTTTTTGCGTTTTAAGTATGATTGCTTATATTCTGTTGGTGATTTGCTATTACAACGTATCAATCAATATATCGATATCGTATGCTTCATGGAGAAAATTTCGCAGGTTAACAAACGAATTAACTATCATAAAGTTTTATTAAACGAGCGATGTAAGTGTATGAAATTGAGATTTATGGGAAGAGGTATTATCCGGTCAGAGGCAAAATTACAAATTTATATGGCCAACAGAATTGTTATTTGTGGGTGAATTCACAAAATAAAAAATCTGAAATTGTAGTGGCTCCATAAAGCGTAAGCGATTCTGGTTTGCTCGCAGGGGGACCTTTGTAAAATAGCACTTAAATACATCACATCTGTAGCCATAGATTAAAATCGTGTCAATTCGCTGATTTTCGGTGGGATCGTCTTCAGTTTTGCATCAGTTAAGTACATATGTGCAGGAAAATCGAATGGTGAACAAAATGGATTGTGGTGTTTAATTTTTAATAGCCGAACCATTAAACTATTAATGCGTGCTCTTAGCGCGGAGCACCGAGGCAGCCGCGTGAAAGCGAGTGGAAGGGCACGTGCCACGTGGGCCTGTCATAGCGGCGCAGTTACACAGCCCTAGTAAAGTGTGGTGTTGCAATATCACATTTTCCTGCTTTGCTATCTAACGCACCGTATGGTGTGATTTATTTACCCTTCCATCGGTCCTCGGAGATCTACATTACAAACGATGCCTGGCTCGCTGGCTTGCATTATTAACGGTAGTAGTGAAGCGACGTACAGTAGCAGCTGTTTTTGTAATCCTTAATGAATTCACTGTTCGCCGGCGTGAGCGCGCCCGTCGTGACGGCATTCAGCGCACGCCCCCGACGTCTCCTTTAGTTTCAGCAGCTACCGTTTGTAAAGCTCCTGAATGGTCCTTAATAAAAAAAAAAAAACTACGACGACGGCGCCATCTAGCGAGGAATGTTCATTATAGCATAAATCCGTAAAATCTTGTGGACCTGAATGTGTAAATGTATATTTGTCTGCCGTGATTGTTTTGTTTTGTTCATTGTCAGCAGGATGTATAAAATGATTCTTTATATAAAACGACATTTCTGGAGTAACGTCTTTTTAACAAGAAATTATTATTTTTTTTTTTGTGGATGCCTGTTCAACTGTCCAAAGTGAATACAATTTTGCAAATTTTATATTTAGTTGGGTTTTTATTATGCAATATGTAAGAAAACGTATCACACCTCTAAAATATTAAACTGAATTAAACTAGCAGCACCGCTTTAATAACTAAACTGAATTTGAAAACAAAAAGTGAAAATGGAATAACTAATGAAAAATGCAAAAATATTACCTTGGTCTAATATTTAAGCCCCAGAACTAGAATGAAAGTGTGGGATTTGAGGAGGGATATATCAGTTTCTGCCACAATGAGGAGATTAGTTTCATGGAGAACATTAAACAGCTGCAATGTCTAGCATTCCCAGTGATCACATCTGCGTTTTGAAAGATGTAAGTTCATAGCCTAGCATGTTGATCCTTTTCTCAAGGGACCAAAATTCAAGTGAATTCAGGTTAGGGGTGTGCGATATGACGATATGAAATCGTGAAGACGATCTATGTACTGACGATCTGCCAAAGAAGAAAAATCGTAGTATCGTCTATATAAACTACATTCCATCTATTGCAGTTCTATGCTCTTCCTAATGTTTTTACCTCAACCAA
>JAODKN010000045.1:7915009-7927910 GCA_026774425.1 Petrocephalus zakoni
CCCACCCCCCCCCCAACCCCCCCCCCCCCCCCCCCCCCCCCCCACCCCCCCACCCACCCCCCCCCCCCCCCCCACACCCACCCCCCCCCCCCCCCCCCCCCCCCCCCAACCCCCTCAAACAACACCACAACCGGGGCGGGGGGCGGACAATAACAAACACTTTTTTTTACTCAAGTAGAAGATGAGGACAATCTTAGACAATGGGCTGGACGGATTGTCTTTGCTAAAATAAAAATAAAACGAAATAAAGCCTAGGTAACACGTGCTCAGCCCATTTCAATGCACCATGGTTCGTGGGTAAAGAAACCTCTACTTATGTACTTTTATGCACTACATGCAACCTATAAAGTATGCAGTTAACTATCTACTGGTTTTAAGGCTGTCCCTGATTGTGAATTATACACCATATATACAGATTCTCCACACTCATTGGTTGTCCTGAATATCATCCACTTTGAGCCACAGAACTTTTAGTATGACCCACTTTTCCACCGGTCATCATGGTTACGCTCCATTTGGTCCTCACTTAAAAGACTGACCAGTACTTCCGCATCCTGAACGTTGCCATCCATCACACCTGTCCAATCATTACATTTACCTGTGGTGATGGGCAAACTGTAATAAAACACTGTATATTAGTTGTACATAAGGTCCTGATCCTGTCCCTTGAAAAAAGGCTATATTAAGGGGGTCCCATTCAAACCTCACCACCAACACAGATCTGGCTTTACAGCCCCCAGAAATATACCCTTGTAGTGCTGCTGACTTACCTGAATAGTAGGTTATTACATTTCCAACCATCTACTGGTTAATATTAAACAACCTCCAGCAAATACAACAGACATCCATACAAAGACTTCAGTTGGGCACATGTACCACAGTGCATTAACCTAATTTCTGTCATTAGATTGGGGGGCCTATCACGATATACTGTTTCCCAGATCACGCAGTCAAACACCCAGTGTGTTACCTACAAATGCAATCACAGCCTCTCTGAGAGGGTGCGGAGAGGCGAAAGTCTGGCACCTGGGCGGTGGTGGGGGGGGCCGCTATGTAAAAGAGTGCCCCTCCCAGCTTCTGAAGCCAAAGAACACCAAACTGGCTCCTCCCACAAACACTGTGCTTGCTAATCATTAGAAAATCAACCCCAGGTGCGCGATGTGGGGCGCAGAAATCTCCAGCATACCCCTGTACTACCCAGTTCAGTCAAAATTAAATAACAATAAGAATAAATGCTACAGGTTAAGTCACTTCCCTTCAGATCCTCAAAAGCAGAAAAAAGATACATCTTAAATTAGAATACATTTCAAAGAAACAGACATGCTGTCAGTTTGCAGAAGTTTGGAGGTGGCGTCCTGGCAACAGCGCTTCCATGCCGGTTTCCGTGGAGACATGCCGGAGCTGCAGTAAACATGCCGATTACATACAAGGGAAAGGCCTCACATGTACACATGGGCGCAGCACACAGCTTAGGACAGAAAACATGGGTGGCAAAATGTGGCTGGTGTGCTGAAAGAAAAAGGAGATTAAAAAAAAGCAACAAAAATAAACATGTGTAGGAGGAAAATAAGCGACACAACTGCAAACAGCACAAAGTCAGAAAAGACATTGCTGGATTCCCGCTTTCAAAAGACCAACAATAACAGGAGAAAAAATGAAATCATAAAAATAAATACAGTATGCTCTCAAAAACCCAACAACATTCATAAGATCCATGTTTCAGGTGCTGGACCCCCAGACTCGCTGATAGGGTTGCTCTCCACCAGTCTTGGGTGGGGGTCTGACCGACGTGCGTCCGCCGGCCCGTCAACCCCCCCCTCCTAGTCCTTGCACTGACTGACCGGTCACCACGAAGACCTTCAGCTTGCGTCGGTCCTCCAAGTCTGCCGAGCCTCGACTTCCTCGGGTACGACCAACAGGAGTTCGCAGTTCTTCCCTCGCAGCTGATGTCGTAAGAATTTCCTGTCCAGTGAGGGAGGGGGTGTTTAGGGTGGTATAATGAGAGGAGAGCCAGGAAGCCTGGCTTCAGCTTCGATTCGTCTGTGTGAGGTATACATAAAGGCTTAAGACAGAGCATCAAAACCATACCTCCCCCTACAGCAGCTAGTGCAGAAACAGATCTGAAAAGACAGCAGCTGGTTTGAGAGCTTAAAATGTGGTAAGCTGTTGAAGTATGCCTCAAAATCAGCCTAGGCTGGCTTCACTATTCATGAATCCAAAACCGATACTCAGATCCGTATTTCTCCTGTTAGGATCGTAATGAGGCTCCGCCCCCTTCTTTTCAGACCTGGGGCCAGTTGTACAAAACACCTTAAGTTTTCTTTTTAAGTATGATACTTAATTTCTCCTTAGCTGCGCTGCCCAGAACCCCTTATAAGGTTTCCTTAGTTAAAGAAAAACATTAAGGGATTTACTGCACTGAAAAAGCTTTTACGGCAGTAAAATAGTACAGTTTCCATGGAAACCATTTGTTTGTATGCAGGTGTGCCTGCTCGTCATACCTGTTATTACATCCAGTGTTCATTTTGTTGACAAAAATGTTTATGAAAATATGGCCTGACGAACGTTTTTTGCGTAACGATAACTAAAACAAAAACAATATTTAAATGTGCAAATAATAACAATGACAAAATGAAACATATTATACATCTGCATATTATGCACATTAAGCTCTTTTGCACATTACACTTGAAAGTATTTATTTTTCTTTTTCCATCATATTATACCTTGGCATTTTTGTGTGGACAGCAAAGTAAGAATTTCATTGCACAGAGAAATGCACTTTTCTACTGCACATATGACAATAAACACTTTGAATCTTGTCTGATGAATATTCCTAAAATAAAAATTAAAGCCTGATTTCCACCAGTGGTAACTTGGAAGTTGCGCGAAAGTATGGGGAAAAGACAGAAGTAAATCTGAGCGGAGGGATTTTTTATTGGTTGCGTTAACTTTTTTGCATGCATTTACATATCCCTGCATCGGAAAATTTGATCATTAACCAATATACTTCTGTCTTTTTGCTGGTGCCTTGTCATGGGTTGTATAAATAAAATGATAATCGACTACCGGTCAAAGCTATAATGCTAAATCAATTGATCATTAATCATATCCAGTAGTAGAATCTTCTCTGGATGCATTAATTTTCTTCATTTATGGCAGGGGTGGGCAATCTTATCCAGAAAGAGCCATTGTGTATACAGGTTTTCAGGACAACCTTTAGATGTGAGGAATTTTTGGCCAATCAGTCCTCTAATTAGCAATCTTATTAGGGAGTTGCAGTGAAAACCCACATAAACAACAGCCCTTTCTGGATAAGATTGGTCACTCCTGATTTATGGCCATAAACTCGGCTGTGTTGCAGCTACGGTACAGTCAGAGGTACCTTAAGTTATTCTACTTACTTTCTGCTGGTAAGCACCTAACCCTAACACCCTCCCGGTGAGTAGCTAACCCTAACCGCCTCCGGGTAGATACCCCCTAGAACTGATTTCTGGCTACTGGCCTAGTTTGCTCGTGCTGACCACCATTTTTGGTTACTGGTTTTTATCCGTCTTGTTGGAAACCCGGTCTTCCTCAATCATTAACAACTAACCATTTGCTCACGCCCAAGAGCAGAGCACAGCGTACAAACATCTTTGTATCAGCCATTCGCAGGTCAGGTGATTTTACTGGTGAATATGCATCTTAACTGCTGGTACATCCTTCCAGCCAAGACACAGTGGATGAAGCGTTGACCAGCGATCAGAGGCTCACCCATGTGGACCAAAACTGTAAATGCCACCTAATGCTCGTTAATTCATAAACCAGAATTATAAAGCTTCATCGGGGCTATTCATTAATATCACATATAATAATTAAACACCCTTTTATGAACACTGTTCATAAGAATTTGTGTCCAGTAAAAACTGGATCAGCAGGTGTCATATATAGGCAAAACGTCCTCTTCGCACAGCCTTTCAAAATAAGAGCTGGAAAAAGGTGTATAAATTAGGGATGCACTGATCAATCGGTCAGCGATCGGAATCGGCCGATTCTCAGCCTGATCTGTGATCGGGCGATCAGTCACACATTTTTCCGACCTTAAACCAATCTTACGCATGCGCAATACGTCATACGCACAGCCGCGCTCACACCCATATCCCAGTCACACATGCATCTACAGATCTACCAAAATGTCCATAATTTTTAAATTAGGGCAAGGTCCAAGCACACCATGGGGGAACCAATGCAAAGGCATTTAACACAACAAATTTAATTAGACATTTAAAAAGTCATCACCCCAGTGAACATGTATAACAGAGTGAATGTGCAACTGCTTTTACCCTATACGATTACCCAAAGATCTATTAAAAACTTATATTTTGATACCTGGCTGTAAGGCGGATTCTTTTCCCATTATATTTTCCCCTCCCACTAGTGACGCCTGTTGCTTGTAGGTCCTGTTGCCCGGAGGCATGGAAGGAGGAGAGGTGTCCGTTAACCCCCAACATCTATCAGTGTGTTTTTCTGTAACTGCCAGGAATAAAACTGGACGGTTTAGGTTGACAATCGGGTCACTCCTTTATTAACCGACGGGCCAACCAACATCAACACACTGCATAGAACACCTAACTCGCTCTGGGTAAACACTCAGTTTGAAGAAGCTAGCAAAGTGAAAGCTGCTAAAACGGAAGCCAGCAGAGCATGTTGGGAGTGATCTACAAGCCAGGAGTCTCTCTTGTCTTTCATTGGTATAAGCAGTGAAAAGCACGAGAGAATTACGAGGAAAATTATGGAATTCATGGCACTGGATGACCAGCCCATTTTCCATAGTTGAGGATAGAGGCTTCAGAAATATTGTAGCGCCAGCAGGGATCAGAATATCCCAGCATGCTCGGGGTGAATTGTAAATAGCCACTTGTTCTGCTGTTGTTAAGTAGTTGTATTCCTGATTGTGGCTTGTGTGTTGCCCTTGTGCTGTGTGCACCCTGTCTGACCTACGTGTGTTCTTAGCTTTGTGCAAGTTTCTCACCGTGTGTATGTCTTGTGGTCCGGCGTCTGAGGTCCCCGTGTTTCACTGGTTTGTTTGGTTAGGTGCTGGTTTAGTGCCTGTGTTGTCCTTGTTAAAAAGTATAATAAAAGAGCCTTGTTGTCTCCCATTAACGAGTCAGATCGTCATTCACCGCCCTCGTGATGTCTCGGCCTACTTGGTGCCACAATATGATAAATTTCCTCAGCCCAGAATACACAATACTGAGTATGCATTACTTTTCGGACATTGAGCTATTGGAGTTAATCTAGTCTCATGTCACACGCATTGCCTGCTCCAAGCGGATCACAAAGTGGTATTCAGTTTTACAACAGATTCCAATTCCGTCTATAAAGAGAAACTTGCCATTAATGCTTAAGGCAGGCAGGTGGTGTAGTGGTTAGGGGTGCAACTGAGTAATCGAAAGATTGCCGGTTCGAGTCCCCGGCAAAAACCAGTAACCTCAAGTACCCTGAGCAAGGTACCGTCCCCAAGCACTGCTTCCCGGGCACTCACATAGCTGTCCCCTGCCGTGTCACATGGGTTAAAAGCAGAGGACACATTTCGTTGTTGTGGCGCGTAAACAATGACGATTAATTACCTTCAATTAAGTAGTGCCATTTTGGTTATAATATGTAGCCAAGACAAAAAAAGGTGCATTGTTATCTCTTTTATAACAATCATATTGATATAATTATATAAATTTTATAACAGTTATATTTTGTTTTTTTTTTATTCGAAAGAACATATTAAACTTTAGTTGTATTTCGGATTGTATTTACAAATTCAAATAGAACTAAATAAAAAATAGTTTAATAAGATTGTGTTATGAAAAAGTTTTGCAGTAAAGAAAATTTGATTTTTGTTTGTATCTGCTGTTCTCAGGGGGGGGGGAAAAAAAAAAAAAAAAAAAAAATCAGCATCAGAAAAATCTATATCAGCCGACCGCACTTACAAAATCGGTGATCGGAATCGGCCAAGAAAATTGTGATTGATGCATCCCTAGTTTAAAATCCAGGATTTATCTCAAACAACATAGCAGGGAGCCACCCAGCTCTTTCTGTGCCTGAGAGTCCAGGAATAAACCATAAACATTACCAAACACTACCCAAACGAGGTGCACCCACTAATCACAGGCAAATCTCATCATGCCATTACATTTTCGATCGATGTCTCATTTTCCCAGAAACACTTGTCCAAGCCTTGTGCATATCCCAGGAAGCTCAGGATCTGGGCGCCCCAAAGACAGAATGTCAAATTACACCCCCAAAAATAAAAACAACCAACCAGCCAAGTAATAACAGACAAACCAAAGCAAAAAACTGAAAACTAGCATCACTAAACAGGCCCCTCGGACCTCCTCTTCCCGAGCGGTTAAGGACACAAGCTCACGATTTTTCTGGTTTATGTCCCGGGGGTGTGCCTCACTGTAGTCCCTTAACCTGGTTTCCAACAGAAAAACAGGCAGCTGCACAAACAGGCGAAATCTGCAAGTCACTCTACATCAGGGCCATCAGATGGGCCATCAGTCGCAGAGAATCTGTTCCCCTTTAAGGTCCGGGGTGGTACCTGAGCTCTTCGGGAGGGCCAATGGGGTCAGGGCAGCGCAGCTTGGAGTCCAGGTTGTAGTAGACGCCGCCCACCTCTCGCACACCAATCCAGTGCTGGCGTTTGAGGGGCAGCCGGAGGGGCCCCCAGTGCAGGTTGGAGGGCACATTCAGGATGAAGCCCGTCACGTTCTCTAGGGCAATGCTGCACACGTCCCTGAAGCGACACACACGGCAGGTGACCATGACGACCAACCACAGGCTTAGTGCCTTTCAAACACCACACCCCGCCAATAACAGTGGGAAAACATTGGTTAAATAATTACAGCCCAAGCGCCAGGATATCCAAATGGATATAATGAATAAATGTCGCGAGGCATCTCATCCAAGGACTGGAAGGATTAAAAAGGTATTTATGATCACATATGTAAGTATGGGCAGAATATATATTCCAAAATGCCACATGCTAACATGCCATGTATCATGACAGGTCATGGTGCATTTATCATGAGCCTTTGTGTGAATATGGAAGGGCAAAAGTGTCACACATGAAGCTGCCTTTCAGTGGCAAGACGGCACACAGCAGAGGAAATAACAGCGCCCCCCAATGGCTGAGTGGTATCACGCCGATCACCTGCGCTTGTCCCACCACACAGCCTCAAAGCCGCGCGTCTGCAGAGCCGCCATGATGACGTTGACATCGTAGTTGCCGTTGCCAAGCATGTTCTTCTTGTGGGGGGTCACCAGGGTACTGGGAGAGAGCCTGGGGGGGCATCAATGGGCCAGCCGTCAGCCAACAAGAGCAAACCCCCCCCCCGCCCCCCGCCCCCCAAAAAACAAGCTGTACTGTAATGCGGACCCTGAGCCTGACTGGCCATCATGTAGGACACCCCCTGACACCCCCACTAACGTTCGTGCACAGGGGCGGACAAAGGTCCTTTGTAAGGACGGGGGGGGGGGGTCACTGTCTCACTAGCATGAAGGACCCTTTCTGTCTCGGTCCCTAATCATCAGAGTGACTGCTCTCCCTTAATGGCTTATCTGTTAGGGGCCGCAGTGGGCCGGCTGGGAACAGTCAAGACAACTGAGAGGTTAGAAAAACAGCTAAACTGCATACACTGGGGGCCAGGGAGGGTCATCAAGTGATGGGAGAAGCTTCACACAGAAGCTGCATGGAGCCTATAAGGAGGCAACCCCCCCCCCCCACAAGCCGCCACCCCATCCAATGGGCTTCAGTTTGGGCTCACATACGCCAAAGGCACACAAATATTCAAACGCATGTAAACTTTTGGGGGGCTCCCTAGCCAGGCTCACCTCTGGAAGATGTCCTGCAGAGTGTCCTTGCTGAAGGCTCCGCCGTCCTGGAAGACGTTATTGAGTGCGTGCAGAGCACACAGTTCCCTCCGCTGTTTCTCGTGGTAGATGGGCGGAGCCGGGGGCGGGTTTGGCGAGTGCTGTGAGACAGGCTCGGGCTCCCTGTCGGCCAGCCCACCCCCGGCCCCCCCCTGTTTCCGCCTGCTTACCTTCCACGGCATACACCTGAGCCCCCGCAGACCCCCGCCCCCCCTCCCAGAGGTGCTCCCCATCACTGACCCCTCTGGGTCACAGCCTCAATCTCAAAGGCAACCATTCAGAGCCTGGGGGGGCAGGGCAGGGAGAGTGTTAACAGGGAGCAAAGGTAAAATTGCCCACTATACTGGCCTTTGGGGGCAGGTCGGCGTTTTTTATTCTCAAGGCCAATATATTCAGTTTGGCAAAAAAGTTAAACAGAAAGAGTTAAACCATCTAGGAAGAGAAAGGAAACATACAACAGGAAAAAATAAGGCTACAAAAAAAGCACATCCGTCTCCCTGGCTCTCCATGATTCCATCTGAACTTCTAATGCAGCACTTGCCTTGCCCCACAACAAGGTCCAGAAGTCCTCTCCATGTTCAGCATCCTGTCAACACAACAAATGCTGGCTCCAGTGTTTGGGAATGTCAAAATGTGGATGCTTAGGGTTTGAAGTGCTCCGGGAAGGAATGGTAACCCCCCACTCTCCTCTTCAAGTCAGAAGGCTATGCAGCATCACTGAGGGGAAAACATAAAGCAAGGTAGCACATAAACACGGGCTCACAGGCCATTAATAGGGACTCTGAGCATGTGCAGGAAAGCTCTCAGTCCTGAGACCTAAAAGCAATCAGCCAAACCCTACAAAGATCCTTATGTGGCCTCCTAGATCCTCGCCCATACACAGTGCACAGGCACGTTGATGTTATCCACAGAGTGCGAGCCTTTACCACCTTTAAGGAATTGCCTCCGCCTATAGAGGAGTCTGAATCACACCTCTGGACTGTGCAATGTGGGGAATTACAGAAATGCTAATCCCTACACACTTCTGCCAGTGCTTCCTCATTCTGCAGGGAGTGCTGACCACACGCACTGCTACTCCGATCGTGATGCCAGCGCAGAAAAATGCAGAGCGCTCTGTACTTTGCAACCGTGCATAATACGTAATTTTCCCTGGACTGGCGATTTCAGGTAACCGGGACTCAGGACACATTCGCCGTGATACTTTGCCGTGATGTCAACACCGTACCTGGTAAGTGTGTCAAGATAGGTGTTAGTATACGCAGAGTAAACAATACGCGATCGGCGCCTCGGCGGAGATAGCTAGCGACTTTAACTTATTACAACTGGGCGTTTGTGTGCATGGCGTCTTTCCAACCTACAACTGACAAAAAAGGAAAACAAATAAGCGGCAGCAACTACCCCCAATAAACAACAAGCAGATCCCGATTGCTAGTTAGTAGTAATTTGTTCAAAATAAAGAAAGAAACGCGGTGTCAACACGTCGCCACTGGTCATCCAGTACGGTCCCCCCCACCCTGCTCTCGCCTTGGCCAGATCCACGAAGCCCGCTCACCTTTATCCTGCATTTCGCTTTTGCTTTTCGGCCGCTTTTATCCCTTTTCTCCCTCTCCGCTCCCACTGGCAGCTGGCCGTGCCCGACGCGGGCATGCGCACGACGTCACTGCCTGCGCGTTCCGTGTGGCGCTGGCGGGGGCTCGCAGCTGCGCGGCAGCCGCGCGCGGTCCCTGCGCTCGGCATCGGACCGCCCGCTGCGGGAGCTCGCAGCTGCGCGGCAGCCGCACGCGGTCACTGCGCTCGGAAGGGGGCGGCCGTTTAGGGGCCAGTTTGGATCCTGAAATTAAGTAGACGTCCGATCATTTTTAAATTCTAATTATAGACGCCTGTTTTGTGACATGCTATGGTAAGAATGGTGTCCATATTCTTCCCGTCACTGGGGCTGCGGACATACAGGATACTAGCAGCTGGCGCTGTGCGTCTGCGGGCTCGTCGTTCTGTGGACGGTAGCGTCCTATTTGGAAATACAGGAGACGGGTTTTTATTGCCTGGGAACACTGTAACGTCTGTCTGGTCTTAATTAGCACACATCAGGAATGTATTCTCCAGATGCACTTTTTAAGGAATTAATGCATACAAAATAGGTTTTGCTGTACAGTTGATGAGTCTGAGAAATTGGGACTTGAGTTTTAAAATGCTTTTAAATAACCATCCGTTCCCCGCTGCGTATTAAGCAATATTAATATGTACTCCCTGAAAACATACTAAATGGGTCACTTTCTGTACACATCATTTTTGTGGAAAGTTTATTCTGTGCCTCCCCTGAATAAAAATAAAACATAACTGTTATTCTTTCATTGCCGTTCTGGTAATATTGACTCATATAGGACTGCAGTAAAAACCCTTTGCTTAGTCTGGCACTAATAACTATTGAACAGTGACAAGCACAATATCGATTAATTGCTTTTATAATGAAAAATATTGTGTGATCAATAAACAGAAAAAACAATTTTATCTGTTTATGCTGATTAAGATTTTACTGCTGAAATACTATATGAAATACATAAATACCTTTCTCAGGAGAACGTCACAATTCACCCCCCAGAAGCATGGTCTACTCAGGGTATCTTCATCGTAGTCTCCAGGCACCACCTGTCTAGGAGTGTCCTCAGGTCCCAGTAGCTGGGAGTACTCAGGAGTTACACCAACAGGTCCGGAGTGAAATGCAGCCCAGAAGGCCTATCCAGGAAATGAGGGTCACCTGAGCACTTCAACAGATAGGTGCCATCCTCATCCCATCTGGGAGATCTCACCCCATCACCCTGATCAGAGGCATATAGATGGCATGTCTCTGGTATGGCCTCCAGAGAGCTTTCCTTATAAGACAGAATACAACCCAAAAGTTTTAAAACATCTATACACTACCAGTGAAACGTTCTTGCAAACCACAGTTTTTTTTACCACTTTTCCATTTATTTCAGAAACTGCAGATTATCTGTTCTTGTCAAGCTGTCCTTTAACGTAAAATGTGCTGGTTCACTGTTTCATCCCTTTGGCTGTGACTTAATAGCTCGTTAAATATCTAACACTTGTCTGGTGATCAACATTATAATTATATTAAGTAGCTTTTTCAAGGTCAGTCATGAGAATTTTTGTGTCTGAAAGACTGATTATGGGTGGCAGACGTCAGCTTAAAACAGAGAAAAGACAAGCAATTGTCACTCTGGGAGGAGAAGGCTATAGCTACAGAGTAATTGTCAAGAACTTGGGAAATTTCTTTCCATACAGCTGCTTAGATAAGAAGCAGATAAGTGACCGAATCTAATCTGAACAGGAAGAGGACCAGTAGGCCTCGATCCAGTTCTAAGGCACAAGACAGGTTCATAAGAGACACCAGTTTACATAACGGAAGGCTAAAAGTACACCAGTAATCAACGAGCAGCTGAATGAATGCCATGGCACCAAAACGTCACCTTCAGCTGTGCGCAGGAGATTTTGTTAGGTGGGGCTAAAGGGTTGTGTTTCAGCCATAAAGCCATTTTGAGAGTTCCTAACAATACAGAAAAGGTTTGCATGGGCCAAAGAACACAGAAACCAGTGTGTAGAAGATCGAAGTTTGAAATCTATGGTTCCTCACGGAGGTGTTAGGTGTTCCATCACACTGGGGAGCCTCCATTGCTGTCACAGTGTATAACTTCCACTGATAAGCATGAAGGAGGCATTGTGATGGTTTGGGGGTACTTTGCTGGATCTAGTTGGAAAGTTGGAAATCTGCGTAGAGTGACTAATCGAATCAGAAAGACTACCATAGCATTCTGCAGCAAATGCAATGCAATGCAATTTTATTTATATAGCGCATTATCACAACATTACATTGTCTCAATGCGCTTTACATTTCTGCCACATAAATTGCACTGCATTGCAAATGTAGAATAAAATGATACTTTATTGATGTCTGTGGGTAAAATTCTCTTTTAGGCCTTCCTCATCCTGCTCTCCATGAGATGCACACAGATGAGAGGAAGCTTGGGGATGACAGTGAAGGGCAATCACCTATGTCACCCATGGAGCGGCAAGACATGTGATTATTCTACTGAGGCCAGGCTTGAATCAGTGACCTTCTAATCACTGGCACAGAGTGTCACGGCCCCGCCCTTCGTGCTTCTTCCCCTGTTTTGCCCTCAGGCAGGGCTTGATTCGTCGCACCTGACCCTCGTTGTGTTTGCCTCGTGTGATTTGCTCCGCTTGTTTCCCCTGATCAGCTGCCCTGTGTTTGATCCTTAATGTGCTGCCCTATTTTAGTCAGTCTGTCCTGTGCCCCTTGTCCGGTATTGTCAATGCATATCTATGCTTGCTCTTGTTGTTTCCCTGTGCTTGTTAATAAACGCCCTTTAGAAGGGCTTAATCCCGCAGCCTGCCAGTATGGGTCGTTCCTCCCGCCGCAAGCATGACACAGAGGCTTCATTCACACACACTCCACCCCCCAAAACTTAATTGAATTGAATTTTATTTTCATTATTACATTTATGACAAAAACAAATGGCCTAATACATAACATATATTTATTGTAAAATAATTAAATTACTTAAATTTTGTTCTTTGTAGTGATACAGCTGCTTATACATGGATGAATTTGATGATAACGTTTAAGGATTTTTGAGGCATATGGTAAACATGATTCTATTGAAGGAGGGACTTGATGCTTATTACATGGCAAGTTATGTCATGCCCTGCCCGTGCTGCTGGCCAAGCTGGCCCCACCCCTCCTGAGCTCCGCCCCAGTGTGGCCATCCCAGCCTGTCCCACTGCCTTCCCTGCCCTTGTGTGAATGTCTCCAGCTGTTTCTCGTTTAATCCCATTAGATGTGTATATATCAGGGGTAGGGAACCTGATCCATGGAGAGCCGGTGTGTTGTTGGCATGACTTTTGAATCAGCCAATAAGACTGGGTCCCCAGGACAGGAGCTGACAACCAATGCTTTATTATTGGCTGATTG
>JAODKN010000045.1:7966052-7979660 GCA_026774425.1 Petrocephalus zakoni
TGCTCAGTGCACGTGTGATTAATACACAGCCCCTGCCCCTCTGAGTGTCCCTCACCCGACACAGATTATCAGAACGAGTTTGGGAAGGAAAATAACAGTGGCCAGTAAAATTCATAAGATGAAAAATTAAAGAGAAACAAAACAGAGAACCCAAACAAGGTTGTTAGTGTCCGAGGGCTTTGGACTGACAGCACTGACCTCACTCACAGCTTGGCCACTAATCTGACTCGACAAGCCGCCTTGCTCTATTTTTAAAACTCACACGTATTCTGTAGTTATCGTTCTTTAATGTTCACTGAAGAGGATATATTCCATCATCTTAAATGGGCTCCACCCTGCAACACTGCCACAATCTGTTTGTCTGTTCATGTGTCTAGTCCTACCTTACCTGACGAGGTGTGAAAGACAGCTCATCAGTAGGATATCTCCTGCTTCTCTGTTCACAATACTTTTTCCAAGTATGAGTTTTATATGTATGTATAAAAAAATGTTTATATGAAACATCAACTGAAACATCAGCTTACTATAAACTACAACTCAGATTTTGTGCTGCAGACTAAAAAGCTAAATGCATACAAATGGAAGCTTCTTGGCATTTTGAGCTATTTGTTTCTGGGACACATTTTGACAATACAAATAAATAAATAAAAAAAACATATGTCAACCAAAAATAGAAAGAAACATAATCGACTCTTGTATCTGACAACAACTTCAGCTAAACACTTTGAAATCATTCCGGTATAGTCATTCACATTTAAGAGAATGATAAGCCGTCAATACCCAAAAATGCACTATAGGGTCTTTGCGACCTTTATAATGATAAATGGTTAGCTGATGAATTGATGGATGTATTGCTGGATGGTGTAGCATGCAGCAGTTTGCCCTGATTGCACATGTTTGATGTTTATCACAAGGATGTGGATTATATATCTCAAAATCCGCCGCATCCAATTGGTCCCTTCAACCCTGATACTACTAAGGTAGCATCACCTAAGCAGATGGGTGCACATAACGTTTCCTTCCTGTTTCACTTTAGATTCCGCTAGAGATTACTACAAAGGCTACCCCATGGTGGACTATGTCCACCACCAGCCCAAGCCTTCGACATTCCACCCCAAGGAGAAGAGCTACCTGCCGTCGCCTGATATACATTCCCCACTGCCCATCACCTTTGCGGCTTCTGAAATGCCAATGTCGAAGATATCCAAGACCAACCAGCAGCCCCTCACCTCCAGCTCCGCTTTCAAGGCTTGGGATTCGAGCAGAACCTACGAGCAGCAACCACTGTCGCACCAGGAGCAGTCCTATGACTGCCAGCACGTCTACTCCGGAAAGAGCCAATTCAACACAGAGACTCTGCCTGAGCTCTTCACTCAACCCCCGGGGTATGGACAACAGATGCACCTCTCCCAGAAGCTTAAGGGGATGCCCACCAACAGCAAGACGGAGGTCACAGTCTGAATGTGGGGTCCTGGTGAGTGGCAGATCACTGCCACTAAACCGGATCCATGTTACATGTGGTGGGGAATCAGAGACAAGACTGCTTGCTTGTGATTTTTTTTCCTCCAATCTCCTCCAATCTCCATTCTCTGTGGACAAACCCCCCCCAGACCATCCCACCTCTCCTCCCAGCTGGGTTCGTACTCCTCCCGTATACCACATGCAATCCGCATGGCCCATTCGGTACGGGTAGAGTGAGATATATAGTCTCGCTTTCTAAAAACGGTCCCCTGGGATACAACTTGGCTGCAGGGACAATGCACCCAACAGCTTTGGATGACGACAGAAGAGAGGCCCTGTTCCGACAACCGGAAGAGAAAGGAAAAAGAAGTCTTTGCCAAGGAGGAAATAAGTCTGTTTGTCAAGGAGGAACAGGATCAGAGAGAATAGAAGTGCCATCTGCTGCTTGGGCCCCGAGCAAAGCCCAGACTGCAGCAGGCTACCCGCACGACTCGAACAGCAAGGATCACATCACACGCTGGTGCCGATGAGGTCAGAGCCCTGTTTGCCCCAGGGGCCTTGTGGCATGGATGCCACAGCCGCTGAAGCAGTGGGGTTCCGGGTGTCAAAAAGGTGTGAACTGACTGAACACGGATCTGGTGGAGGGATGCTCTGGGACATCTTGATTCACTGGTGATATTCTGGATCTGATTTAGCCATCGATTAAAGATCACTGCACGCTTTAAGCTGGGGCTCAAAGTTAAACAAACTGTGGATGGTCCCCAACGTGTTAAGAGCTGACACCCTTAGTGCAGACTTATTGTGGCTTTACTAGAATGACCTAAAAACCAGGAAGGATTCATATCTAGTGCATGCTGATTGCATTCATAAATCACAACATTAGCATAGACACTGAACTCTTGTTTAATACCGATGTTTAATACAGTTACATTATTACCATGCATGTGCAGGATATAGGTTACTGATGAGGCAAGAGATAAGAGAGTGAGTCTATCAGGTACTAATGATGGGCCTCCGTGCTGACGGCATTTACTAAAAATCACTTACCATTACAGCTTTGTTGCTTCTTGTCCCTTAAGCCCCACCCCCCCGCAGACAGTTTGAATAATAGCAGGAGTTCCTCAAGTCGACCCCGAGCGATCGGCCAAGCTGTTCACAGGCATACTGCATGCTTTTGTTAGCACAGACCTGCAGTCTGGTAGCAAGGCGGGAGCATGTTCAGGAATATCACTACACCTTAGGGTTGGCAACTGCCAGATGGAGAACCATTCCAGTCAGGGTCGGGGGGGTCGGCGCTACGTAGCCTTCAAAACAGTCACTAGTGGCACATTACGTCAAGTTATACAAATATTCATCGTTATGTAGAAAACACATGATAATGCTCTGTTTTTGGGATTGCTGTAATAGATAATGCCATGTTAGCTCTAGGTGTTTGATGGTTGACATCTGCAGTAATCAGCCATCAGGACTCATGCATGGAAGGGCACTTATGAGGACACCGCAGAGTCTACCTCATCGCTGCCTCGTGCAGGCACTGCAGATCTCCGATGCTGGTGTTGACTCGGAGTAGGATGCTGTTGCAAGGGATGCATACTGATTTATTACACGTAGAGAAAGCGCAGCGCTGCCTGTCTCCAGCGTGAGAACTGCTGTGGACATCCCATCTTTCCATCTTTATGCATGACAGGCGCAAGGAGTTCTGCAGACCTTCCCAGCTGAAAGGCGCCGCGGCACCAGTTACGGTCTTTGCTGCATGTCTTTGGCATATGGGCCACTGGGGGAATTAAGCTATATGCAATTTTCTTTAAAGAGCAATAACTCCTAGTCTACCCAGGAGACCCCTACGATGTTCATGCCTCATGCTTAAGTGACGGTACAGCCTTACAAAGAGAGATGCTCTGAGATTGGCCCTGCTAAGGCTTCTCAGCCCTGGATGGGTCCATTAGTTTGTGTTTCCAGCAGGAAGAGATGGAATCATGTGTCCATGGCTGACTTTTCCAAACCAGGGGGCCAGCACCTTCCGAATCAGCTGATAGACTGACCAGGACTTTATCCAACTGCATAACCATAGAAAATATAAATCAAGCCCATTTTTTTCTTTGGTTGTCTGCAAAAAAATATATAGATTTCAGCTACAAAACCATCAGTGCCAGGCTGCATATGAAGGGATATACAGTTTACATTTGGTCACTAAGCACCAAGTACTGTGCTTCTGCATTATGATGTGCGGTCGAGGTGTCCCATTTCTACTTGGAAAACCAATAATCAGTCTTTGGGAAGGCTTAGTGACAAGGGGAAAGATGTGTTATATAACAAAATGGAAAAGTGTGGGGCTTCCAATGTGGAGCCAACTATCTGGGGCAGTGTTGGGTGGTCAGAGGATGGAAGTATGTGCACCATGGAATGCTTCTAGGACAAATGGCATTTCTCTGAACCCCTGAATGACAAAATATTCCCCATGCAGCTCAAGCCTGTGCCGGGGGTCACAAACGGCATGACTGAGCATGCAGTTCTGGTACCCATAACCATGGGCGTCTGTGATGGGCCCAGGAGCAGGGGACCGAAAGATGCTGACTCAGCTGCGTGCCCCAGAGCCGGTGTCACAAAAAAATACCAACCATGGAGGGAAAAAAATGTAATCACAATGTTTAGAAAGGAAACAGGCTGGTGCTAGTAGCTGTTTTTGATGTTTTTATTCATATATATATATATATATATATATATATATGCGCAAAATGACTTCATGTATTCTTGTAAAAATAAACCGCATTCAAGTGTTTGAGCAGCACATTTAGCTACATTTAAGCCAAAATCGATTATCATCAAATCATGTGACAAATCCAGTGTTCAGTTGACATACACCGTATCTGGTATCTAAAGGGCTTTTTAAGAATTCAATTGCTGGTTTGACTTCAGTAAAGAAGAACCGCAACTGTAGCGCCAAGCTAGTTTGTTCAAACAGCAATTCACTCGGACTGACGAAAATAAATCAAGAAATTGCCTTCCAAACGAAACAAGTTGTTATGCCGACAAATTGAAATGAAAAGAGAAAAGAGCAGATGGTGCCTCAAAACGTGGTAAAACACAGCATGATTTTATCTGAACGTAAATGCAAAAGTCTGCTTTGAAAGGCCGGAACCAAAAAGGCAAACGTGCTCAACCAGCCTGGATGCGAGCCAGGCAGGACTAACACATGCGGATGATGTTTAAATGCCTGTTTGGAGAGTGGAATGACTCACCAGCTTTCGGAAAAAAGGAGATTTTAATATTAAACTGCAATAATCATTTCTTAAGTATTAACCATTGAATTCACTTACATCCACGCTTACGACTGCTGTTCTTAATTCTTAGTTCAGGGAAAACTGAGCAAAAAAGCTTATACATGTATTTGTATGAAACACTGTATAAATAAACATTTTAAACACACACGCACGCAATCTGAGGTGAAATATAAATGTTATACCAAGACAACACCTGAAGCAGACCACTTACGCAAGGCCATGCCAAGTTTCTCTCCCCAGGGTAGTCTGTTCTGCAGACAACACCCAAGTCTTCCTGTTTTTTCAGTCTCTGTAAAAATGAGGCATACAAATGTTTGGAATGTCTGGATATGGGACAAGGTATGCTAAAAATTGAAGAAAATACCATATTTTTGATGGGAGGGTTTTGACGGGTGGGTTTGACTGGCTGTTAATAATATAGACTGTTATTTAGTCAGATGTATTCAGTTTACTGTTAAATTGCATCAATGCAGCTTCTTAGCTTGATTTTGTCACGTACATACACACACACGCTTTCATATTCATATCTTGATGAGGACTCTTTGTTCATTTCTATGGGTAAAACCCTAATCCCAACAATGACACCTTTAACCACTAACCAGCCCTAACATTAAACATAAGTAACAAAACAAAACACATTTTTAGTTGTTTGATTCCAGTCAAATATATATATATATTTTTTTTAAATAACAGGTTTTTATCACATTGTGGGGACATTTAGGCCTTACAATGTAAAATATACAAAACCCCCACGGCCTCCCACACACAAATTACCCGTATTTTTTAACCAGACATCAAAAGGTGGCAACGTCCTTCACCGTTCACTTGACACCGGGACTTGGCTGCAGTTTGGCCAGGAACTGGGACCCACTGGCTTCTGTTTCAAATGACTGCAGCTCTTATGTTTGACCAAAAAAAACACAATTCTTCTAGAAGGTGACAGTGCTGATAACGACCTGATTTTGTGGCAAGAACACTAATTGTTTTTCACGTCAAGATTCAAGGTTGGAACTATTATAAAGCTTTTTAATTGTCCCTTTTTGTGGAAAATATTGCTAATTGTTCTTTGTATAACTTGACGAAAATAAAAAGAGAGAACCACACTTGTTTTTTTTTAGCTGCATAAGCAATTCTGCATGTGTGTCCTGCGTGTGCACGCTCATTCAGCATGAATTTGAATAATCATTTCACCTTTCCAAAATTCCGAGACGCAATGATCTGGAGCCAATTCCAGGTAGCACAGGACATGAGGGTGGGGACACCTTGGACAGGATCCAAATGAAAACAAAATGGCAAAAATATAAATGTGTGGAATGGGAACAGTAAGAACCTGAGATAAACGCTAGAGCCACATCTGATATGAGTATAGATAATTGGGTAATAATGTGATTGATTGTAAAGCACAGCCAAACACTAAAGGTGCGTACCACAGACAGGCAAGGGGGTTCGGGAAGAACAACAGCCTGGTTCAGCCATCAGTGGGGGACACGGGCTGTGGAAGGAGCAGGAACATCCGTCAAACACCCCCCCCACCACACCGTGACAGCTCTATCAATCTCTCTCTTCTGCAGTCTGCTCACAGCAGCTGTCAGCACACAGGCTGGAAGGTTGTGGGCTTCATGAGCAGGTCGCAGGACTGGGAAAGAAGACCGCATGCTTGCACACACCCGGTCGGGAGCAAACAGGTCTGCAGCCATGTCAGTTCAGAAATGGACAGTCACCACCAGGGATGCCCTGTTTTCAAACGCTTTAGTCATCAAGTCTTTTTAAAAATTCACCTGTGGATCTTTTCATCTCCATCTTATTACATTTAATGTGACAGCCAGTATCAAAGTGTAAATTAAATAGATAAATTGGTACATAATTGTAAATTGATCTCTTATAAATCTATTAAGGTAAATTGCGGTTTCTGGAGTGCTATCATATTGTGTTAAACAATGGCTATACAGTACTGCATTTATGAAAACACACTGCCCCCTGGTGGCCTTGAGTAGCATTGCGGGTACAGCCATAATTAAATCCCTTTCAAGGGGATCATTCCATTCCTCCAAGTAAACTACATGATAAACAAAGAAAAAAATATTTCAAAGGTTCAAAATCCTGTGCCCCCCTTAAATACAGCCCTGTGCCCCCCCCCCCCCTAAATGCTACTTGGGTCTGAAAGAAATGCATTATTATTATTATTATTTACATTTATTTATGTGGGCTAAAGTTTTGTATGCTGTGAATAGGTGCAATAATAAGGACATTTTCTTGAGTCTTGACGCTTCAGCTAGTGAAAAGAGAAGTTATTGATGGAAAACAAATAATCAAGCTTGTGGCAGCAAGACAGTTAAAACAAGAAATCAGTTTGTAAAAACTGTAAAATGTAACTGCAAAGCATAAATTAGTTGCATAAATAATGGTTTTCAAAACTGTCTTTTGCTTCTTAAAGCTGGCAAACAAGTACAAGTAATAGAGGCTCAGTGGGTTAAGCTCTGAGCCTGTGATCGGAATGTCACCGATTCAAGCCCAACCTCAGCATGTCTGTGGGCACCCTCCTCCCCCCCCCCCCACCCCTCTACAGATGTCCAGGCTGTTTAAAAGGATGGATGTACCAAAAAACGTTATGGACAGAAAAGGAACTGCAGAGAGGAGCCCTACACTCTAGCTTACTGGGGTGGGGGCAGCATAACATCTACATTAGTTTAGCTTTCAATAAGGCTCAAAAACCACTTTGCAGTAAATAACAGAAAAAACATGCATGTCTACGAACACCTGCATGGTGAAGTTTAGCTAACTGAGTGTAGAACCATTAAGCAATTTGACCGTGTTGACAGGTTAATTAAATCAATCAGTGGGACTGGAAAAATCTTTGATTCATTAGTAGAACTTACATGTTTAAATGGGCAGAATGTCCTGACACTCAGACCAGGCATGCAAGTATTGGACCGTGCCGGGAAGAGGGCGATCCACCCATTTATCCATAATGGTATAATTTTAAAGGCACCTGCTTAGTAACATGCACCATTATTACTTCTATTTGATGCATGAATATTTAAAATATCATGCACATAAATTACATTATAAATGATCAACCATGGTTTTCTTGCAGAGCAATTATAATAATCAACATTACTGTACTATTTCACTAATGTAGATAATGGCAATCATAATAAAATTCTAATCAAAGGTTATTCTGTCAGATCCAGGATCCAGAAAACAACTGCACACATTTACCATTCTAGACTCTGCTTTGGGATTCTGAAATGGGGCAGACTGGGCCCAGTCGATCTCACACTACACATATACGTCAGTACGCTAAGTATGCTGCAGTGTGAGCTGGGCCACAGGGGCAGACAGTCATGGCACAGGATGGCTGCAGATCGCCCTGCAGGGGGCGAGGTCTTGATATTAAAATACCACTGGCATTCTTTATTTTGCCTGCCCCCATGTATCATAAAGCAGACCAACAACAGTAACTCACCTGAATATGCTGAGTATCACCCAGCTTGCGTGCCAAATCTGAGAAGGGCTCAAACACCCTGTGCGATCTGGGCGTGAGATTTTAGGACACTGCCAGGAATGAGGGTGTAACACTCAGAAAAGCAATACAGGTAAAACATAAAGACTTTAATTATTTTTCTTTACAAAAAAAACATATCCAAATGTCTAAGCCCATGGTGCCGGTCCGTCTTCATGTGGAGGGCTACCGGGCCCAGGTACTGAGCAGGTGCAAGATAAGAGAGGCCCGACCAGCACCTCACTAACACTCGGCAAAAAGAGAAGACCCCGCCTATGACACCCACTCCCGAGTACAATCATGAAGCGGGGGCAGATCTGCGCTGGCAGAGACCCTGAAGGTGTGTGTCTACAGCATCCTCCAGACACAACCCCACCGATAAACACTAGGGGGAAGAGCAGAGGCCAGCGATGCAGGCCAGATGTGCTAAGGAGCCGAGTTACCGGCATGAGGCATAGCTGTCACACAGGAGTGATATTAAAGATGCATCTTCAGATACACTCAGTCACGCCGACTCGCCACAGATTTAACAAGGCTATGCGACGAGACATTTAAAAAAGTGTAAAAGGCAGGGTACTGATACAGTACAGTACAAAACGGTAAAATACTGCAAATCAAAATAAACCTAAAAAATTCAGTGTTTTACTCTGAGAAAGACACTAGGGGGCAGTAACACACAGCCCCTCCCCCCACGAGCATCTAAACCAGCTAGAACCTGATATTTCTAGATTCAGCAGAATGTGAGTGCATGTGCACAGGACAGAGACGGGGGGGGGACAGAGCAAGGAGATGAGCTATTCTGCAAATCATCTGGGGAGGGGGGGTGGCATAGCTATAAGCAGGAGTCCCAGTTAAGCTGTAGGTCAGGACTGTCCAAGAAGTCTGCTGAAAACACACTGGTGGGGGCCTGAGGTCCCAGAGGGGGCATGGCTGAATGCCCCCCGGCCCCTACTCCTATGGTAATGTCAAGCCAGTCCATGGCATCCAGGCCTGGCTCTCCGAATTGGGGGGTGAAGGACAGCTCACATGTGTCCATAGGAGACGGAGGGTGGTCCAGGATGCTGGAGGTGCTCAGCATTTGGCTATGGAGGTCATCAATCAAAGTCACTGGGCCTCCTGGCTCCACCCCAAGCAGCGGCTTTCCAGTGGTGCTCTCCAGGAAGTCCTCCAGACGGCCACTTCCTGTGCCAACCACTTCCTGTTCTGCAGAAACAGGTCCCTGAGGTTCCCTTTCTGAAGGCTGCTGAGAGAGCGCTGAGAAATGGAGGGGAGAGTGGCTAGGAGAAGTTCCGGAATCAAGGCAGGAAAGCCCTGGGTCTTTAAAGTTGGTAGAGATTTCTGGGGAAAAGAGATGAAAGAAAATAAGATCACAGAATGGGTGGAGTCAGAAACAGGTGACACAAGGTGAAAGCAGAAGAGTAAAGATGGGCATACACTGTGCAATTTTCAGCCCATTTTGAGCCGATTTTTTAATTGTGCGATAATTCCTGGAGTGGAATTTCAGCTTGATTGTGCGTTGTATATCGTATAGTGTACAGGATGTAAGTCGCACTGATTCACCCCTCCCGACCAGGTCCTGACCGGCAATTGGATGATCAAATCAAAACAAATCATATCTGTTTGAAATTTTGGTCGCCTGTTGTGGGGATATCGCACTATGGAAGCGGAGCCACGAGCCGACTCGTAGAGTGTGCGGACATAAATCGTGAGCTTTGCCTTTTCATCGCATGTGATTTAGTCGTACAATTTGAGCTGGGTGTTTGCAAATCGACTGTAAAAATCGCGCAGTGTATTCCCAGCTTAAAGAAGGCGCTCTGAATCACAGAGGGGAACCAACAAGGAAACAGGCACACTATCGAAAGCAGGAAAACTGGTACCTCCACTCTCAATTAGGATGTCAAAAAAGTCAGCCATCTGGTCACTGGACTGGTTCTCCTTCAGGAGGGAAGAGACAGTCAGTATTTCATTTATATGAAGGCATCCCAAGACAGAGCCTGCACATAAACAGGTACATTTTGCAGCCAGGGAGTGGTTAGCAGCACTGTCTTCCAAGTCACAGGTAACCTGCATGTACGCAGGCAGCCGGCTGGCACCCATGAAGGAGGAGGGAGTGAGATGAGCCGTGTTACATACCTTGTTGTGCGGGGGAGGCGGGGGACTCGGCCTCTTAGAGACTGGGGATGGGGGCCCAAACAAGGCATGCCCATCGAGACCAGAAGACATACCCACCTGATCCAGAGAGAGACATGGAATGAAGGAGACAGCAGGCAGGAAGGAACAGGAAGAGACACACATCCACACTGTTCACACTTACTATGTGGGAGCGAGGTGAAGGGGTGGGCTCATCACCGAGAAAGAAAGGCTGCAGGTTGGGCAGGGCTGAGAGGGAGCTGGCTGGCTCTGGCTTTTGGTTGGTGGATAGCTGGAGCCCCGCCTTTAGTCCCTGGTCAGAGGACAGATTCTGTCACATTTAACTTCCTCATTAACCAGACAGATACAAGGAAAAATAGCAGGGAATTACAATAGATAGAAGCACATTGTACCTTTTTCACCAGCTGATGGTTGAGACCTGGCTGGAACTGTGAATTGGACTGGACATCACTGTCAGCCAGGGAAGGTGAGGAGGATTTGGTGGGCGTGGGCTGCACACTCTACAAGATACAGACAACAGAACAAAGCTGTGTTTTTAGAGAATTACCGTACCGCTGTAACCCCATGGCCATCATGGCAGGTCAGCTCGCCTCAGGCTACCTTCAGACAGATGTCTTCAGGTCCTGCACTCTGTGACAGCGCCCCCTCCTGGCCATCCTTACAATGATTGCCAAGTGCAACCAGGAAGTGGCTGCTGTTGCTGTCGTTCAGCAGTGTCGGGGCGGGGCAAGACTGGAGGATGTCCAATGAGAGGGAGGGAGCAGGCATAGAGATGACAGGTTGCTGGCTCACAAATACAGGGGGCACCTGGCAAATGGATCACAGCTCATTGTTCTGCCCGGTTAACACATACGTCCATGTTTATTAGAGCCCCCCACTCCCCATTCATCTGTCCATACCTGCTGCACCTCCACCTCCAGCGGTCTTCTTTTCTTCTTCTTCTTCTTCTTCTTGCATGTCATACTCACTAGTCTATCCTGCACCAGCTGCTCCTGAGGCACCTGTTGCCACTGCTGTCTTTGGTGCTCTAATTCGATTGCCTGCCGCATCTGCATCACTTGGCGCTGCTGGATTTCCATTGGCTGTTGTGCCTGCACCACCTGACGCGGCTGGATTTCCATTGGCTGTTGTGCCTGCACCACCTGACGCTGCTGGATTTCCATTGGCTGATGTGTCTGCGGCACCTGACACAGCTGCAGTTCCACTGGCTGCTGTGCGTGCGGTACCTGACGCTGTAGCATTTCCATTGGCTGCAACATCTGTGGTACCTTACGCTGCTGGATTTCCACTGACTGCTGCGTCAGTGATACCCGACGGGGCAGTATTTCCATTGGCCGTTGTGTCGGTGGCAGGTCAGCAGGCTGATCAAACGACCCAAGCTGCAGGTCTGCCTGTGGCAGTATGTCGCCCAAGTCATCCTCCAGCTCCTCCTTGATGGTCACTTGGATGGTGTCCTCCTCGCTAAGGTCGGGGACCAATGAGCTGTAGGCGCAGCATGTGGTCTCCCCCATGCCTTCGTCGGGCTCCTGCTTAACTCGCACATCGGCCACTTCCCCCCCAACATGCTTGCCCTGCTCCAGCTGCGAGCGCAGCGTCTCCACCAGCCGCTGCTTCTGCTGCAGCATGCGTGTCAGCTCCTCGATCTGCTTGTCCTTCTCCTGTAGCATCTGGTCCTTGTCCAGGATATGAGGATGCTGGGAGAAGCAGCACGACACCAGGGCCTCGTCTTTGACTGTGGCAGGCAGCAGTGGGGAGGAGTGGAGCTGCAGTTGCGTCTGGGGGGAGCTGACCTGTGGAGGGAAACCATAGGACAGTTTGGGGGAGAATGTAACCCAAGCTACAGGGAGTACCAGCCCCGGGGGAGGATGGGATTGGGTTAGGAAGAAGGTGCATGAGGCTCAGGAAAACTCTGCCCCCATACATTATCTGCCCCCATTAGAGAGACCAATTGCAGGCCAATACATTCAGTCACTTATTTGGTTTAAAAGTTAAATAAATGTGGAGTCCTTGTCAAGGTTAAATTCTGCCTAGCAAGTGAAACATACCATATCCCCAAATGCATCTCCGTTACAGCTTGTTTCATCTGGACTCATTCCAGCCAATGACCGGTCAGAGGGGGTAGGAGACTCAGGGAGGGATGAGCTTGTGCTGCCGAACTTCATGATGGTGGGTGGAGCGACTTGTCCAGCTCCGCTTCCTGCAATGGTGGCCACAAACGGGAAGGCTGCTGCCACCACTACTCCTCCTTCACCTGACTGGTGCAAGACGGTGGCTCCTCCCAGAATGGGGGAGGGCCCGACAGGCTGCGATAGCTGCGGTGGGTTGCATTTTGAGCCACTGACACCGGTAGCACCACCTGAAGTGGCGGAGCCTCCATTCTGCTCCTGGAAGGTCCGTAGTCTCTCAAGAAGGTCGTTCTTTGTACCCGACACCGGCAGGCCCCGGATCTTCAGTTCATGCTTCAGCTCAGCGACCTTAAAAGATTAGTACACCTTTAATGCCCCCTGGAGGTTATCATGGCCCTGCAGCCTCTCCATTGCATTCCACTAGCTTGACTCACCTTGAAGTCATCCAAATTCGGGGGCAAGGCTCCCAGCTTAGGCAACACTATGGTGGGGTGGGCCTGACGGAGTGGCCCACATGGACTGGATGTCGGCAGTGCAGGGGTGGGTCCACCTCGAGAGGGAGACGGGCCAGAATTGGAAGGAGATTGTTGTTCTGCTGGAGGTCTAAAGAGACAGTGTTTAAGTAAATGTGATGGGATAGGGTTAGGGAGAAAGTGCTCACTTGGGAGGGGCCGGTGGTAGGGTTAGGGTTAGGAAGGAGGTGCTCACTTGGGAGAAGCAGGCAGGATGGTGTGGTAGGGTTAGGGTTAGGAAGGAGGTGCTCACTTGGGAGGAGTAGGCAGGATGGTGTGGTAGGGTTAGGGTTAGGAAGGAGGTGCTCACTTGGGAGGAGCAGGCAGGATGGTGTGGTAGTTGTAGTGCTGCTGCTGCTGGCTGATGATCTGAAGCTGCAGGAAGAGCTGTTGCTGCTGCAGGATCTTGGCATAGGAGGAGTCCAGCAGTGGGGGTGGTTCGCGCTCCACCTTCTGGTCGGGGGGGATGTACTGGTGGTACTTCAGCTTCTTCACTTTCGGTTTGCTGTCCTTGGGCTTCTTGGAGCGGTGAGCGACCCGGTCGGATCCGGTCTTCCCTTGGGCCTGGTCGGGGG
>JAODKN010000045.1:7980107-7994690 GCA_026774425.1 Petrocephalus zakoni
CCCCCCCCCCCCCCCCCCCCCCCCCCCCCCCCCCCCCCCCCCCCCCCCCCCCCCCCCCCCCCCGGCCCGGGCCCCCCGGGGGGGCACAGTAGTCTTTAACAGAAAAGCACTGACATCACTAAAAGCACTGACAGCACTAAGAGTCGGACAGCTCACCTTGACCAGCAGGGGTGTGGGCCGGGAGGGTGGGGGGGTCACAGAGCCATTTGTCAGCTTCTGCTGTGCTACGGGCGTTGCTGGGGCAGAAGAAGGCAGGGCGGGGGGTGTGGCCTAAGGGTAACACACATATATTTTAGCAGATGCTGGTGTACAGATTGTCTATGGAAGTCCACAGAGCATGGAGACATCATGCACCTGCGTGGGGGAGGGGTCACCGCCCCTGTCGTCCAGCGTGTCTGGGGGTGAGGGCTGGGACCCAGGGCCCAAGGGAGAGTCTTGGCTGCCCAGCTGGCAAGGAGAGAGGCCGTCACTGCTGTCGTCATCAAATGATGAGCTCTCTGTCGCCCCCTTTGGCAAGTCTGACAAAGTATGAGTATTATTATTTTATTATGTTCATTTAAAATCATTTATCTATGCTGATGTAGATGTTGTGTTACAATGGGGATTTTTGGCAAGCATTGAATTTCAGTCATCATAGAGAGAACAGCTTACATTTACATTTATATCATTTGGCAGACACCCTTAGCCAGAGTGACTTACATAAGTAATCCATAGTGCTGTTTTTGCTGAACTAAAAGCATTTCCGGTAACAAATCAACCCATCAAAGTGATCACAGACATATATCATGTAGGAACTGCCATGCCTCACTTAACATCCTCCCCCCTTCATTAGTTGAGTTATTAGTCGAGAATTCCATTGCTGTACTTTTTCAGCAGCTGACTGACAGCTTGAGACTGTTCAGCATGTTCATTCTCTTGATAGACAGCGTGTGACAGCTGGCCAGAAGCATGCATGTCTGTGGCGCCCCCTACCGAGCAGGGCCTGCTTGACGCTACTATGCACGGGTAAGATGTTCTTGTGGATGAGCTCCATGGGCCCGGGTCTCTGTGCGATCTTGTCGTTGAGGTCGTCAGCGAGCCGTGCCCTTTTCAGCTGCAGCTGGCGGGCCTGCAGGGAGGGCTCAGCTGACGACTCTGTAGGCGAGACACATGGCGGCCAAAGCCTCAGTGACTGTAATGGGACTAAGGGGGGTGCTAAAGCCTTTTACGCATTTCACGCTGTAGGAGTGTGGAGTACGACACAGTGGCAAGGACATGGTCCAATACCAGGTCAGTCCGTCTGTTGTACCTTTAAGGAGAAGCATTTTGATTGGTCCTGTTACTATATCCTGCATTTACTGGTGGGTGTTTTTTTAATTTTCTTATTATTTTTTTTATTCTATACATTAACTTTTTTTATTAATGAATTAATTTCTTCTCTGGGGTTGAGTGGGGAGGGACAGACTGATGTACACTGTATTGCCAAAAGTCTTGGGACACCCACCTAAATCATTGAATTCAGGTGTTAAAATCACTTCCATGGCCACAGGTGGATAAAATCAAGCACCTAGGCATGCAGACTGCTTATACAAACATTTGGGAAAGAACGGGTCGCTCTCAGGAGCTCCGTGAATTCAAGCGTTGTACCGTGATGTCACCTGTGCAGTAAGTATATTCGTGAAATTTCCTCAATACTAAATATTTCATGGTCAATTGTTAGTGGTATTATAACAAAGTGGAAGCAATTGGGAACAACAGCAACTCAGCCACAAAGTGGTAGGCCACATAAAATCAGAGAGCGGGGACAGCGCATGCTGAGGCGCACTGCAGAGTCAATAGCTACAGACCTCCACACTTCGTGTGGCCTTGAAGAGTTGAAGCTGAAGGGTGGGCCAACTCCATATTAAAGCCTATGTATTAAAAATGGGACGTCATTAAAGTTCATGTGTGTGTAAAGGCAGGCATCCCAATACTTTTGCCAATATAGTGTAAAAAGATGCTGTTTGTATTGAATGTATTGTGTGTGTGTGTGTGTATGTATTTTTCTGTAAAGAAAACCTCAACCTCAGAATGAAACGAGGTGAATTTTTCTAGCAAAAGCACCCATCTGCAGGGAGAGCTGTTATACTTTTGTACTACTGGAGGTTTTTGTTTAAGCAGGACTGGAATTCAAAGGTAAAAAGGAAGGCCTTGGCTATGGAAGACACTCACCCTTCAGGATGTGCATCCTCACCAGCTCAGATCGCTCAGGCCTACTACGGATCTTCCTCTTCAGGTAGTCTTCAGTCTGGGGGGGCAGGCGAGGGGCGGTCAGCGAGGGGTTGAGCGAGGGGTTGATTGGCAGCTGGACGCGAGAAGAGGAGGAACACTCACCCGTGCTCGCTCCAGGCTCCTCCTCTGCTCATGAAAGGCAGCCGGACTCTTCAGGGCTGGGGAGGGGGAGAGACTCAGTGTGCTCTTACTGTTTGTTAGAAGAAATGGCAACAGGGGAAGGAGGAAGGAAAGACGAGAGCAGCCAGACAGGCATGCTGGCAGCAAGCTCACTTCCTAGAGAGTCCCGCTGTCTTGTGCAAAGGAAACCAGTGACAGAAGATCAGAGGGTGAAAATCGAAGCCCAAAGGTGCTGCCCTCTGCTGCATCTCACAGGAGACACATGCAATCGCTTCACATTCATTCTTTCATACTCTCTGCTCTGCTCTTCTTCCTGCACTGCATGACCTCCAAAAACACCAAAAAACACCAGCAGTCACCCAGTTGCAGGCTGCACAGCCAAGGCACAGCCTTGTAATCAGGTGATGAGGGCCACTTGAAACACACAGCCTCCGCTGGTCATTTATGCCTGCTCTCATTGCTCTCAGCTTTACTATCAGAACATGGGCTGAAGAGATGAGAAAATGCACTAGCTGAGCTTGACTCGCCTTCCACAGAACACGTCAGGGCCACAGTGCGGTGTTCTGAGGCGCAGGGGGCGGAACATGTGTGGCTGCTGAAATTCACAGGAAGTGAAGTCCTCGTGAACCTGGATCAGGCCAGCCAGAGCAGAGGATGAAGGGACTGAGAGGAAGCTGGGTCGCCTTGCCAGCTTGCAGGCTAGGTCGTGCAGAAGCCCTGCAGGGGGCGCCCCCAGCACAACCCGCACGGCCCAATGGAGAGAAGAAAAGAACGTGCTGATATGACTCACGGGCAGAGCAGATAAAGCAAATGGCACACAGCGAGCACACTGAGAAGACACACTTAGCCCACATCCAGCGGCAATCTGCCTGCTGGCCCATTCCACATACGCACCTCCATAAACATGCAAACACGCACACACACACAAGCACGCACAGAGACACACCAAACCGCCACGCCCCCCCAATGGCTGCATCCTGCTGCATGAAGCGCAGGCAGCTGGCTGAGACATGCAGGGCACGGTGATCATAGGCACTGATAACTCACCCACGCGGCCAAGCTCACCGTACAGCTGCTATAAGCCCTGTCCCGGGCGGAGAGGAGAACATGCACCCCTACTGTGAGCACCCGAAGTGCAGTACAAACCACCAGCGCCTATGGGGTCGCGACTCACAGTCCTGCCTGCTTCTGTCGTCTGAAATCCCCTAATATGAGCCCATCTCCCGGAAATCGCAGCCTATTCAGCTCACAAACATACACCCGCCATCCTCCCTCCACATTTGCCTCGCCACCAACTCTTCCTCTCCAAGAGTTGGCCCGCTTTGACGATACAAAAAGCAGCTAGGAGTCTCTGAGCAGGAAGTCAGCTTCTCGGCAGGGCCCCGCACCCACTGGACCGCCGCTCGCCTCACACGGCCATCCAGGGTTTTACTGACCACACCGGCCTGACCTGCACACCCATCCCTGATCACACACACCCCCGTGTCAAGAAGCAACTCAAACATGATACCGAAAGCGTCGCAAACATAGAGTCAATCAAACAAACATGCAGGAGTGGCCGCTAGGCACCCGTGGGCACTCAGCGCCAGAGGGCATCACAGGAAGCTTGGGCACAGCAAAGCTAGCCAAGTAACCGGCCACGAGGATCATGGCAGGCCAGCTGTACCTGAAGGGGACGAGGAAGCCAAGCACAGTAAGAGGACGGTGACGAGGAGGCGGGACTTACGTGGCATAATCCCTTGGCTGACCAGCTCTTCACGAGTCCGTCGTTGCTGAAGCTTCAGCTGCAGAACTGCAGGAGAAAAAAGTGGGGGGTGAGCAAGCATGGGGGGCCAAACCGGGCGAGGAAAGCAGCCAGGGCTACGGCAATGCGGAAGGGCGGGCGGGCGGCATGGCTGATCAGCTCACTGCCATTCGTCACCCTTACACACGCTCTCGCTACTCGCTGGAGTTTATCAGGCAGCAAGGGAAACGTCGGGGGGGGGGGTTTACACACTTCCTGTTTCTTCATTTACTTGAAACAGTACTGAGTTGGTGGTTTCTACACGGCCTCTACCACAAACACACACAAACACAGGCACACACAGTCATACACACACACAGAGACAGACACAGGCACACCGAGCCACGATACAAGGCCTCAAAATACCCCGACTGACGGCATTTAAGTCAGAACAGCCACACTGCCCCCCAGCAGGGAGGAAGTGGAACTCATTATGGGAAGTTCAACATTCAAACAGAGCTCCAGGCTGCATTCGGCAGGGAGGGGGGCACCAATCGATAACTTAAGCACAATGATCTCGGTTCCTCCTGCGACTTCCAGTTCCAAGGTTTTCCTCCTTCTTTAGGCTTCCATCTGCAGTGCCTGATTCTGCGGGTTAGGACTCTCTGCTATGATCAGGAGGTCATGGCTGGCAGAGTAATGCCACTGTTGGGCCCTTGAACACGACCTTTAACCCCAGTTGCTCTTGAGACACTGGTTGACCCTGCTCTCCAAACCGCACTTGCATGCTGCCTTGGACCGAAGCATCTTGTAAATAAATCAATGTAATATAATGCCGACCTTACATGCCCTGTCTGAGGGAGTCCTATTCCCCACCACTATGGGTCGCTCAGCATAAGCATTCCGAGTGACCTGACTGGGTGAAAATCCAGTCAAAGGGGTGACGACAGTGTAGCCAGACCTGGAAAGGACGCCAGATCGGCTTGCTCATATCAAAGTCACCAGCTGATAACTGTAATTCAGCAGATACACAACATGGCCCCACCTACGGGTGAACAGAAGTAGGCAACATGGAGCCACAAGCCTGCTTTTCACTGGATGTTACATGCATCACTTTCAGCAGTAACACATGTGACTGGACGTCCACAGAAAAAAACCCTGGCATGAGCATGTCACTGGGGCGGGGGGCACATGCACGCGCTGGGAGAGAGGTGGGGGTGTGGGGCACTAAGCATGTCCCCTCCCCCGAGGGCAGGTTCACAATTTTAGTTGCCAAGAAAAACAGAGAAACACAAGCACGCATACAGACACACACACACACACACACACACACACATGGATACACATGGCCATACACGCACAGACATGCACACACACACACATACAGACACACGGGCACAGACACGCGCACACATGCACACATACACGGACACACATGCACACGCATGCGCATGCATGCAGACACACACAGGAACACACACACACATAGACAAGCACACACATACAGACACACGTGCACAGACACGCGCACACATGCACACATACACGGACACACACGCACGCATGCAAACAGCCCCCACCACTGCTTCTCACAGCACTCCCACCATGCTGGGAAAGACCCAGCCCACAATCCCAAGGTCAGAGTCTTGCCCACTGCAGCTGCACAGTGAAATTACACAAAAGCACACAGGCTCTGAGCAGACTCAGTGCCTCCCAACACCCACGTCCCAGGCTGCTTCTCTACTTTTCTATTTCCATCTACACTATAACAGTGCCTGATGCACCCACACCCCCCACCCCCCACCCCCACCCGGGCTCAGAGCAGTACTGTAAATCAGGCGGCTCAACTGTAGAAAGTGTGTACTGAGAAACCCTCAGGGGCCTGGGGGAGGGGGGGGCCCTGAGCCAGCAAGCCTCTGCCCCCCCAGACCCCCATTCTCCCACTGACAGCTTAAAAAACACACCACCCGCCCCCAACTCCTACAAGGTCGGCAAGCTGGATGTGACCATGTGACCTTCAACGCATCTGAGAGCAGCGAACAGATTAGCACAGCAGCCGCGATTCGCAAAAATATATCATGGCTCTCCTCCCACCCCCCAATCGCCTTTCCCACCTTCCCTGAGACTCTGACAGGCATGTCTCTCATAATCCAATCGGACGGCCCGCTTCTCAGGGCTGTCTCCGATTGGCTGTGGCACTCCCAATGGGGCAGGGTCTATGCGAAGTAGGGGGCTGGTGTCCAGCATGGTGACGGAGTCTTGACAGAATAAAAATAATCCTACAGTAAGTAGGAGAAAAAGTCACAGAAAAGCTTCATTTAGTCCAATAGGGAGGAAAAGGACGACAAGCTGGGATATTTAAAGAGAGCAGCTCTGTGTCAAAGGGGTGATGAGAATGCAAGCTGCTGTCTGTGCTGGTCCTATGGGACACGGTACACACACTCCAGGGAAAACACAGAAATAGAAAGGCAGATCAAAGGCAGCCCTGCATGCAGCTTTATGCAATGTCAGGTAAATATATTCCAGGGTTAAAAAAAAAACAATGCAACTTGCATACGAATCCTAATTTTGTCCGGATACAAGGAGCCACCACAAGCTTCTGGAGAATTGCAGAGCAGTCCTGGGGGGGCTAATCCGCAGTACGCGGGCCAGCACGAGCTGGGGGCCTGGTTTGAGAGAGAGGTGCTCAGGCCAACTAGACGATCTGAAAGCTTCACCAGCCAGCCGCAATTACAGTCAGTCATTTGGCCAGGGACCGGTGTCATCCCGACTGCCCCCAACTGCTCCTCCCAGCTGCCCCCCCGCCCCACCCCACCCCGGCCACCTGGCCCCAAACGATACAGCAGGCAAACATCTGATCATCCACCACAGTAACGTCACAGGGGCGGGATTAGGGGAGACAGTTGTTAAGCTCATGGCCATAAACTGGAAAAACAGGAGGCGCTGTGAAACCGGCGCACGGCCAACTTACCGCGGAAACAAAACTAATCGAAAAATAACCAGAAATAAAAATAATAAGCAGACTCATGATAAGCAGGAATACAAATGACACCAGGCGCACTGTGAACACACTCAACAGGGGGCGCCAGCAGCTGCAGCACAGCTCGGGGGCCTATCTGCAAAAGCGATAAACAAGTCCCAAATTAGCTGGTAGGATCGCCTTTCTTCTCGGAGGCCCTTCCAGAACGTGCACCCCCACAGACAGGACGCTCTCCCTCGGACTGAAATAGAAAAGGCAGCTGCCGGAGGCGCTATATCCAGGCTGCATCACCTGTGCGGGCACAGCTAGGGTTACACGCTTATACCGAGACCTCAAGCGCCCGCAAAGATGCACACACCCCCCTCGCAGCCGGCTTCTCACGCAGATACGAGCACACCATTTACACAAGGGGGGCTGCATGCATTTCAGCGCAAGCTAAGCGTCTTAGATCCCGCAGGCTCGATTTCCATTACTAACATAAGTGACAGCCAGCTACAGCATCCTGTCAGGGTTCATTACTGTGAGGAAACAGACTTATACCGTGATCTCACACCCACAGCACTGTGCTTCCACTGTGCCATGGTAATACTGGCTCCAGCCACCAGGGGACAGCACTGAGTAAGCAATGCTTAAGTTAAGTGTGTTTAGTAACCAGCGTGTACCAGGGTGTACCCCAGCCTTGTGTCCGGTGAGGCTGCCAGATGGAGACAGGGTGGGACCACAGTTCTGGGGACAGAATTGTAGCCTCACACCTCCGGGGATGTGGGTTTGAGTCTAACTGTGTGTATTTAGTCCAACTGTTTAGAGTGTATGTGGTCCTCCTGTGCTAGACTGGATTTCCTCCCACAGCCTCTAATTAACTCACCGTGAGGATGCTGCCTTGTACACTGTGCTTCCTGGGACAGCCACCAGGGGCACCGTGATTTCATATCGCATGGAATATGGATGGATGGTTTTTCCTCACCACAGGAGAATTCGGCATAAACACACAGCAGAAATAAGCAGCCACCCCCAGCTCAGCCCCTTTCTCTGTAAGACTCACACCAACAACAAAGGCCTTTATTGCTTTATTTATGCATTTTGTGATTTGGGGGGTGGAGTAAATTAAAATACACACAGATGCACAGAGGCATGATGATGACTGAGTGCACTTTGGGATCCGAAGCCAAGCTGGAGCTTCAGTGTTCCTTCTTTACTTACCCTGACAGCCCCCACATTAGGAGAAACAGGGTAACCCCCCCTCCCCCAATGAATCCCAGCCAACATGCATCTGGGGAACAAACAGAAACACAGCAGACTGTATGCATTAAATCCTTGAATCCCTGGCTGGGGACTTGGGGAGTGGGAAGTGATCAATGTCCCAGAATGCACCAGTGTAATAACCATCCAATAAATTCTGGGGCTGCCGTTAGCGCAGCACATGAACAAGGCAGGTAAGGGAGCGAGGGAGATTCCATCAGTAGTGTGCCCTCTGGTGCCAGGCAAGGTCATAACAGCACCCAGAATACTGCCAAGCAGAGCTCTTCTGTGCGTGCATGTGTGTGTCAGCATCTATGCCAGTGTGGGCATCCAGTTCAGAGGTGGTGCAGGAACACAAACCCCACTGGAAAAAACACAGGAAAAACACCTTTGCACCTTGGTGAAGTGACCCACTAACCCCACTCTCTCAATGTGACCTGGCAGGGGACTGCAATGCATAGCATGCTGGGACAACTCCGACCAGTGTGGAGCCAATTCCTCCTAGAGTGCAGGCCAGTGCTCTCTATCAGGGCGCTTTTCCATTGCACGAAGTTCGGTACTTTTGGTACTTTCGCTTCCATTGACTTCCGGTGGAGTACCAGTACCAAAAACTCAAGTACCGAGAGTGCCAAACCAGTTGGGGTACTTCTTTGGTACTTCGGTACTTTGGGGCGTAACTTGCGATGCTTTCGCTGTCAATTGGTTATGCAAATAGCCCAATTTCAAAACATAATGCGATTGCCGTCTTGGCAAAACGTTATGAACTCAAAAACAGCAAGTAAAAAAAAAAAATAGCAATCTGGTCAGAAGAACATATACAACAAAATCTAGACGGCATAACAAATTAAAAAGGATTTTATTTAATATATACTACTACAGTATGGTACTGGAGAGTCTCCAGATATAGCGATGTGACTTTGTTGTAATAAATACTGGGGTATTTATAAGTTAGTTAACATAAAATTAAAAAATAAAATTTTTCACAAACCTGTCTAGGAGTGATTTAAATAGCAAGGGTGAGAATGATTATCATCATCTGCGAGAACGTATGCAACGCCCAAACAAAAGCTGCGGAGGTAAACTTTAAACTGATTTAAAAACATATATTGGATATAAATATAATATATCCAAGGAATAATCATTAAAATTGTAAAGTTAGCTAAGCTTTTTTTTTTTATGCCAAAGTAAAAATGTTTTGGCAAAACATGAACCCCCTGCACCTTCCGTAATGTCCGTAAAAAAATGAAAAGAAGAAATAGTCTGATCTTAATGTAAGTCACTAGCGATGTAAGAACTACATGTGCATAACATGTGATGTTTAGATTTAATATACAACATCATTCAGCTGCATACTACAGTCATTTTTTCGAATTCAGTACAAAATGCCCCGCCCCACGTTGTCCTTTTATCCAGCGCCGGTACCAGTTTTCATGCCAGTGGAAAACCAACACAAAAGAAGTACCAAATTTTTGGTACGTCATTGAGGTACCGAAAGTACCAAAAGTACAGTACTGCGCTGGAAAACCCCCCTCAGAGCAGAGTGGATACGCACCCCCCCCCTCCCTGCCGCCACACAACCCCCCCACTCACACACACACACACACATGCCTGCAAATGCCATATGAGAGTCCATTTCCCAGCATCCTTTGTGCTCATGCCCCTACCAACCATTGAGGACATTGTGATCAAGTCTATTTTTTCCGCAACTCCAATAAAAATCATCCAATACGGGGCACAATTAGGAAGGGCTAACACTTTTGACCTAGGTATTATAAAAATCCTGGTTATGGTGCTGTCTGTGCAGTCAAGACAGGATGATGTGGACAGGCACAGGCAAGCCAGCAACTAATAATGAGGAAGGGGGGTGGGTGGGAATGGGACAAATTCAGGGCTGTGCCCCTCTCGCCCCCAGCAAGCGGGGTCCTGCTATGACTTCAGACAGCCAGGTGTAGAAAGCAGCCTGTGGGATGTACAAAGTAAGGAGGCAATCCGAGTTTCAAACAGAGCAGATATCACCCCCCACCCACTCACCGTTCTTCCTCTCCTGTAGTGGAAGCAGGCTCGGGCCACCATGAAGTGACAACTCTTGCATCTCATTGGTCACTGCCTCGCTCTGTGGGCTGGGGGCGGAGCCAGCCACTGCACGCGACATCCCCTCACCGGGGCTGGCTCTCACGCCCAGTAGGGGGTCCATCGTCAACAGAGCAAGGTGGGGTGGGGGAGTCCGCCAGTCCTGAGCAGCACAAACAATGTATTCAAAACAATAGCAGGAGGAGTGAAAGCAGAGCCCCAAAAGCGCATCACCCTCCCCAGCAGCACATGCAGAAAAGTACATCCAACAATGTCTCACACTGACCTCATATAGTTTAAAAGCCTGGTGGGGGGTGGCACTCACTCCTCACTGACAAATCAAGTATGACTCTCTGTAAAGAATCTCTTAAAAAAAACCTTCAGAGAACCAGAGCACCCCCCCTATGGGTCTTTCAGCTCCACACAGGCCAATCTACCCCGGCAGAGGTCAAAGCCAGGCTGCTGGGTGCATCCCAGGCCAAACTCCAGGGTGAAGAAAACCACAACATGCCGCCCTCTCCCCCTGTAGGGTGCTTCCTGGCAGGGCAAGTGGCAGTGGTCCGAGAAGCGGCCCGAGATGAAGCGAAGTGTTAGCGAAGGGGATGCCGCCCTGGCACCGAGCTGATGCCCGCTTCTCAGGGCTGCCAGCAAAAGCGGCAAAGGTGACCCGACAGACCAGAATCACAGGGGTAACTGTAAGCACAAACAAAGCACAGCAGGAATCACAGCGGGATATGATCTCCACACCCATGTGGCCACACCCAACCCCAGGCAGCGACACCCACCCCCTGCCTCCTGGAAAGCTGAAGAGACACAGGAAAGCCAGGCTACAAACAGCTGGGCACTTAAACACAAAGCTCTCAGTATCTGCATCTACATTCCTCTTAGGAATAACTCAAAATTCCAGAAGAACAAAAGGCCACATACAAATGTTTTGCAGAACGGAAGCTGAAACATTTTATGAAAAATCTTTACTATAACAAGTACTTTCATAAAAGAACATGAGCAAGTTATATACAAATGACATGTGCATTAAATATAAATTATGAATTCTTCTATAGACTAGGGCTGCACGATATCACATTGCGATTATATGGTGCATGTGCAATAACCATCAGGACTTCAGATGATGGCTGTAAACATTTTTCTAGACGCCAACTTTTCGGTACTATACAGATGTTTACTTACCCCTACAATTTTGTAGTCAGATTAGCAGCACGCCTAAAATATTAATGAGGCATATTGTGACGACCAAAAAATTTGCAATCAGTATAAATTTGGCGTGTCCTTATGTTTAATAAAAGTGTCAGACTTAATGCTGCAAAAAGTACCACCACACCAGAGACGTCTTTTTTTTACCTTGTTTATCCACAAGATCTCCTCTTTTAAAAGATGTTATGCCTGCGAGCTATCCCTTACATCACCGCCACTTCAGCGCTTATCGCTTCCTTGATTTACCAAAACAGTAGCTGGCATGCTCTGCTAACCAAATTTAATAAGCCTAAGGATAGGGGGTGTAATGTGGGGTTGCTATAGTAATGCTCACTATAGTAAACTATGGCGGGATGAGTTGAGCTGACACCAAACTACAAACAAAAGAGCCATCCTACAAAAAGCAGGATGTGACCATTGAAGATGTTTGCAGATCACTGTAACCATGCAGAATATAAAAAACACCTCAGGTGGGGGGTTCAAATCCTGTGCTCCATGTGTTCGGAGCTTCCCCAACAGCCCCAACAGTTTTCCCAAACAGCCCAGAAGCATCTATTGTATTGGTGTGTCTGAGATGCCCCTACTGTCTGTTCCCTGTAGAGCCCCTGGGATAGGCTCCAGGCTCACACTGACCCAGTACTGAATAAAAAAGGATAAAAAGCAACAGAAGAGTGGTTTACAGAGCCATGGCAGAAGTGCAGTGTTAGGTCACCAGCCAGGGATCACACTCACAAGGCATTTCACAGATGGAAATCCAAAAGTTAGATTAAACCGGAGGGGGGGGGGGGACGTGTACCGACTAGACCCAGAAACAGCTAGAGCACACCTGATTTATTTCTTCTTTGATGGAGAGCCAGGAATTTCCATTTCAGCAAAACGACCTTAAAGTAAAAGCCAGACAAATTAAATGTGTCAATACAGCAAGCTATAGGGGCACAGATCTGCTGCTTCTGACACAGCTAGTGTGTCAGATGAGAAATGTGGTTATTTTCTTCCATGTACTTCATTCCTTTGCAATTCTCTACCAGGGTTTGGCCCTCGACCGCACATAGCAGTTCTGGTTAGATGTCTTACATCACAGGGGCCAGCTACCAAGGACATTCTTTAAAAACCCGGTGCATCATCTTAACCTCAAAAAAGGATGACAGAATCAGCGTGGTTCCCAGCATAACATCTGCTCTACTTTAAGGGCTTATTCACGCCGGCGTGACCCATTTCTCCTGCGCACTCATTTATACATCCGCCCGTATCACCACGGAAAACCTGCCTGCGTCTCTGATATGCTTTGATATTGATTTTCCATCTGAACAAAACCACTTTCCTGGCGGCAGGAGGTACCATTGCTGCTAATAAATAAAATGTCTTGCCGGTTTGAGAAAAAAATCTGTAATACCAAAAGCATACGGCAGTACAGTCGCACTTATATAGGGCATTTAATTCTCAAACAATCAACTGATAAACTATAACGGCTTTCAAACCTTAGAAATTAAATTACCAATTTCATTCATTTTAAAATCTCATTAAAAAGAAAAAAACGCTGATTTTTTTATCACTCGGCGTATTTTCCGACACCCCAAACGGCAGAAAGACGTTCGCTTTACGAGTGATGAGCATCCGATTTTCCAGGCGTCTCAGACAGAACAAAACGCGAGACGGCCGGGTAAGCAGCGCCGATCTGCCACTGACCGGACTTGTACCCATCAGACTTGGGCTACAGTACCGCTCGGGAACACGCCAGGGGGAGTGCAGACCTGCGACGCCCGGGCGAACACTCAGCACCATTTAGCCGACACCTGGCCATCATTCCGTCCATGTTTTCCCCATGCACATGCTTTTGCTCCGGTGCCGTCCTGCACCATCAGCCTCCCGCTGCCGTCGCTGTGCCTGATCCACTCACCACAGCGTCAGCACGTCGCCGCTGTTCTCTCGCCCCGCAGAAGCGACCGCAAATCACGACCGGTCTTCTGGAGCGACACCTCCAGCCCAGCTGACAGGCAGCAACAATTGGCTTATCCGCTCGCCCTGTAATGATATTAAAGCTTAGGATGTGTATCCGTTATAACGTGCACCTCACTAAATAACTGTACACTATTCTGATATATGTTGCTTAAATGCATTAATGACTGTTATATTTACGTAAAGCACAATCCCCTTTATTAGTATGTGAAGTCGTTTCCGATTTACAATAAACTTCTACCGGAAGTCTATCCCACTTCCTATCTGCCCCGCCTCCGCCATCCCTGCACCGCCAATCGAAAGACGTATTTGAATGATTGATTGCCAGCATATCAAATCGGAATCTAGAAACAGAGTGCCGCGATCGATTTTTGGATGAGACTGCGGTCCTCGGTGTCGCGTTGCACCAATGAGATGAAAACTAAGTGCACCGCAGCTGTGATTCCCGTCCAATCGGGGCGCGATCGGCTGTGCTCCGCTGACGCAGGCAAAACTTTGTTGTGACAACTTTGAGCCACATGCCAAAGCTGGCATTGTCTGCGATATAGCAAAACAGTGCCCAGATATTGTAACTGGCTGCATCATCACTTTGGAAACACTCAGTGACCTTATTAAGTATTAAAATAGTTCTTTAACTATGCGTATTTCGTGTTTCTCGTAACACTAGAAAATGCGAATCATGTGTTAAAATCGCAGTTTGCATCAGCTGCAAGTTGGATAGACGTAAACCTTAAAATAAATATTGCAAACAGTTCACAATTGTAGACGTACTCACGTGGAGGCCCTGTGCTTTAATTGGCCCAGTCGCTAACTGGCCCACCTTGTTGTAAATGTAGCCCACTCCCTGTACATTGAGTTCCACATGGTTACTTCGAGCCCAGCAAGCAGGCCAGGCTATGTTTTGTCCTGGGGATGACTTCCTACCCATCATGTGAAGGATAATCCAGACCCACATCCATTGGCGGTTCTAGACGGGGGCCAGGGTGGGCCAGGGCCCCTGTAGAATTGCTCTTGGCCCCTGTTATGGCCCCTG
>JAODKN010000045.1:7994790-8007262 GCA_026774425.1 Petrocephalus zakoni
TAAATGTGCCCCCCTTAAAAACACACTGGCCCCACCTCGGCCCCCCTGGTGATTTTGGTCTAGAACCGCCACTGCCCACATCCAAGATGGAATATTACTGGATTTCCAGAAGTTGAGACAAAAAGAGTAATAGGGGGAGGCAGACTAGAAAGGGATCCACCAAATGACACCCCCCCCCCCCCCACCAAAAATCGTTGGAATAAACTAAAGCTAATCATTAGTTAAAGGATTTTGTAAGTTGTTGGTTAACTTTATAGCACAATATTGGTGTTTTGGCCTAACTAGTTAACGAAAAGTTATAGTGTTAGATATTAGACTGTTGTGTTATTGTTAGATAGTCTTTGTGATTGTGGTTTGATTTAGGCTGTTGGTATTTACTGATTGTAATTGTTTCATTTTCTGGCAATTTCATTTTTACTTTATTAAATAAACTGTATTACGTTTATTATTAACTGTAATGCAGATTCCAGATATGTGGATATGTCACCGCACTCTCTCGTCAACTCCAAAACAATTTACGTTCCGTCCAGAAACCACTACATAAAAAATCAATAATAACATTATAACAAAACACTACAAACACTACTGCTTCTTGTATACAAAATACAATTTTTCTAACAAAAATACAGGCTATTAAAACATTAACATTACAAATCTGACCCAATATTTATATCATTGCAGGGAGCAGGACATGAGCTACTACCATGCATGAACCATGCTCCCCTCCGTCAGGGTTGGCCAGACACCGAATATCGGTATTGAGACTACTATCGGCAATAGCACTGGATCAAGAAACAAATGGTAGTTTCATCCATCCCCCTAGCCATAGAACATCGGCAATTCGCTCCTCATGTTTCGCAAGCCACAGAACTCTCTTCTTCGCTACACTGTACTCTCGCGGGACTTTGCACTATTGACTGCATTCCAGCTTCATCAGCAAGAACCGGTCTACTGAAAATAGCAGCTATAGAAAGCTGAGATAATCACTCCTAGTTTATGATCCTCTGTCGACCCACAGAGGCTACTCTCCTGTTACTCCTAAACACATTATCTCTGAGTACACATTTACCAATTTATATTACGAAATGTTTCAAGTCTTGGCATGTAACCTGCTAATCCAGATATTTGATTTGACTCACTTCTTTCAATTGTTGGTCCAAGTTAAATAATTTAAGTCACTGTATTAAAATGACTGATGGGAGTAATTCCAGTGGGAATAAAGCTCCCTCTAGTGGCTGCTATGTCATTCGCAAAATGTCGATTTTTAAGCACGAGGAGCCGATGCTTTTTTACTCGTTAGCATTTGACCAGACGTCCACAGGTATTCAAAATTGACTGTATGATTTATTTACCTTGCAATGGTTGGTTGGTTCCTGCCTCGGCCAACTGCACTGTTTATATTTTCTTGTGAAAACGGAATAATTAGAAGGATAAACATATTTTGACGGCCAGCAAAGACTGATTATGCACGTTTATTCCAGCAAATTACCATGGCTATTTACTTTAACCTTTATTTTACCAGTCAAAGCATTATGCCTGTTAGCGATGCTGTTAATTTATTCCGTTATAACGAGAAAGGACTTTGTTTTCTCGATATAACTGCAAAGTGTGACTCATACTGTTAACTAAATAAATAAGCCTTAGTCGATCCGCAAATTCAGTGTGGTTTTTAATATGGTCTTTTCAGTGACTCAGTTTGACACCCCTGTGTTAGACTGTAACAATTAGGTGTAAATGACTCAGTAAAGTACACCAAAACACAAAGTTCATGTATCAATGGCAAAAAATTAAAACATCCCCTTAATTTGAAATTACGTTTTATATAGGATATCATAATCTGATAGATGTGACTTTGAGACGAAATACAGGAAATAGTCTGAGCATTTGACCGAGCTCTCGGTTTCTGACTTTCTGCATTGTGTGGACATAAAATCGATTATTATTCTGCTGCCTATATGTTGAAAGCTATTCTTCTTCTCGCTGTTACAATTATTCTGTGTTGTATTTGCACATGATCTCAGACAGAGAGATTGCGCTCCTTTTTGCTTTAGATCTATCTTCATTGCATTTATATAGTGAATTTTGGCTATTTTACAACGGGAAACGAATAAACATTTAATCAAACACAACGTGTTAGAAATGGCAAGCTGCTAAAATAACTCTCTCACGTTATAAAAGAATGCTGCTAAATAGCTTAGCTTATCACAATTCAAAGTGGGCACTTTAAGGATTTCCAGCGCGCAGTTTGAAAACCGACCAATCAATATCTTTGTCCCGACCATTTCATTTGCATGCAGTCCAGATTTGTAAAACTTTGCGTTCACACATCCAAGCAGTGTTCTCTTTATAAATCACATTCTACCTGGAATTGTGTGCATGTGGATCAGCCTCATATTCCACCCTCTACACGCCCACATTCAACTATAAATGGTCAATGCAAAAAACCTCATGAATACTGATGCATACAAATTAAAACATAAATAGTCAATGCAAAACGCTTAACGAATATTTAAGAATTCAAATTCAAAGCAAGGGCAAGAAAGAGAAACAGAAATCGAGGCGCTTGTGGGTGAGTTGAAGACTAGAAAAAACATTTTGTTTGGGGGTCACAGCAGTGGAGGAAGGCATTGGGGCAAACAAAAGGTTTATTCAAGGGGGCTGAACAGAACAGGAGACAAACAGGATCACAGAGGCACAAAAAGGAGATGTCAGTATGCAGGCACCAGCACACCACAACATCAGTGACAGAACTACAGAATTTAAGCCTGAGAATCACTTTTATACACGGGGCTAACAAGGAATCAAACGGGAGGCAGCTTGCATGAATCACAGAAGGGCAGGGAGGAGAGGTCAGACTAACGATTAACAGGTGTGGCTTAGTAGCCGCGCTAGTGAGGAATCAGGAGGACATAAACAGGGCAGAAAATGACATACACACACTAAAAAATACAGCAACTTGTTCTGTAATGGAGGGGATGATAGTTCCATATAATTAGAAGCGGAACTTAACATCCAACTTGCCGTTCTTCAGCACCATGGTCCTTGACTTAATGGGCTTAAAACTTATTCTAGCCCAGGTGATGAGTTTTTCAAGTCCTTGTAGGATCCACCTATTCCCTGGGCCCTCCCTGTAATGATCAAGCATTCCATAAATGCTCTAATGGGGGGCTGGCACACACTCAGCTTAGTTAAGGGGCCTCTACATTCCACCTTGACATTCCAACATTCCAGCTTTGTCACCATGTTCTTGGCTGGAGCAAAAAGAATAATGGGGATGGTACAGCGCCCTCAGACTGAGCTCTTGGGGGGCTGGGCTGATAAGGGCCTCATTAGGTTCAAGCTCTCCATCCCTCATCGGACCACTTAGGATATCAAGGGGGCAATTTACTTCATCCATTGAACACTGAAGGTGGCCATTGTATTTTCCCCCCAACAGTTGTTTGTTAAAGCCAAAGGGATTGGTGTGAAAGCTGCCCATTTCCTGGCTCTCTCTCTACCTCTTCTCCTGTGCCACTCTGCTCTTTGGAGGGTCAAGGATATTGCGTAGGTCAGCCAAAGCTTGCTTCTCCTCTCCTGTGGATGTCTTATATTAGTTTGTGAGAGATCACAGCTCTCCTGCCACAGTTGATGTTTTCTAGTGGCTCTTTGGTTCATGGTGTAGGTGGTTGGCTTGGCACCTTTCTCAGCATAACTAAACCTTTCATAGGCAAAGCTGATGATGATGGTAGTCATTGTCTGGAGTCGACTGCATCTCCTTTAGTTGTGGCGTGAATAATATTAGTCACATCCTTGTCAAACTGCAACTATGCATTGTGATTGCTGGCTGGAGGCCACTAAATCTGTCATCAAACTATAAGGATAATTATAGACTGCTGGAATTTGATTAGCTGTTGTTTGATGACAGGCATACATTCTTTTTTATGCCCAATTGTTTTTGAGTTATTAGCTATTTTTGGGTTATAGCTAGTGCACAGTAATAAAAATAATGTGGAAAAAGATCCCTGCAAATACAACAGGCTTCCAGCACTGCATGCTTGGACCCCTAACAGGCAAGAGCAGGCAGGTGGTGTAGTGGTTAGGGATGCAACTGAGCACTCAAAAGATCGCCGGTTTGAGTCCCCGACCAGCAAGTATTGCTGAGGTACCCTGAGCAAGGTACCGTCCCCAAGCATTGCTCCCTGGGTGCTCTAGTAGCTGGCCCCTGCTGTGTCATGATGTCACATGGGTTAAATGCAGGGGACACATTTCATCGTATTGTGGTGACAATTAATCACCCTTCCTAACAAGAAACTATCTCTGGGGAAACAAAAACACAGGTATACACATATGTGGTCTTGTTGTAGCAATGCAAATGTGCATTTATTTTATGTGCCTTTGTGCTGCTAAGACATGAAGTTTTGTATTTATGTACCAAGTATGCAAGCTTTGAAACCCCAGCAAGACAAAGGAGTTGGTAACAGAGTTACAGCAGGACAAAGAGCTCCTGAGACCTGTCACCATCCAATGGGAAAAGTGGAGGTAATGTAATACTACTGGTTCAGGGGTGGAGAACCAGATACATGGAGAGCCGCTGTGGGTCCAGGTTTTCGGGATGACCTCTCCATCAGCCAATAACTGTGGGTCCCTAGGACTGTAGTTGAGAACCACTGCTTTTTTATTGACTGATAGAGAGGTCATCCCAAAAACCTGCACCCACAGCAGCTTTCCATGGATTCAGTTCGCCACCTCTTCACTAGTATTTGGGGTCCAGCGGTCTGGGGGGGGGGGGGCTTATGTAGGACAGCTGAATTGGTCTACAACCTGTTGAGCTACTCCTCAGAAAGTTATTACAGTCACACACAGCCCAGACCCTAAATATGAAGTCAAGACAAAAGACATTTTCAAAAAGACATTGTAATTATCACCCTCTGACTAGGGGTGGGGGTGGAGACAGGGAGGCACTATACATCGAAACAGAATGCATCTCAGTGGCACTAAAACTTGCAGCATTCTCCGGTAATCAGTAGCAAATATTTAGAGTTCGAGTGACCAGCCCCACATTGGCAGAAAGTACGACATAACAGTATTTCTTTTTGTCTGGAGCTCCATGCACCATAGCAAATGCCAGTGAAACGAGCGTTTAAAGTGAGGGGGGTCCGGATGCTGGTCCTGTGGAGCGCTGGCACTTCCTGGGGGGGCTTTGAAGTCAGTGACTGGCCATGGCTCTTTTCACTCCCATGATGTGGAATGTGCTGGCGGTGATTTTCTCGTACAGGAGAAACATGAGGGCTGCTGTGAGCACCGTCTGTAACAGCTTGGCCTCCAGGCCCTTGAACAATCCCATGATGCCATGCTTCCTGAGGGGACAAGTGGAGAACGCTGTAGGGTGTCTGAGCTACAGAAGCCTCTGGCCATTTTAGCACACATACTTACCTGATCCGGCTGCTCAGCAGGTAAACGATGCTCTTCAGGCTACCCAGCAGCCAGGACCTGTCCTTCTGCTGCCTGCACTGACCAAACTGAAACAGGCACACGTCAAGCAGATAGTGACGCCACAGGAACACACAGGACAAGCACACACAGCCCCCAAACTGCCACACTGCAAAGCCAGGATGCATCTGTGCAAACATCATTTCACTGGACCATGGAAGCTCTAACAATATAGCATATTCTTCACATAAGTTACAATGAACCTCATACTAGCATCAAAGGGAGACTGAAGCATAACAACCGAATGACAAGCTATTTTAGTACATCAGCATGTGATGCACTCACCCTTAGGACAGACTGCACCGTCTGTAAGGGGTAGGTGGCAGTGGTGGCGATAGCCTTGGCTACAGCCCCGATCAGAAACACCTCCAGAGAGGATAACTGTAGCATGTACACAGAAAGTCAGGTGAAGAGCGACTGGCAATCGGGCACATGTGCAAACTATGCCACGTGTGCAGACTATGCCACGCGTGAGCTGACCGAGTGTGGCTGTACCTCTCTGACGACCCCCCTCCACAGCTGTCTCTTCAGGCCCTCATAAATCATGAATTGGACCGCCGGGTTCAGCACCAGCAGCAGGGATGGGAAGGTACCGTTCCAGAGAGCTGAAACCCCCTCACGCTGCATGATCTGCACGAAGGCATCTTAGGGGACACAGCAGGGCAGTATTCAACTAAAACCAAGACCAGTGCTGTGCCCTCAAAGCAGCTGTAACTATCAGCAATGTCCTTAAAAACTGTAACACATTAGGTGTTTTCACAGTTTTCTTCACACAACATTTTCCCGGAACCAGAACATTTTGTCGTGTTCACACCACAAGAACTCTTAGAGGCAGTTCCGAAGCCCTTTTTAAGAACCTATTTCTGACCAGGTACTTTTCATTTTTCAAACCACTGGGGAGGCACTTACAGCGATAGCTTGCTGCTTGATTGACCACGAGCTTGGAAACCAGAAAAAGATGCGAAAAAATTGAGCAGATGGAATTATCTTTTGCAACCCAATTACATTTATTATACATTTATCATATGCATCAATTAACACCATTTTTGCTTGCTTCTTCATATTTCCACATCAGAAAATTTGATCGCTAGCCTGTAGCACTGTAGCACTGGAGGTGGGCGTGGGTCAGTACTATAGAGCATGCTGAACCAGAGCCAACTCTGAAAATAAAGTAAACAGTTCCCTGAATTTGTCGTGTGTTGTGATGTTATTGTGCTGCATGTAATGTCATGTGTGGTGTTGATGCTAATTGCTGCAAATAGCGTGTGTGTGTACTGACTGTATGTTGGAGTGGTCACAACAACCAGCATGGTGGGCAGTGTGTGGGAGTTATGGTTGCTATTGGCGTTAGTCCTTTTAAGGGCTAATATTACTGAGCAGTCTTGTTTTGAACGTCTTGCCTCGTCTCATCCCAGCTGCTGTGATGTCTCTGTCTGCCAAGTTCTACGATATGTTTGTCTAATTCTGCTGGTGCTGGTGATGAAACTTGCCCGTGCTCACTAGCAGGATAACATATGATTTTTATTCTGTGGAAAACTAAAGATCAATCTGCCAGCCAGATTTAATAATGAATTATAAAATTGTCACTTTTCATACAAATAAAATATTAATAAAAGACGATCACGATCAATACCTCCAATAACAAAATGACATTTATCCTCCATTGTTTTGGAATGGCCATGTAATTTTGCATGGAATTATGTAAGTTTAACCTACTAACATTTTGTATCGCCCATACTTTAGCATAAAGGTCCCAGGTCCTGTTGTGCGGTGTGAAAGCGCCACACGAAAGTGGCCAGGAGCTACAAAAATTCCAGGTCGAGACAACCCAGGGACTTGAAAACCTGGAAAAAGTTCAGGAACTTCGGTGTGAAAGTGCCCACTCTAGATTTGCATCCCATCTAAGGTTATCTCTGGCCTGCAACCTGTTATTCCTAGGATAAGTTTTAGGCTCACTGTCACCTGTACAAGCAGGATAGATTAGGAGCGGATAGATATAATATTCTTTCAACATGTAGTGAATGTACAGTAATCCCTTCACATATCGGTTATTTGTGAGTTCACCCTGAACAATTCAAAGGGAATATTTTTGGAGTTTGGCGAAAGATGCAGAAGTAAAGTTGCAGAAATTCACAGACGAGGTGTATGCCAAAAACAATGAAAGTGATTTGGATCACATAAAAATCATATAGTATATAAAGATTATTTATAAATAACATTTCTTAGTGTAAGTGTGTATCTTTAATATTAAAATCTTGGTTTGGGTGCGCTGCACATCTTTGTCACGGCAATCAGCCTCACTCACAAGTTGTCTGGTGTCTTGTGACCATGGAATTTCATGTTTCTCACAGGCACTTTTAAACTATTCAGTGCTGGTAATTTTGTAGTTCATACAGTAGTAACTTACAGAGGCAAATTTTACATGGTTTGTAAATTATATTAAAAAAGTCTACATAGGACATGACACAGTACTTTGACATGCAAAGTTTGTTTAGAAATTGTTAATAAATAGAATTTTTATGTTATGGTTCAAGCCAGCAGACTATCCATTGTGAATGTAAAAGGGTTACTGTACAGTATATGGTGGGAAACAGCCATAAGTATGCAATAACACCTATTGGCCAATAGAGGTCAGACAGTAGCAGCTATTAGTGCTTACCAACACGTTTGACAGAACTAACCAAACCCGGTCAGCCAGAAAGGGACATTCACTCACCTAGAATGCCCGTATAGTGAGTGGGATGGATGTCTGTGTTGCGAAACCTAGCCCCCTGCAGCTTGAGCCTGGTGTTGACAACCCAGAGTGGGGTGGTCACCAGGACGTTCACCACGCCTGCACAAAAAAGACAAACAAGACAAAATCTGCCTCAACCCTAGAGTCAGCCAACATGGGCACTGAAGGGAGTTAGAGTAACAGCAGCACCTGCAGCAATGCCGATGATGAGGTCTCTGCCTGTGCTCGACCTCTGCCGCTTCAGCCAGGTGGCTTTCAAGCTGTGGAAGCAATAGAAGTAGACGAAGTTGGAGCAGCACAGGCTGCAGATGACGGGGAACCAGCCTCGGAAGGGGGCCAGACTGCAGAGAGGGAGCAATTAAGAAGGAAGAGTTACACCGATTTCTGCAGCCAGTGTGAAAAGGAGAGGTGTTCCACAGCAGATCTCTGTCAGCTTTTCTGTGTCCCGATTCATAGAGATCCTTTCTCACGATGCACCACGGCCATCAGACTTACAGTCCCTCTTCCTTAATGATCTCTGCGAGGATTGCTGGCGTGGACCTGGCTTTCCTGTTCTCATCCACTGCAGTGACGGGGCACAAGGTAACGAGAAAGAAAGAACTTAGGAATGATTATATTAAAAAAAATCAGTAACTACATACAGAAGTTCACTGCAACAGTTCTAAATGACAAAATGTCTCAAATTTACCCAGTCTCCAATGATTCAAACACAATTTATCGATGAAACGTACGACTGTGTATCATACTGTACCGCTGGGCACACCGAGGCATTGTGAGAGCAGCGAATAATGAGGAGACTTATAGCCGTGAATACAAGCACTTGAACAGCACCGAACCCAACCGTAATGCCAGGAGCACGAGGAAGTCGTACGCTGGACTGTCAGGCACACACATGGTGGGGAGCTTACATAATGCTAAATACACACGAGGATCAACCAGGGGACACACAATACCAGGGCAATACACCAGCCACAATCAGGGATAAACCCACTCCACCATGAACAACAGAACTTGGGGCTATTTACACACCCGCCCGCGAGCATGCTGAGAAATGCGGAACCCCGACGGCGCTACACTATGTAATACTTACGTTTATTGGGTGCGTTCGACATGGGCTTACGGCTGTCTGCAACTGACGTGACGTGGCATGAGATCTCCGCGTGGCTGCAGGGGTGGTGAATAAACTGACTGGCGTCAAGTTGGACACCTTTCACTGCTCCTAGTGTGAGAGACCTGACTGCAATGGTCGAGCTCGCTGCATTGCCGTTTTTACTGTCATATGTACAAAGTCAGTAAATTGAATTGTAACTAGTTATGATTAAATTTAATTATATCTAGTTACAATTCAATTCCTGACATCAGAAATTGCATATTCAACTAGTTAAAATTTTATTCCTGATATCAACAATTGGCATTTTGACTAGTTAAAATTGAATTCCTGATATCAGAAGCTGGAATTCTAACTAGTTCAAATTCAATTATAACTAGTCAAAATTGAATTCCTGATATCTAGTTAAAATTCCAACTCCCACTATAATAAATGAGGAAATTGTTTTGAATCTAACTAGCCAAAATAGAATTTCTGATATCAGGAATTCAGTTTTAACTAGTTAAAATGGAGTTTCTGATATCAAGAATTACTGTTCTAACTAGTTGGAACTGAATTTGTGATATCAAAAATACACATTATAACTAGTGACAACTGAATTTCTGATATCAAGAATGTGCATTCAAACTATTTAGAATTGAGTTTGTGATATCCACTAAAAACGATTTAAAGCTAAAACGGCTTGCCATAAGGATACCACCATTTTAGATATGCATAGTGTAATTTCGAATATCCAAAATACATTGTAACTAGCAACAAATGTCTTTACGGATATCCACAATTAATATTATGACTAGTAAAAATGCAATTTCAGATATCTACAATTAGAATTATGACTAGGACCATTGCAATTGCAGATATCTACAAATGTAAACAATGAAATGTTTACTAGTAGCAACTCAATTATGGATATCTGGGCCTGGAATTCTTACTAGTCAAAATATATTTACAGATATCTACAATAGGAGTTCTTACAAGTAAGAACTGAATTGTAGAGCACTACAATATGACTTTTTTCTAGTGAAAATTGAATGCAAGATAAGTGAGGCGAAAATACAATGGAAGTCAATGGGAATATACGACTAGTAAAAATTGAATTATAGAGCTCTGTAATATGAATTCATACTAGTAAAAATACAATTCTTACTAATAAAAATTATAATTCTTACTAGTGAGAATTGTATTGTAGATATCTTGAATTCATATTCTAACTAGTAAGAATTACATTTTTACTAGTAAGAATTAAGTTTCGACTAGTAAGCTTTTATGAATAAAAGACTACTTGGCTTGCCATAGCCGCGCACAGATCTCGTGCTACGTCCGTCAGCTGCAGACAGCCTTAAGCCGATTTCGAACGCACCCAGTGAAAGGGTTACCTTGAAGGCGGAGTCTAGCTGTGTCCAATGGGAAAAACACGGTCATCGCGGTTACGCTGCCCTGCAGAAGGACAGTATAGGTAGTTACCCGTTTTCCATATTTATTAATCTTGAATTAATGCAGTAACACGTAGGCTTGCAGTAGTGTGTATGGCGCCAATGTGGTAACGGATATAATCTTATTAACTAATCGAGGACAGAAGCAAAGCGATTATTAATGGAACACGTTTTGACCAGTCTATTTTGTAAATGTTTTTTCTATACAGTTTTAACCCAGGCATTTCTGCAACTGCAATCCGGCAGGTGCCAGGTTCCGCTTTCAAACGCGAACCCACTATAGCTAAAAATTGCAATTTTACGTTTTATCAAATGAAGAAATGGTCCCTGCCAAGTATTTACAGGTAGTTATATAGCTGGATCTAGTAGTAGGATCTAGTAATAGTGACAGATTACTGTATAATAACCACATAGGCAAATACAAAAATGTGCAAGTTAACATACCGTTGCTCCTGCAACAGCATGTACAAGACTTTCATACGAGAAAACTTCAGCAAATTTGAAATCCTTTTCGCTCCCCATTGTGAAATAATATTTCCTTCTTACAGAATAAAGATTGTTATACCACACAGCACACGATCAGCTGTAACAGGGATTTTTACATCCAGGTCATGCCTGTAGCAGCTTGAAGGGAGCGGATTGGTTCCTCAGTTAATTATTCATTTTTCTGCTATTTAATTTGTCGTTTTAGACGTCGGTCAAGTGCATGTGACCGCCAACGGTAACTATAATTACTCCGCCCACGACGATCCGCATGGCTGGGCAATGCACTTAATGGGTCCTTTCCGAGTTGTGGGACCCAGGGACGTACTCACAAATTCTTTCAATTTCAATTTTACGTATTCAAGTGGTGCCCCAGAATCTTCCAGTATATCCATGCCTGTCTGACACCCCTGCTAAGAACTACTGATAAATTATTCATTGCAGCTATTATGTTATATATTTATTTATCCAAGACAGGTTTAACTTATCTCAACTTTAATTCATCCCAGTATTTCCATCTCACCTAATTTAGTTTAATTTGGCGTGTCCCAGTATTTTACATCCTGAAGAGAGATCTCAAACCTAAACGATGATGTTACATGGCAAATAATATGGTCCTCAGGCTTGAAACATTTGTTTGGAGAAGTATTCAGCATATTCAGCATCAGTAAAATATGAATGCACAATTCAGAAGTAAATTATGTAAGTTGCCCCAACTTGATTTTAGAATTTAGTGTTCATACAAACATGGTAAGTTATGAAAACAATGGATTTAACCTCACCCACACCAAATTTTTTTGTGACACAAACTGTAGACTGACACTGCCCCCAAATAACTTCAGACCAGATCATATAATAGTCACTATTATAAATATTACAGTAGACAGTAAACTATTCACTATGTTTTAATCATAAAATTTTTTCATTGATTGCTAATTTCAATCAAATGTAGCCATATTTAACTGAGTCTTCAATTGTATAACTATTACCCCGTTGAGCTGATGCTTAGAAAGTGATGCTGACAAAAATTACATTTTTAACAATTTTCTAAGTGCACCCTTTGTTGAAATCGTCATTATAGAAATACAAGTAAAATTTGACTTGTTTAAAATATGAATATGAGTAGGCTCCACATTACATGCATTGTAACACACATACTAATAACAACTGTTTTACAAAGCCTAGCTAGGCTCAAAATAAATAAATCTCAGGGCCCTGATGGCATCTTACCAATAGTGTTAAAAG
>JAODKN010000045.1:8015593-8027775 GCA_026774425.1 Petrocephalus zakoni
TGAGACTTTTCATTTCTTTGTCAATGGACAAACTTACAAAATCAGTGAGGGGTCAAATACTTATTTCCTCCACTGTAGATTTTAAGCCATAACGCTCAGGCCTCATCTGACGACTTTTCCACTGCAGTAAGTACCATACTTTTGGTACTTACGGTTCCTCAATATAGTACCAAAAGTTCAGTACTTCTTTTGTGTTAGTTTTCCACTGCTGTAAAAACTGGTACCGGTGTTGAATAGAAGCACAACATGAGGCGGGGTATTTTGTACTGAATTCGAACAATGGCTGTATTATGCAGCTAGACGATGTTGTGTATTAAATCTAAACATTGCATGTTAATCACATGCAGTTCTTACATCGCTAGTGTGTTACATTAAGATCAGACTTTTTCTTACTTTTGGCTTTATACGGACATTATGGACGGCGCAGGTGGTTAATGTTTGGGTAAAACATTTTTATTTTGACATAGGGAAAATGCTTAGCTAACTTTGCAATGTTAATGATTATTCCTTGCATATATTATATTTATATCCAATATATCTTTTTATCTGTTTAAAGTTTACCTCTGCTGCTTTTGCATGAACTCTGCATGCATTCTCCAAGACAATCATAATCATTCTGACCCTTACAATTTAAATCACTCCTAAACAGGTTTGTGAGAAATTTATGCTAACTAATTTTTTTAATTTTACCTTAACTAACCCAATATTTATTACAACAAACAGCGACTCTCCAATACCGTGCTGCAGTAGTATATTAAATAAAATCCTTTTTAAATTTTCAGCGATCCAAATGGTCGCCACGGCACCAGCTTCCACCCCCAGCCCATAGATGCTGTGAAGAACTGCCTCCGTGCACTCACATAAGACTGAAGGCCCGAGCCTGTCCTCCGCCAGCGTGCTGCCACTTTTGCCCCGCCTCCTTATGCCTTCCACTCCCACGGCAACCTGTCCCAGAAGAAGCAACATGAGCACCGTGAGCACAGACGCGGGGAGCTCCCGCCTTCACACGCAGCTCCCTCCCTCAGTGACCAGCCTCGCGTCTTCCTCTTTATTACTCTCAGATAGGCTTGATTCTTCTCTCCTTGCTTGCTTTTCCTTCTCCCGAACCTCCATGTTGTAAAAGGACAGTTTCCATGGATTTCTCAATCCTTTAATTCCCTCTAAATCACTGATGTTTTCTTTGAAATTACACATAGACTCTGTCCATAACTGGAAGTTTTCATACTCCTCTTGAGCTTTTTAGGAAAGAAAATAGAATATGGTGAATATACAGATCCTGTAGGTGTTCGTGCATTATGCACGCTGACTGTATAAATTATGCATTCAGCATGAAAGGTCTCAGAGAATGTTATCTAAAGTCAGAGGGTACTTACTGAGACTTTGGTGCTGAAGTGGCTGCCCAGCTGCTCCGTCTAAATGTTTGTTCGGCATTTCCGGTGTTTCATAAGTGCCTGTGCTGGGTGTAACCTGTCAAACTTCATACCAGATATGACCAGTTTCATGCCACATATGTCAATCCTAATTTGTGACCTATCCATTTACCTAGCCAAATTGTGTTTTTCATGGATGAGTCTGCCACTACGTGGTAGATTATTCCACTGTACCTTAGCTCTCCGACAGGTTGGGAGTGGACAGAGAACAAAGATCACCCAGAGTAATGGACACATCCTCCTGACTGCCAGCAAATGGCAGGCTCCCTTTGCAGGAGATGCGTGCTGTAGAACTTGTGTGCTGTATTTCCAAAAATTTTTGTTGATGGATTCTTTGCCACTGGGACACCAGGGTATTTTTAAAAAGATTAAAAAAGATTAAATTACATGACACCAGAGAATGGCAGTGAGTTGTGTGTACCAGGAATATTTTAATTATGTTTCACAGTAGCCTTGTTAGGGCAGATATCATTGAATTTGAAACGATTTTGCAATTACAGTGCAAAGAGACATCATAAATCCTCAAGTAGCACTCAGACACAGACAGGTGTGAGTTTAGTTGCGTCTTGCCAAGTAAAACTATTTTTAAGTCTCTGAAGTAACTGAAAGTGTGTACTGGTCTTCAGAATCATGGCTACCCCAACAAAGGATCCGAAAGCCCCTCCTATGGTGGAAAACCCAAATGCTGCATATGCTACATACTTCACGGCTTGAGTCAAAGGAGTGGGCTGACTCTCTGCCTGCTCCTCCTCCTTCCTCCACAGTTCCTTCTTTTTTTCTCCAGTTCCTCGCCTTTGTGGTACTTCTCCAGCTCCCTCTCTTTCCAAGTGATCTCTTGATCTTTCTGCGCCAGTATCCTCTCCTGTTCTTCACGGATCTTTCGGATGCAGGGTACATGCAGCTGGTGAAGCAGTTCCCTCCATTCAATGCTACAAGAGTTTCCAGCTTTTCCAGGAATTTGGCTACCTGCTGCCAGTCCCCCAGGTCCTTGCTGTTGAAAATGAGGAAGCCACTGCTGCACTTCCTGATGAACTCGTGAAGGTTCTCGTCGCCATTCTGGATGATGTCGTTCAACATCTTTCCCTCCATTCTGTCGCCGTGCGTGACCAGTCATAAGTCAGAGAGCACCTGACATTCTCCCTCTGATCTTCTACACAGACCAGCACAGTATCATACATCTGATTTTTTTTATTTTACTTTCTGTCTGAATTTAAGTAGCCTAATATGTAACAAGGCATGGTTGCACTTTGTATGTCTACTACCATCAGCTTAGCCACTGACTAACAAGGCAGTTGTGAAACAATGCATTGATACTGTACTTACCTGTCAGGTGCTTTTCTGTACTTGATGGTGCACTTTCCATTTTCCAGAAGCTGTTTTTCTTGCTATAACAAAGCACACCTCTGCTTTAACAGCATGCAGTTACAAGTCTTTCAAGGAATACACCAGTCACCAGTGTTTCCATACTATCTACCCAGCACCAGAAGGCTTCTTACGGGAAGCACAGCATGTGAAGTAGGGGAAACCGTGGACACAAGACATATACACTCACATACCATCACATCATGAAGGGATATTTACACAGAAATTGACCTAAACCATGGTGACTACAGATGACTAGAAACTCAACCTGTAAAATCGAATGAGTACAAAACCTGAAACAAAAACAAAATCATTTACATTTAAAGCTGAAACTCAAATTTCAACATTTTTCAGCTCCAATATTGCCAAATACAGAGTATTATGTCAAGTAAATAAATGAAGCAGTCAAATAAAATGGCAGATTAATTACCAGCACTTTTGCTGGAGAAAATCAGATTCCCAAACTTATCTATCACTTCCCTCTTCTTGTAAATTGTGTAATGACTAACAGGGCTGGGTTTTTCCAACAGAACTTCATATCACAGAGTTTACTCATCCCACTTAACACTCCTGTGGAAAGAGCACATCCCCCCAGTGGTGGTCAAGGAACTGCACTAGAAGCAGACTTCCATGGCTGTGAGCTGCACATTATAGGTATTTTCACTGCACAGTTGTCTGAATCGCTGAGATCATGTTTCTGACAGAAGCACATATTGTTTGCTTCAAGAACTAATAAGAAAAAAAGGTTCTGTGTGGGCCGGCCTCAGCACTGAGAGTCGACAACAAAAAGCTCAGGCTTATATATGTGCAGTTTGCAAACAACATGGCAGACAAAAACTAAATGCTGAGAACAAGTTGCATTTAATTCATGAATGAAAACAAACACCCAGGTAATTCATAACCAAACAAAAACAAACAAAAGCTGATAACCACAAAAACCATCAGAAAAAAATGTTAACGGTCTCCCATCAGCGACAAAATGCAGACTAATGGGGCAGAAGTCCGTGGTGAATGGGGTTTGCAGTCAGTTGCGAGACCCCATGTAACACAATGACATATTTCAGTTCTCCCTCCACAGAATAAATCCTGATGCAGGAAATGCGACCAGGCTCTTAGTAACACACAGGAGTGTCACACAGGAGACATCATCCAGTTGACCCACACTGGTGGAGTCAAGATGGCCTTTGTCCCCCCCCCCAGCAGCAGGGGCTCGCACAGCTGGCTGCCGCGCCTAGCCACCCTGCCTCACTGCCTGTCTGCCAGCCTCTGCAGTAAGGCAATAATGGTGTCCTGTTTGGCAGACAGCAGCTCCAGGGCAGTGGCCATCCTCCCCAGGGCTTCCACCATCTTGTTCTCCCTCCTCTCACGGCGCTTCTCACGGGCTTCTCCCCGGCGCAGCCGCACCTCCTCCTGCTGGCTATGCTCCTCCTGGCCCCCGGCGAGGCTGCGCAGCAGAGAGGCGCACTCCTCACTCTGATCCTGCTGACGGGCCGGGAAAGAGACAGGCGTCGCCATGCAGGCCGAATCGCGCCGCAGCTTCTGGCGCGGGCGGGGCCGGCCCGTGCTTCGGGGGGGGCCAGGGCCCAAGGGAGACAGGTCCGGGCTGGTGGGTGGGAGGGGCGAAGCAGGGACGAGGCTGGGGATCTGGGCACAGGAGGGGGCGAGGCTGCAGGGGGACAGCAGGCCCGGCTTGGCGACATCGCCCAGGCTGGCGGAGGCCGTCTCCTTGCCCACGTCCAGCAGGGTGGCTGATGTGCTCCCGCCGACCTGAGCACCTATCGTGTCACCAAGCATGGCGTCCATCATCTGTAGAGGGATTAGAGGGATGGGCCAGAGACAAGACAAGACAGATAAAACAGGCATCAGCCCCAGCACAATCCGACTGCGAAAGACGGAGGGATGTTAATTGTAAAATTAGGGAAATGATTCTATCTATAACTATGATTAATAATTTATGTCAGTAACTCCTCTCCAAGGCAGAAGAGCAGAGCCCCGCTGGTCCTGTGTCATGCTCATTGCGCAGGTTATTGGCTGGGCCGGTCACCCCCACACCTCATAGTACTCCCAGGACGTCTTGGCCTGGCCCGTTTCGCGGCTCCTGTCCTTAACACGCTTGTACGTGACGATGAGGTTGTTCCACTTGCGCCGGATCCTCTCCACAGGCATGCAGTATCCCTGGCCCTCCAGCTCCTGCTGCACGCCCTGGAAGAGCTGGGCACGCTCCCGCGAGCCGTAGAGTCTCCAGCGACGGCCCACAGCCTCAATCAGGTACACTATGGCCTGGTAGGTGAACTCTGGAGCAGCGATCTTCTCTGCACTACCAGCAGGGGGTGGCTTTGGCATTGTGGGGACTGTTCCTGTAAGCAGAAAGCCCTCCTTCAGCTATATTAACCCACCAATTACAGTTACAGTTACAATTGTTTCTGGTACAATTTCTAGTCATAAATGTATATTATGCTTGTAGTGCATGAAAAGCTCATCCAGGACTGATTTTAGCTTCTACCTTGACATCTCGAACGATGTGTGTGGGGTCACCACATTTAAAGTCCCAGGTCAGCTGGGAGGACAATGTCGAGGAAAGAAGCAATTGGACCGGAATAAGTAACTTGGCTCACCTGCGGCGATCTTGAAAACTGTTTTGCCGCCTGAGGTGGTTGTGGAAATAACCCTGTCAGAGCTCACTGGGTCTGTGTGAGGACATGCAGGTGGGCAAAATACATATTTTTGAGTCCAAGTCCATTATTTTTTTTTAAATCTTTAAATAAATACATAGCATGCCTAACATTATTGCATGAGACCTATTTAATGTGAATATATTTTCAATACATTTAAATAATATAGTTTTGCCATTTTTGTATCTAAATCCAAAAATGTCAGATAGTGCATCCCACATAAGAAATGAGCAGAGTAACAAAACTATTAAAATTGTTATTTAAGTAATGACAAAAGAAAAACTGCAAAATACTGAATATTATGGTAATTGTAAAATAAATCCGCTAATTTACATTACCTAGCACAACCAGGAAGAGGAGGTTTTTAATTTAAAAGTCAGGATTTTACATCATAAGGAAGACCCCAAGTGATCTTCATGAAGCAGGAAAACAGTCAAGCCAATTCAAACACTGACAAAAATATCATGAATCATCAAAAATCATGAAAATATTGCAATATGTTCTTAAAATCGTTATCAAGGACAAAAGTATGTGCCAATCTCTAAGTATATGTCTATTTTGAAATAAGCTTAAAAAGGCAATTAAATTTATTTTATATAGTGCCTTTCACAAGAGTTGTCTCAAGGCGCTTTACTTGGGTGTGTTGGGATACATTGCAACATCTTTAAGACAATAATAGCAAGGCAATGCAATTTTATTTATATAGTGCTTTTTAACAACATTGTCTCAATGCGCTTTACATAATCTCTGCCGCATAAACATAAACCCCCCAGTGAGCAAGCCAGAGGTGACAGTGGCAAGGAAAAGCTCCCTAGAAGGAAGAAACCTTGGGAGGAACCAGACCCAAAGGGGGAGCCCATCCCCCAGGGGCCAGCAGAGGAGTCAACTGGACCAAACAATGTAACAATATCCAAGTTTATACAGAACAGGCATTTCAATTTCTGTCTCTATGCAGGGGCCGGCATGTGGTGCTTGATTCTGCTTCTGATGGTATGAACAGTGGTCCAGCGGCAGGGAAGGAAGGCGAAGCAAGTGGAACAAACTGCAATAGTTATTACTACTGATCATGCAAGAAACACAAAATTAACAATGCAGGCTCTTAAATTGTTACTTTGTGAAGGTTTTCATTTGTAAAAAGTATCTGCAAAATATATATATATTTTTTGGTTGTACCACCTGACATTTTTCAGTTGGTGAAAACCCATGTGACTCTCTCCAGTTCCCCCTTTCATCCCACATCAGGATGAAATGCTTGCTGCAATTTAAGTAACTTACATCACTCACATGTGAATTACCATGCCTGTACTAGGGAGAGTCTGGCAGAGAACCTTTCAATGATCAACTGGTTTGGTTACAGACAAAACGTAGTAAAATGTCACATCAAAGTATATCATGCAAATTGCACGTATGGCCAACAATTAATCTCGCGTTATTTGGATAACTGAAGCCGGTATCAGAGTGTGGGCGAGGGAAGGCAGCGCGACTCACACAGGACGATCGGAGCGGCAGCATCGGCCGTCTGCGCTGTTTGTAGCGCATGGGCCGCCTGCGATGCGCTGCCAGGTGTGTCCGTGGACTCAAAGACGTCTTCGCCACTGCGCGGCCGCGGTGTTTCGCTCCCGCTTAGGAACGAGTCACTGCTCGGGCTGCCGTTCATTCCGTTCAGTGCAGAGCTTTTCTCCCTTTTATGTTTAGGAGAATCAGTACTGCCGTTTTATATACCATGAAGGTAGCTTTTCTGGCTGGATTTATCTTGTAAGTACGACAGTGTTCTTTTTACACCCTTCCAGCGCATTCGGGCTTTTTCTATGCTCTCCCTCTCATTTATATTAGGTTTTTTCACACTGTAAAACACTTCTTCTGTGCAGTTTACTTAAGCGACCGCCTGGGTTATTCGCGCAGTAATGGCTGCGTTCTTTGACTAGCGCGTCTGCGCAACAGTGCTGCGCATTTCTGGGCAGGGATTGGCTGTTGGCCTGTGCGCTGACGTGATACGCAGGGCCTGCATCAGCGTGGCGCAGACATTGAAGCTGCGGCGCAGATGGGACGGGGTCCACTACTAGGCAAACGATATGCACGTATTATTGATATTCTGTTGCATTTTATTCACTATGAGCTTAAAGCGATTACATAAAACGATATCCAAATGCTTAAACGATATGTAGTCAGGCAACTGAAACCAGCCATGTTGTAAATGAGTTGATGTCTGGAGAAGCTCCAGAAACGGAAACAATTTTAATTTTTTAATAAAATTAAGTATTTTTTTATGTGACGCTACGTTTTCTTCCTAAATGTTTGTAATGAGTGGCAACACGCTCTAATTGACTAAGCTATTGAGAATGCACAAAAATGCATTCAGAGTTGAGCCATTAAGATTAGATCCCCATATCCATATCATGGATGATGATTACCTTGAACAGGAATGCTGATGGTGAAATGTTCATGGATTGTTTGAAACATATCACCTTGAACTCGATTAAACCATTGAGATCAGTCAAGATCACTGATTTCATTATTTATGAAACATCTATTCAAATGTTATCATTAAGGGAGGGACAAAAAAATCGAATCCAGCAGTTGTGGTGAAAATCAGCTTTAAATTTTAAAGGCATCAGATAACACAAGTGCTCCATCACAGTCTGCTTTCTGAGAGCATCTTTTAGAGCAAAAGGTCTGAGTTTATAAAAGCAGGCAGTTGATACATTTGCAGGGATGCTGACAGACAAAATATGATTCCAATTTGAAATCTGCATCAGATGTGACAACCACTGTTCTAGAAATACTTTAAGGACTTCCAGACAGTGGTGGAAAAACTATTTATCAGAGACTTTGGGGTTAAGGGTGTATGAAGAAGACTTTACAAAATTCCTCCTCAAACAAAGTGGTGAGTTTGGTGGCCAGCTCCCCCAAATAATTGCCCTGAGGAAGAAAAGTTTCTAAAATTAGAACAGCATCAATATGAAAAGTCACCAAAGAGATAAATGGAAGCACAATCAATTATGTGTCCTTTTGCCATTAACCAGACCAATAACTACACCGGAAGCTGTGTTATGTCTGGGACCTGTATCCTCTGCTTTCTCAACTTGCCGTCTTTATCTACTGAGTTTTAATTCTATGCCAAACTTCTCCATCTTACCCGATTCAAAAATACACAGTTTCGAAACATCAGCTGGACATCTGTGTAGAACAGCCCCACAGTGGAGTAGGACCTGCTCTGCAGCTTCTCCGCAATCTTGTCCAGCCACGTGGGCTTCTTGATGACTTTGGTATAAGTACTTGCCTGCCATGCACACCAGTAGACTTAGGGGTGCACATACTTTAATCCCACCAAAAAAACCAACAGAAGCACAGACAAAGGTATGAAAAAATGGCCGACAAACTCACCGAGGGCTGGGGGTCACTTTTGAAGACCTGCTGCTTGTCCTCCTTGTACAGACACAACAGCAGATAATGGCATTCCTAGAAAAGTACCAGGGCCAATTAAAAGTCGTAAAGGCAACAAATGCAAAAAGCGGCCTGAACTACGGCGAGTTCATTATATACTCTTAGTCACCTATGCCTGTTGATATGTGGCCCTTGTTTTTGAGAGGTTAGCTAAGAGCAATGGGGCAACAAAGCTGTTGGCACTCACTAGCAGCCGAGCCAAAATTGGTGTTTTCCGCACACTCTGGAGTGTCATTTGGCAGGGGTGACGCCACTCCTGAGCATTCTTCAGCACACAGTATGTGCAAATCCACTTGTCCCTAGGACTGAGGAGCAAAATCAGTCATTCACACAGACACCCCCCCAATGCTAGCTACCTGATTTTCACCTGTCCATTTCATGTGACCAGTGTCAATGGGACTCATGTGACCACAATCCTTAAAATTGTGCAGCGATGCCAATACATATGGGTGTAGGTCAGGATCCAAAGAAATTAATCCTGTAATAAAACCACCATGGTCATGTCTATACTGTTTAGCTAAGGTACCCAAGTATGTGTTCATTAACCACTTTGTATCGTTTCCCTCCCATATGTGGAACAGTAAATGGCCAGCAGGGGCTCTCACTCCACAGTGCTCCTATCCACAGCAGGGAGGTGGCACTCGTGGTGGAAGGCACGTGGACACTGATCGCAGCACAGCAGGTAGCCTGGCACATTACATATGAAGCAGTCGTCGTCGTTGTCTTGTTCTTTCTGCTTGTATTGTGCCATTAGGGGAGAAGTACCGGAAAATACAAAGAAATAGAAAATAAAAGTCAAATTCATTTAACAAAATTTTAAAAATCTGCCCTTTATTTAAACAGATCAGTCCCAGCATGTGACATGTGTAAAAATTTTCTGATTACCAAATGCATAAAAGACTCACATCTAATAATAAAATAAACACTACAAAAACAAAGACAATTTTTCAGTGTGTGGTGTTACCACCGACAATTCATTTTGTTTAATTTCTCATGAACGCGCCACACGGTCTAGGACTAAGTCAAACGGTGAGGATGAGAAAGATTATGATTGTCCCAGAGAGCGCGTGCAGAGCTCATGCAGAGGCGGCAACTTAAGACTGATTTTTTAACATGTAGCATATCATTTTACAAGGGATTCATCACTTGCTAAATTGCTAAATTTTCTTTCCTTTGACCAAAAATGTTTTAGCCCAACGTATTGATGGTTTGAACTCAGGTTATTGTGGTCCTTGCGATGTGACAGTCGTATGTGCATGAAATCACACATCGTTAAAGCCCGTTAGGGCGGCACAATGGGTAGTGCCCGCGCGGCTCACCGCCACTTCGTGTGTGTTTGCGTATTCACCTTCACAAAGTAACAATTTAAGAGCCTGCATTGTTAATTTTGTGTTTTTTGCATGATCAGTAGTAATAACTATTGCGTATTTACACAGTCTCTGCTTTCCTTCCAGTCCAACTTAAATGCATTAAATGGACCATGTGTGTGATCCTGCAATAGTTGGTTGGTTCCTGCCATGCGCCAAAAGCATTGTATATTATATAATATATTATAAACAATTACTCGATGAATCATCAGATTAATCAGTAGACTATCGGATTATTGATATAATCGATAGTGACGGCCCTACTCACAGCCACAAAGCTTCTTACCAGGGCCTGATCCTGAGTGCTGCACAGTCTGCAGTCACATCGGAGTAGGTGGAAGCGCAGGATCCCCTTCTGTAGGCAGGTGGGTGGACAGACAGACAAGCCCTCTTAGTGTCTGGAATAACAGGGTAACACTGGCCAACTGAACCATGTGATATGGGGAAGGAGCAGGGACTGTATTTGGTCTCAAAAACATTAATGGCATAAGGTCACAGCAGGACTGCGTGTGAACCCAGAGTCAGGATCAGGGCACATAAGGTGAATGTGTGGTCTCACCTGTTGCTACCCCATATCAATAAATCTGGCTAATTGATCTGCAGGCACTGATCCCCCTGGTCAGTAAGTGCTAAATATTAGCATTAGGCTTCAAGCTTCAAACATGTTCAAATGGCTGAAAAATAACTTTGATGCAAACAGAATGTTTTACTTAATTCAACAACTTATAGTTTTTAGCTCCTGTTAATCAATTAATTCAAAAACATTAACTACTAAAACCAAACCGACCACTTGTCCATTGGACCCAATCACTACTAATATAATGTTATCACTCCCATGCCAATGGCACCCAAATATACATTTCAATTACACTTAATTACACCTCATCTATTGTCACTTATTGTCAACGAAGTAAAGACCTGGATGACTGAAAACTTTTTATCCATAAAATCTTGGAAAACTGAGGCTCTGTAGTTTGGAGGCAAGTCCAGGGATAGAAATGCTAGAACCTCCACACTCCACTGTAAAGGGCAAACTTTTCACTCAGCAGCTCAGCCTGTAACTTTGGTGTCATCTTAGATACAAGGATCTTCTTCAAATGTGGATACAGTATCAAAGGTGTGCTTCTTACAGCTATGCAGAGGCTCCTACTTAAGCTCAAAGTGACAGGGATTTTAGGAACTATAGCAACCTGGATTGATAACGTTTAACAGATAGGAAGCAGCGAGAGGGGCACAATGTCTCGGTGGGCCTGTGTTCATAGTGGGGTACCACAGGGTTAAATTTTTGGGCCACTATTATTCCTAGTTTATATAAATGATATTGACACCAATATATACAATAAGTTGGTCAAATCTGCAGACGACACCAAGGTGGGTGGTGTAGCGGATACTGTAACAGGAGCACAGAGGCAAAGGAGACTAAGGGGGGACATGATCCAGGTATAAAAGAACTTAAATATACAAACGAGAGGAGGCCATTCCGCTCATCAAGCTTGTTTGGGGAGAACTTAACTAATAGCTCAGAGTCGTTAAAATCTTATCTAGCTCTGATTTAAAGGAACCCAAGGTTTTAGCCTGCACTACCATAACAGGAAGACTATTACATACTCTAACAACTTGCTGTGTAAAGAAGTGCTTCCTCAAATCCCACTAATTTCCACCTATGGCCACGAGTTCTTGTATTTGAACTAATGTTGAAGTAACTATTTGGTTGAACAGCATCCAGTCCTGTTAGAATCTTATAAACCTAGATCATGTCCCCTCTCAGCCTCCTTTGCTCGAGGCTGAACAGATTTAGCTCCGCTAACCTTTCCTCATATGACATTCCCATAAGACCAGGAATCATTCTTGTAGCCCTACGTTGCACCTTTTCTAAGGCAACAGTGTCCTTTTTAAGATAAGGAGAC
>JAODKN010000045.1:8030665-8043561 GCA_026774425.1 Petrocephalus zakoni
TCATTGCGGTATGTGGGCCGGGTGTAAGCGCATATGTGTGGGCCAGATCCGGGCCATACCAATTTTGCTATGTGGGGTACTATATGCTTAAATCGCTGAGTTTCTTTACGGCGCTATTTTTTTTAATGAAAATTATCGCCAGCGTCTCTTGCGGAAGTTACTTTTTATTTCTGTGACATAGGGAAAATGAAACTGAAGCTTCGTGCCAGCTAAAGGAAATAGGCTTATCGGGAGGACCGTTGAAATTTCGCAAATCTCCCTTAAGTACACAGGATAGGCTTACATAATATACGTATATTTCATTAGATGTGCTGTGATGGATCCTTAAGGCCTTTTCGGACGGGGATTCGTTCTTTATGGAGGTTCGGCATGTATATTGTAAAACGATTTGACCGATAGATTCAGACAGGATGTACTCACTAGTGTTAAACTGCTCTGCGCCTACTGCAGACCTTAACGCAGAAGAGGTTGTAGGTGTATGTTTCCAGACGTGCGTGGAAAATTCAGTATTAGTGATGTTACGTGAGACCCCCGCACTATTCATATTGCACCGCCATATTCATGTTTATGGATTTGGTATGGGGTGCCATAAAAGTTGCTGTAGGTGTCGCAATACTTTTGTCCATACAGTGTACATGCAGTGCAAAACAGGAAAGGTGTAAAGATGTTACACAGGGCAAGCAAGTAAATGTATTGCAGACAAATTAAAAAGTTTACAGTACAAAAATAGAACCCTGAAACAGCAGAATGATTGTAGAGTATCAATGAAATAAGCATTAGGAAGAAATCGCTGTGCTTTCTGATGGTGAGCTGCAGGTTGTTCTTCCTGCACCACATGATGAAGTCCTCTGTACTCTTAAGGTGTGTGATTTGTCTGCGTTTAAAATATCCACTGAGAGAAATGGTAAATTAGAACAATGTGTGGTTTCTAACATCAATAGTCATTACATGCATTTGCTACTTTGCTGTCTTTGAGATGGATCCCCTAAGGAAGACAGATTTCTCTTGTTTGGGATCACTATCCATATCCTTATAGACCAGCAGTGGAGTGTTTGTGCACCCCAGCCTCATCTGTGCTGTGTGAAGGGGCATTCACAAAGACAGAGGGATTTCATTTCCGAAACAAAACTTGGTTGCCTTAGTCAAATGTAGTTGTTAAACTGGTTTCACAATGTTCTTCAACAGATTACACATAGGAATTAATGGAACAGTTGCTGCATTTCCACAATTATGCTTTAGCACATTGAGACTAGCCCATCTTTTAGTCTAGAATTAATACCAGTATATCATGACCAAATGCATGATTTTTAAATCCTGGTTTAATCCTGGTTCTGCTGGCAGAAGGCTACACTGAATGGCAGGTTGCTTCCAGGTTCAACGTTTCTAATGCTTCTTGTGTAGGCACACAAGAACAACGTGAAGCAAGACACACTGGGAATAACCAGAAATCAGCCAGCTAATGGGGGAAGCAACTTTCTAATGCCAGAGATGACCATCAACTTATCCAGCAGAGCTTCAGAAGATGACATGACTTTCATAAGGAACAGGAAGCATTATGTGGTGTCAAGTGCACTGCTAGGACAGTTAGTATCAGGCTCCTAGAAGCAGGATTGAAGTCCCATAAAGCAAGGAAGAAGCCCTTAATGAAAGAGAAACCGAGAAGAACCAGGCTGCAGTTTGCAAAAAAATTCTATTTTTTCACAGATGCATATCCATAAATTGAGAAATGAGTGAAACAAAAAATTGTGCTGTGATCTTTTAATCTTTTTCATCGGATGTATATGCACATTTAATACATAAACTATTGGTGATTGTGTTAACAATCCAGTTAATTATTATATATGAAGATATGCTGCTCGGACAAACAACAAAACAAATAAAACCGTTGTTTTCCTTTATTCATTGATATTTTTGACCACAGTTAGTTCCAAGGCCTGGTGAAAAGTGTCACATGACTGTGTAAACTTGGCTTGTAACATTTCTGCCTGTTCTAAAACCTGCCCAGCAGATGGCGCAGTATTTAGCTGACCCAATAAGAACTAACCCTTTCCCCGCAGCCCATTGCCAGAATGGTTCAGTGCTTCATTCTGGTAAGTGCCGTTTCCACCCTACAAAAAGATGCGTGTCTTTACAAATATGACCTTATTACTGTGATGACAATTCAGATGGAACTACTATTAGTAAAAGAGCTTTGTGTTTGCTGAAATATAAAAGGTACCTGGCTCCAGAATTTTACTATGTAATAATTACAAACATAGCAAATTCAAACTGGTTTAAAAAGTCTGGCCTTTGTCTGTAATTGATTCAATTACATTACATCCCCATCCTGTCCGAATAGGGCTTCCAGCGGTAACCTTCGGAATGACATCTCTCATGAGCGCCGAGGCCCTTGATCATTTGAAGTGTTTGTTTGCAGCCCAGATGCTAAGCTGTCAGCAAGGTCAGCACTTAGGTCGTCGAAGACAACTGCTTCTGCCCTGCTGTGTTGATGCTGACACTGCTGCACAACGTGCAGAACAGCGGACAGGCGCCGGTCTAGAGCAGCGAGGTGGGGCTCTGACAGGAGGGGGGCCACCGAGGATAGCGGGTCCTGGGTGAGGGATTCTCGTATGACATCACTGAGTCGGAACTGTGGCAGGGACAGGAGATACAGGCGCAGGAACGTGGAGCGACGGATCCTAAATTTGGGAAGGGGGGTCAGAGGCACAGTTTCCCGAAACCCCCGGAGAAGATTACAGGCCCCTGACCCAAAGGGAGGGTTACTTTGGACAGAGCAGTACCCTGTAGCTCTCTTTTACCTGCAGCACTGCCGAAGGGGGGCCAGTATGGAGGGCTCATCCCGAGAATGACGTCCAAACCTGTAAGGGGCCCAGATGATAGCAGTGCTGTAACGTAGTCCAGGACACACACCAGCCAAAGGCAGCAGAGAAAAGCAGCCAGTAGGGTTTATGGTGAGGGTTAAAGGTGAGGTCAGCTCACGCCCGTCCGTTGTCTAGGTGCAGAATGAATGTGTCATTCCCAAACTTCTCGAAGGTCTCGTAGTGATGCCTGTCCATGTTACCTGCCACATAAGAGTGGGAGTAGGTGCCCGTGAGCATGAAGGGCTCATGCCTTCTCCTTCTATTTCTGCTGTCCCTTGAAATCATGCTACTCGTGTCACAATAAAATCCATCCCTCACTGAAGCCAGTCACTCTCGATGCATAAACGAAGCTGCACACCCAGGTCTGACTGACCTAATGATAACCATAATTGAGTAAAAACAACTCACTCATCAAAAAATCCAGTATTGTCATGTCAATCAGGTCTACTAGTCTAGTGCCCTTGTTGTACGGGGGAGTCTTTTTCACGGTGTCACAGAAGTCTGGATCCTTTTCCCACCTGCATATCAAAAACACAAATCACTGGGTGGTTATGGCATGACCTCTGACTGGCCCAAAGCTTCCCTGATAGTGTTACTCAGAGAGAGTGGTTCTAGAGCACCCCCCCCCCAGTTTATTTGATGTGTACTTTACCCAAACATCACCCCATTTTGGCCCCTCCCCTCTCATGGGCTTCCTCTGAGGGGGACTCACTGGGCTAGCTTGCTGCGGCTGTACGAGCGCCTCCAGGGGTTCCTCCAGGATCGCCGGGGAGCCAGAGAGAGGTCAGGCAACATGGTGGCCAGGGAGGCCTCCAGGGCAAAGGGGTGGCCACAAATGGCGTGCTCTGGGGAACAGTAGTAAGAGCACTGGCCGTAGAAGCACACGTTACCCACTAGGAGAGAAGGGACAGCCGGGGTTATGCTCAGTACACCAAAGGAACTCAGCTCTGTGGATGATCTGTGTAGAATATGCTACACATGGTCCAATAACAGCCGATTTCTGACCCCTCCCTTCTCAGGGTTCACTCTGAGAAGGGGGGGTGTCAGCAGCGAAGATGCCACCGTCACTGAGGGTTTACTGCTGGTACTGAACCTTCTGTCACAGCAATTCCTCCTAAATATATTTCCGAATCGTGTTCATTGGCAGCAGAGTGAAGCTCTACCCTCAGGGCCCATCTGCTGGCCCTGCCGGAGCAAAGTGAGACTCCTGCAAGAGCAGACAGCAAGGTGACTACAAGGAGACAAACCGGGGGAGGTGTAGAAGGTCCTGGCCAGCTTGCGGTCCGTGGTAATGTGCTTGATTTCCTTAGTGATGTTAATCAGCCTCCCAACCACCGGGGGAATCCTCTGAAAACCCAGCACCCTAAAAATGACAAAGGAGAAACAGGTAGGCAGAAGGCAGTGGAACATGGATTGGTCTATTTTATCTTACCTGTCCAGGTGGAAGGCAGCAATCTCAGCATTGTGTCTCTCAAAGTCTGAGAAATAGAAGAGGTTGGGGTTCGTCTCCTCATCCCGCTCCTGCCTGGGGTCAGACCAGCGTCAGTGGTGGTCAGGCTGCAGAACAGTCTCCACTGAGGCAGGGCACCAGAATGTGTGTCCCTTTGTGGGCCCCTAACTAGACCAAACTCCTTCTCACTTTCCATTTAGTCAAGCAGAAAAGCGAGGTGGTGTTGTCATGATGACAATATTGTATTAATGTATTTAGGCAGGACTATAAAGTCTCACTTCATGGGTTTGAAGAGAGCCTGGCCATAGTTGGGGAAGGACATAACCAGCTTCAGCTGTGTGCCTCCTGGCTTCTGCACTGAAACACAGACAAATGACATGCTACTAGTGGGCTCCCTGAACACCAAAAACACACATATACATGAAACTGACAGTTAAATGCAAAACCAACTGAACAGCAGTATCTTCAGTAATTGAGTTGATTTTGTACACTAGGGGGCACCACAACCCATGGAATTCTGCACTTTGTAGCTGAGTCACAGCAGACTTGTGGTAAAACAATTCACACTGTGTTTTGTGTCAAACATGAGGGAAACACGTGTGAGAACATGGCACCAGTGAGGTTCAACAGAACTGCTGACTGAAACAGCAAATTATCAGCGCAGATAACCAAAGGGACAGCTGTTGGTGGGCAAGAAAGAGGAAACTCCCCTAACTGAGAATATAATAATAATAATAATAATTTTATTTATAACGCACTTTATATTTCCAAAGAAATCTCTAAGTGCTACAACGCAGTAAAAAGCAAACTAGTAAATTAACATAGATCATCATTAAAAAGCACAAGAGAAATTAACAATCATAGATTCTTCTAAAAAGAAAAAGCCCTCTTTTAAAACCAACTGTAGACTGTGGTGCCCTCAGAGTGTCAGGGAGGGCGTTCCACAAGCGAGGAGCAGCATGAATAAATGACTGGCATGTAGACATTGCAGAATAACTCAATGAAGCTCTCTTATTTGAAATGAAACGCATTGTTAACCATGCAAATGTCAAGCGTAGGTGTAACATCATGAGGGGGGCTGTGGGAGCCGAATTAGCAATGTGTGAACAAGTCATCGTTGTGAAAATCACAGATGACGCAGGTAAGCTGGATGCACAGGGCAGGGGTGGGGGTCAGGATGGGGGTGAGCGGCTGGCAGATGAATGCATGTAAGCTGCGATGTTGCATAATCTTCATTCTGCATGTGTTGTTAAGTGTCCGTTTGCACCGGGGCGGGATTACAGATGGAATAAAGAGCTGGACCCCCCCCAGACAATGTAAGCAGGGGGGCAGCACAGGGGCCTTTTCACTTGCTTCTGCCCATTTTGCTTTCTGGAGGTCTGCTTCCTGTTTTCATTGTCTGGAATATTCTTTGATATAAAGTTTACATATTTTGGTCTCACCCTGCCTGGTGTCATTATTAGTATAAATAAGTCAGTTTGACTGATTTTATATAGAAACATTCCCAACAAACCAAAGACCATTATCAAGCATAAGCAGTTTACTCTGAACTTAATTATGATCATTGAGGACTGACATTGCATCCAGCACATGCTCTGGCTGCAGGAGGTTATTACATTTGCTTATTTAGCAGACACTTCTATCCGAAGCAACACACTTCAGAAAGCAGAGTCAGGCAGTAAAGCCATTGGAATTAAGTGCCTTGTTCAGCAGCCCAACAGTGAAAACCACAGGATTTGAACCAATGACCTTCCAGTCACTGGCACCCACCCATAGGTTATAGAAGATGGATTGATGGATCACAGACAGACAAAAGAGTGGTTAAGATTTAGAGAGGAAAGACGCAAAAGACCTCAAAGGAGTGGAATCTGAAGTGGGGTGTGTGTGTGTGAGCTTGGCATGCCTCTTTCAGTTTCCTCTCACAATCCCAAGGCTAAATCATGCACAGAGTGTGTCCTGTGATGGACTGGTGTCCCAGCCAGGGTTTTCCTTGTGTCATGCTTCCTGGGACAGAATGTGGATCTTCAGGAGCCTCAATGGCAGCCAGCGACAGCAGTGGACCATGATGCGCCTCTTTCCGGATATTTCTGTGTTTTTATATATGTAAAAGTGAAGTCCTTGGGCATATGTGTTGTGAAGGGCACTGTAAAATGAACCATTCTGATTTGAGCCCCCCGTTACGTTCTGCCCCTCCAGCCCCAGCTAACCCCCTACCTGCGCTGACGATGCGATGCCTGGCCAGCTGCCCCATCAGGCCTGGCAGGGACGGGTCCCGCCTGTCGTACAGCTGCCAGCGCGTGATGCCCAGGTGGAAGCGCAGCCATGGCGGCTGGGAGTCCACGTTGTCGCTCCAGTGGGTGGCGTCGTAGCCATCCTCGCTGTCACTCACCCTGTAGGCGGGGGATAGGGTGGGGGGGGCTGTCGCTGTTAACTTTGCCCTGGATGTATTAATTATTTCAGTTCCTAATTCGGATATTAGCAGCTGCTCATCTGCGTAGTGTTGGTGTATCACACACTTTGACACATCCACCCTGTGATGGATGATGTTACAGCCTCTGCACACTCCCTCCCTGACAGCCTACTGATGGCTCAGCCCTTTTCATGCCTCAGGAGGCCGTGCAGGCGACTCACCACTCCTGGGAGCTGTCCGTCTTGCCAGCCTGCAGCCGCGCCTTCACTCGCAGCAGCCAGTCATCCTCCTGCAGTGGCGGCTGGGGCAGCATGTACAGGGGGTGCTCGAAGAGGGCAGCTAGTTTGGAGTGGCCTGGCCCAGAAGGAGTAAGGGGACCTGATGAGACCCTGGCCAGATTCACCGGCCCAGTCCATGGGGTGGGGAGACCAGTATCAGGCAGAATTCTGGAAGCTTTGGGGGTAGGGACAGGGAGGGGGACACAGGTCATCTGGAGGACTGAGAGGGAGATGACAGCCAGGAGGAGGTGCAGGGCTAGGGACAGGCAAGCCAGGAGCAGGCAGGTGGGCCTAGAGAAGCGCCTCATGGTGTGCCTCATCCTACCCAGAGAGAGGGAGACAGGGAGCGGGGTGACAGGGAGAGGGAGAGAGAGGGAGAGGGGGAGACAGGGAGCGGGGTGACGGAGAGAGGGAGAGAGAGGGGGAGACAGGGAGCGGGGTGACAGGGAGTTGGAGAAGGGGAGAGAGGGAGACATGGATAGAGGGAGAAGGGGAGACAGGGATAGATGGAGACAGAGAAGGAGAGAGGGGGATGGGAGACAGGGATAGAGGGAGAGAAGGAGACGGAGAAGGGGAGAGGGGGAGACAGGGAGAGGGGGAGATGGAGATAGAGGGAGACAGGTTGAAAGGGAGTGCGAGTCAGGGAGAGAGGGAGAGGTGGAGAAAGAGAAGGGGAGAGGGGGAGACAGGGAGTGAGGGACAGGTAGAGATGGGAGAAGGAGTTCATTACACAATGGAATAAACAGGGTAATAAACTATCAGAGAAGCAGAGTGACACAGAGACACATTTGCATTCCTAGGCAGACACACTGCAATTTCTCCAAGGCATAAAGAGCACACACCAGGATTCTGTTCAAAATTCCTGAGTCTGCTACTAGTAGTCTGGTCTACTTTTGAAAAGAAACTCCCTTTATCAGACTCTCAAGAACAAAGACCCCCCCCCCCAATCAAAAGACAATTAAACAAATTCTCTGCAGCACAGGGATGGGCAGGAAGCGCGGGCCGGCAGCTGACTCACCTAAGAGCCGAGAAATGGTACTTTGAGAGCTTTTGCTGCGCTCTCACTCCCATGAGCAGAAGTCCTATCTGACACTTGTTCAGTCTGCGCTTCACCGTGTTCATGATGAATGATCCGTTTTCGTGCTGTACAAATATCAGACAGTGTGTCTGCCAGGTTAGAGTGACCCGAGAGCCTGGACATATTACTGCATGTTTACTTACTGGCTCACTGCGGGGAGAGTGTTACAAGATGTTTTCTGTTAAAGTCACATTCGTTTGCTCAGCTCAGAGTTCCTACCCCCAAATATTTTCAGTCAGCAGGTACTTAACCACCATGCTACCAACCTCCAAAAACAGCAACATTCTCAGCATGACAGACAGTATTCTATAAATTCAGAGGAGATTAACCGGGGCATGTGTCAAACTGAAACAGCACCCCCCGGCAGATGGACGAAGGCGCGGAAAGGGCACAGCAGTCACATGACACTATCCCTGACATGTCATCACATTGTGAGCATGCTGATCCATACCACATGACAGCCGCACACCAGGAAGACAAAATAGGATGATCATAAAAAACATTAAAAATGATATTTTAAAATGGACATTTGAAAACAATTCTGGCTCTGTCACTTTCTCAGCCAGGGTGTGTTCAGGAAGCCTGACTATCAGTTACCTGACACATCCCTAAAACTCTGCCCCCCCCATGTCCTGCACCCTGAGCCCATTGTGGCCTGTTGGCCTGGGACCCCCAGACTGCAGGCTGGGCCATGTGCTCCATTAGCCCCCCCATTAGTCCACAACACATATTGGATAAAAAATTCATGCCCGCCCCCAGTATCTCATGGTTTACGTCATCCCCTGTTCCCTGCCATGCCCCCCTCCCCCTCCCCTCCGAGAGGGGGGGTTACTCTCGCTTCTTTATCCTCTCCGTCACGAAACATAAACAAGTCATCTCCTTTCAGAGTTCGGGAGGAACGCTGTGCGCCGCCTGTCTCTTTAGCAGCATCGCGCTGTGGTGCTGAGGCTGCAGAGGGCATCTGTGGGGCGTGAGGGGTATTTCAGGCCCCCGCCCCACTTCAAGTGCCCCATATGCCCTGCCATCAGCACGGAGGCAGCCTGGGACAGGACAGCGCGTGTGATAGGCTGTGGCGAGCGGCCAGTCCCCTTGGCAGGGACCTTACTGGCCTCCGTTTCCGTCATGAGGTCACACGTTACTGTCAGCATAATGGCAGCCAGCCCCCGGAGAACGCCACGTTTCCACCTTGAGATTATATTCAATTACAAACAGTGTCAGAATGCTTTTTGGGTCATGCCGCCGGGGATGGTCACAGGCCTGAAAAGCTGCCTCACTTTTAGGGGTTTTTCAATTTAAAACTTACATCAGAATTGTCTCCTCAAGGCAAAGATTTTGTTAGGCTGAGTAACGAAATGGCCAGACAAGAACCCATTAATCTTTTAATCTCTCTCTTTGTTAAAAGCATATTTTTAAAAGAAGGAACATCAAGGATGGGATAATGCATCCGTACGCCCCCAGAGTTTCTTCCAAAGGACCACACAGGGATTAAACGGGACGAGTGGTGGTCATTTAGAAGATGCACGAATATTCAGCTTGAGTAATTATACTCTGGAAAGCTATGACTATTTCACGTGGATAGGGAGAGAGGGAGAGCGGAAGCAGCCAGGTGCTGGGGGAGGATGAGTAAGTGCAAATAGGAGAGAAGCGAGAGGAAGGGGCACCTCTGTGCAAAAGTAAGACAGGTGAGGCGTGCCGAGAGGAAGGACCGGGGCTGACACTACAGGGCAAGGAGGCATCAGAGGGATTAGAAGCAGCGTGCCGAGAGCAGCACAGGAAGTGCCTCCTCAGCCGCCCATCACCATGCCGCCAGCAGGTGGCATAGCAGCTAACAGGACAGATCAGCAACTAGGGTGCCAGCATACAGGGTCACCGATCATCAGCCTGTCCATATCTGCATAAACATGTCCATGGCAGGACTCTTCTGTGAAAATGAAATCAGTGTAGGCTCTGTTGTTAAATACCATGTCTGTGAAAAGCCCATTTTGATGAAAATGTCTGTTAGAATTGGCCATGGTGTAAAGGGCACCTCATCCTGTCTTCTCATGGACGTTTACAGCTATACTAACCTGGCAAGCAGCAAAAGGGAAAAAAAGCGTCTCGTAACAATTGACTGACTGTGCCTGTCTCTTGTCCAGATTCTCCCCAGTCCAGCAGGATGCCCACTTCTGAAAACCCCGCCTTCACTCTTACACAACACTAACAGCATGAGATGCCAGACTGCAAACCCATACTGAGAGGCTGTCACTCACTGGCTTTACCTGCCTCCCACTGTGTTAAGCCAGTGATTGACAGCACACTGTAATCCCTGCAGCTGGGTTAAAGCAGTGACTGATTGCACACTCTATTCCCTCCCATTGGGTTAAATTGGTGACTGGGAGCACACTGTAATCCCTTCTGTTGGATTAAAACAGAAACTAACAGCACACTGTAACACCTTCCTGCAGTGACAGCTACCCAGTGGTCATGGGGGAGCCGCCTTCCAATGCCCCTACATGTCCCTGCGTGTCCTTCCCAAAGTGCGAGTGAGGCTGCGGCTAATCCACCACTCTTCCTGCGAGACAATCTGTCGCCGATGGTCTCGTAAACAGAACTGGTGGAATGGGGGGGAGAGCAATTTGGAGCCCGCTGACAAACAGGTCACCCTTCCCAAGGATGACAGGTTAGCAAGAGGGGAGCATAAGACAAGGCAGAGCAGGGCTTCAAACGGCGGCACAGAGACATTATCAGAAGGCAGCCGTGTCAGGATGGAGGCAGCAGCTCAGAGGACGAGAGTCCGATACTTGAGAAAGCCATGCACCTGTATCACATTCTCTCCACAACCGCTTACGTGATCATTTTATCGACTGCAGATCAAATTTGTCACAGAGAAGTTTTATCACAATTTACCTGTGCGAAGTGGAGGTGGGGGATGTGCACTTTAAAAATCACGTTCCAGTTTGCAGATTGGCAAACCCACAGCTTCAGGTGGGAGTGGGGAACGGCACCTCTAGACTTTTAACGCATGAGCACAGTCTGCAGACCCCAGAATTACAGCACAGGCAGCTTCTCCGGGCCCCTGCTTCTGCGTCTCTCTACTGAGTGGGAAGGCAGATGCAGGCATTGTCTGCAAGCCAAGGGGCAGATCACAGAGCAGCTACAGCCATCGGAGTGAACTTTGCTGTGGCGATTCGTAACAGAGCCCTGCACAAAGATCAGCTCAGGAGACACTCTTACATCCTTAATAAATGTTAAGTAAGTGATCCTCAAACATTTATGTTTAACCATGTGACAAACCCAGCTGGCCAGTACGGCCAGGACTTGTCGAGCTTATCCAAACAAGTGCCTATACGATCCAAATCTCTGGGCATGGGGTCCTGCTCACAGTCTCCATAGAAACACTCAAGGGAAGGGAAGCTTCAATCAGATTTCAGTGTGTAAGTATTATGTAAGTATTACATGACAAAACAGTAAGTATCATTCATCTTCCACCTGCTTATCTGGCACAAGGTGGCTTTATGCCTTCTAAGCATGCATACACACTCACACACACACGCACACATACACTCACACACATACATGCACGTACACGGACGCATACAGCATTCACAACTCCAGCATCAAATGCATGATGTGCCAGTGTGACTTTCTGATCCCCTCCCCCAAATTAATGACCTTTACAGTAAAATACATACTACCATGGATTTTTAAGTGTCTCAGACCACATTAAGTGATGTATACATTGGGCAGTGACATTGTAACCCATGTCCTTTTATAGAACATAAAACAATACCAGTAATGGCTTCTCTGCAACAGCCTCCAAAATGGCAAGAACATTCACAGGCACACTACTCCAAATTCCAGAAAGGCAGAAAGATTATAAAGGACTAATGAGGGACCGTTCATGATTAAAAAGATGAAGGCCGCCCTGGAAGATGGAGGGAGGAAGCAGAGAAAGGAATCAAACTGACGCTGCGTCATAGCAGATGGCAGATCTTCCTATGGAGAGCAGAAGCTCGGCCAGACAGAGAGGGGAGAAAGTGAGAGAGGGAGCAAGAGAGGGAGAGCGAGAGAGAGAGGGCGAGAGAGAGCGAGAGAAAGCGAGAAAGAGCGCGAAAGATCGAGAGAGAGGGAGGCAGCCGTCAAAATGTGCGTGTTATGAAATCATGCAAAAGTGTTCTCGGAAAGTTGCTGGAGCACTGAGGCTCACGGCAAAAGAGGGAAGAACAAATGGACTTCAGACAGGTGTTTATGGACACACACACACACACACAGATAACTGCAACTGTGCCCTGGCCTTGTGTCCTGTGCTGCCTGGGATATATTCCAGGTGCTCCTGTGACCCTCAGCAGGGCCTGGGAGATGGATGGATGTATGGATGGATGGACACTCATATATATCTAAATATGGGTTTGTGCTGCAGACACCCACAGAGAATGCTGGGAAAGGTTTTCCATCGCCCACTGTTAATGGGGTTCTGCAGGAGTGCCCGGCGACCAGCTTTCCCCCACATACCCATAGCACTTTTCAAAGGTCACGGAGACTATCTGGCTGGTGGTGGAGGTGAGCCCCCACAAAAACCAAAACAAAATAGGGCAGAAGGTTCCAGAGCGCCCTTTAGAGAGAAAATGGCTTTATGAACGGGCTGCCAGAGGGCCCTAGTTGAATATTAAAGGTTGACCGTGGTTGAGGTCACTGGGACCTTTTGTAGTTGGCAGTGCCGTAACCCTGCCAGCTCCTGCCTGGCATGCCTCATGTCCTTGAAAGCACTGACTGCTGGGATTGCTGGGAGAAAGTGGTGTTGAGCTGCAGCGATTGTTTGTTGTAGTGTTTGGAGGGATAT
>JAODKN010000045.1:8161834-8175413 GCA_026774425.1 Petrocephalus zakoni
GTTTTCGGGATAACCTTTAGATCAGCTGTTCGAACCCAGGTGTGAGGACTCTTTGGCCAATCAGTCCTCTAATTAGTCATCTAATTAGGGAGTTGCAGCGAAAACCCGCATACACACTGGCCCTTTGCGGATAAGACTGGACACCCCTGTTTTACACAAACAGTACCTTCATACACAGCAGGTCTTTAGAACAGTGTTTCCAGATCTGGTCCTCAGGGACCCACAGACAGTCCACATTTTTGTTCCCTATTAGATTCTGGTGGACTGTTTGGCAAGGAGCTTGAAGAGATCACAAATATGGACCTATTGTGGTTCCCTGAGGACCAAATTGGGAAACACTGTTCTAGTAGTTTAGGGAGAGGAGCCTGCTATATACCCCTTCTCTCAAAGACTGGTAAGGGACCAGAGAAAATTAGATTACAACATTTTTTCCACACATAGAAACCTCTTTAATACCTTGGATTGTCATGAATGTGGTCAAATACCTCCTCCTAGTCCACAAAGCACTTGTAGACTGTGATGAACAATTCATTTTTTGGATATTCTAATGAATTCTCCAAAAAGACAGGAATATTTTAGCAGACAGCAGAATATGCTCTGATAATTCTTGATTGCACCATAGATGTATATTAAGTCCAAGCCTGTATAATTTGGTGTATTCATATCCCTTCATTCCCATTCTTGTTTCTCACACTTGAGGAATAATTGCTGTTTGGTCACTAAGGTGCCTTTTGACCATCCACATTCAATAGTAGACTTTAAACCTATACTAGTAACTCTCTAGTGCAAACGTAATATGGTGGAATTTTTAAGAACCTCTTTTCTTTCTATGCCACGTGTGACGTCTGACTAACATGCAAAAGCTTTCGAGTATCTTCCAAAAATGACAACCAGGGAGTATCGTATGCCTTCTTCACTACTGCCTCAGCCCCCTGCGAGTGGAATGGCGACAGAACAGGAACACTGTTGTGATTAAGTTGTAAGGAGTACAGTACCCTTTGTTAACTGGAGATGCCAAAAACTATAAGCACGCTGTAGAAATGGTAACCCACTTAAAACAACAGAACAGTAAAAACAAAGACTGCTATTTAAACAATTAACAAAGTAGCACAAAATTGGTTTATTCGAAACTTCAAGTGATCCACACATACTGAGCAGAAAATGGTTTGAATGTAAACTGAAGTATTTATTTCCTATAGTAACATCAGGTAATGGTACTCAATAAATCAAAGCTTAGTATAAAAATCAGAAAAAAACTATTTTTAATATTTGGTGATTCCCAATCGATTGAGTTTTATCTCAATGCAAAATAAATTAAAACCAAAGTTGCATCATCTTTTTGTGAGTCTTTACCAGCAAATTATCTTCAAAATGGGTTTCTGTAGGAAAACTTCTACCAAGAAATTAAGATTGAGTCCATAGCCATGCATCATCACCGCCTTATAGCTACCTCTGCTGTTCATGGGATAGATGTTCTTTGGCCTAGATGGAAGTACAAACCAGAGCATTATATTGCAAATGCCTAGACATCATTTCTACAGCTGTGCACTGGGAAAATCTACACATTGTCTGTATACTGCTGTTGGGACACAAGATTCTTGTTTGCTTAGCTATACATTTTTAAAATAAACTCTATAGCAATTTCCTCAACAAAGCAGGCTGTGCTTTACAAGTTGATACATCCTCTCCAGTGACAGAGAATAATGTCATTTTAAGCAGTTGTTATAAGGACAATAATATAACTTGTGTAGAATTCAATAGTTAGTCATATTGCATCATTTAAATGTAGGAAAGCTTCTGTCAAAATTGTTTTTACCCTTTTTCCAAATATAAAATCCTTCATGTATACCCATTTTATCCCTCTTATGTAATTATAGTACCTCTATGTAATGACACATTACTAATTAAAAAAAATACTGTGAAATTGTGTATGTGTGAAAAATATTCTCTCATATCTCCAGCAGTTCTGCGCATGAAGTACATGGTTGTATGATTAAAAAAAATCAGGTAAAAATAATAAATTGACTTCTCTGCTTCTCACAACACATCATGTGAATCAGCTTGTATACAGTCAACAACAGGGACATATAAAGATTTGACAAGTTTCTCTATTTTTCATTGAGAGAAACAAGACTCAATGGGTATCAAGGGAACAGTGAAGATCCCTTACAATTTAAGCATATGGAAAATTGTTACAAATACAATTATTAATTTATGTATAAATGGGACAGTAATCATATATAGCAGAGGTGGAGAACTGCTTCAGCCAAGTCTACCTGTTATTTTAACATTAAAAACAGGGTATACTGTTTCAGGATGATAGAGTATTTTTAGATTAGTTCAATACATTCTATTATCTGTCCACATTTATATATTCTCAAAGAATTCCTCCATAGGTTACATGAAGTAGTATACACTATTTGATAATAGATTATAGTATAGCTACCTTTTTTGGCAAATAAAAACACTGTTCTGAAGGTAGAGCTGTCATCGTGCAGTCTGATAAATTGTTTTGTATCGCAGAACATGAAGGACTTCTGTTACAGCACTTTTCCACTGCCACCAATACCCCGAGCTGTGTTTTTTTCGTTGAAAATTATCTGAGCCGTACCTGACCTATAACCATGTTGACATATCCCTGCTACTAGTAGCAGGGCCGAAAACGATCTGATTCTGACACCACCATCTGATTGCTTGAAATGCATAGAGATACTGGTGATCTATGTCGTTACACATGGATTATCTGAAGGAAAAAACGTTTTATATATTATTCATCATTAGTAGTATTGCATATTGCAGTATGTTGATGCATTTCTGGTAACTCTGAACTTTCCAGCCTCTTACACTATACAACAGCTGAACAAAATAAATTCATAATGCAAATTTTACCGAAGCAAATGCTAATCTACGGTCTCTTCAGCTTGTTACTGTTGTTCGCGAAACCCCACAATGCCTTTACTGAGCCGACCCTTCTGCAGTGGAAATCAAAGCGAGTCTCTCTGCAGTACGGCTCGGGTACACAGTGGTTACTGTATGCCAGTGGAAAAGTGCAATTAGTTTTACTTCCAGATTCAACAGTGATAAAATACATACCTGTACTTATAGCATTTCAAAGCACAGGGAACTAGAGGCAGGAAAGCTTATCGTGCACACATCTCCTTAAGCAGGCCATTCTTTCAATACTGAGCATAGTTCATTGGAGAACTAAAAGACCTTAATTTAAAAATGTACCCATAAACCACAGATTGGCTAGTTGCTTATGACCCTGTTCACTTTTGGTGTATTTCTTTTCCATACTTCTAATAGATCTTAGCTGTCTACTTTTGGTAATCTTCACAGAACCAGCAACTACAGATGTTAATGGTAAATATTCTGCCTGTTGATTCACACACATGGATGGCGCTGTGACCAAAGGGTAATCTATGTTAGAGGCGAGTCAATAATTAACTTTGGCTTGTTGTCTATACAGCAATCAAACATACTCTGTGGAAGTGTCCTAGGGCAATATTTTTGTTCTTAAATAAATTTTATTTCTTTGTGAAGGACCGGGAAAAAAAATTCATAACTTATGTACAATTCTTGTGAGAGCTGCTTTAAAAATGTTATGAGAGGCCTATAGACGGGATACTGCTACTGCAAGTTTTTTTTTTTTTTAAATGAACCCAAAACAATGTGTCCACCATCATCCATTTAGTTTTCTTCTATTACTTTCGTAGGCTTCAATCAAAGTTCTTCAGCTTTTATCATAACGCCATCTTCCCTCTGACTTCTGCTTTGATCCTGTGTGTTCTGTATCCCAGTTCTTCATTGTCAAGAGAGGAGGCACATTTAAAAATACTGCCACTTCCCGAGGACTGTGTCTTTGATTGCATCAACAAACTGTGCAGGCACCCAATACACCCAATACTGAGAGGCTTCTGTGGGACCCAACTGAAATGCCTAGGGGGGAGATCAGAAAAATGTCAGCTCTTACAGATTAAAGAACAACACTTAACGCTGAAGACATCATTAATTTTAGTCCCATTGGTCCTTTATATACAACATATGCTGACACCAGTAGCAGACTCCAGAGTAAAAAGCCATCACAGATTTGAAAGGTTCACATACATTACTAGAAAGAACTCAAAATTAGCTAAAGCTAGAAATTCCACTAATAAGAAAATGTTCGCAAAATGTATCGTATACACTGATTCCTCCTTTAAGTACAAAGTCTGTATCTGTAAAAAAGTTTCCCCAAGCCTTGCGGTCACATGACACGTACCATCATGTGATAGTCCTCATGGCCTTCAATTGGCTCAGTAACCACATTCTTGATGGAGCCCATTGGAATCTTCTCTGTTCTCTCTATGGAAAGCAGGCAAGCAGAAGACAGCTGAGCAAGACCACTTTACAGCTTTTCTTGTTTTATTATCATTTATTCTACTGGATTGTGTCATAATAAGACTAAAACACCTGTCTAATGTGTGGGCAAGTTTATATCTAGTGCTGACCTTGTTTAAATCAGTGACACTACAAAGGTTGACCAAGCACATCAGCTCACTTCCTTTCACACCTGCTTAAATGCTCTCAAATGAAGGAAAATATCCTTCAGAGTTTCTTATTTAGTTGTCTTTACTGCAGACTTTAAAACTACAGCATCCCTTCAGCAAATGAAATAATGACAGTTAATTCATCCCCATAGGGAATTTGTGTACTTTCCACATATTCCATCTTTCTCCCCATGAGATACATAGACATATGATCAGTATTCCAAATGAAGTCATATTAACATAACACACAGCCTCAGTATGACCTCATAGGACGTAAAATTACACACATGCTCAAACCGAAGCATTGCATTTGTCATTTGAATACAGGAACATAAATAATAAAAGCTGCTCTTGTCCTGTTTGTCCCTCACATAGTACCCAAGCTGTATACTTCCTCTTCCCTAAACTAATTATCTTGAACTTACCACCGCTGAATTTCATACACAGGAATCATGCAAATTCACATAATTTCATCAAAACAATAACACCATAAGGAAGAGACTTTCTATATTGCATAAAAATTAGCTCACCCTTATGGGTAAAGATAAGAATGAAACTTACAAATAAGTGACTGTCTGCTGCTGACCCTGTAAGTAATATAAACAGTTCTCAAAATGCCTGAGACTCCTGGCTTGGAACCAGCAAGAAGGATCAAGCTTCTAAAGGCTGGCAACTGGGATGTCCTGGGGTCACCTTTAAAAACTACATGTACAATAAGTGCTAGTGATGCCACAACGTAATCATGAAGAGGCCTTACCCTTAGTTCCAATCCACAACTGATCCTGTTCCAGTTTGAAGGTGAGCCGCACTTTCCCACCTGATTTGTTGTACATTCCTGACAAAGGCACTGTAGGTAAGCGCTCCTGTTAAGCAAATCCACAGATTACTGCCAACCCATCTACTGGACAGGAAGACGTTTCACAGTCCACTGGAAAACGTGCAGTAGGCGCTACTTTGGATGAATGTGCCAAAGAAAAAGACAGAACAACGGCATTGCAAAAAAAGAAATTTGTGAGCCATAAATATCACTACAGGTAAACATATGAACACTTTTGATGGTGAAAATGAGCTGTATCTCAGCTCTAGACACACATTACAAACAGGGCTAGATATATAATATACCAAATTAACAAGGGATGAGGTTCTGGTTATAATGGTAGGTTATAAGCCTACTGACTTATTTCTCTTCAAATACTTCAGTGTTTAATAATCCATGTTTCAATCAAAAAATTGTCATTGAATAATACTGTGAAGAATGATTCACTTTCCAGTTAAGTTTAAACGGTGAAAAGGTTTTGATTTGGTCAGTTCTTAGTAAATTTGGGTTTCGGGAAATGGTGACAAATAGTATCAAGGCTATTTATAACAGCCCCGATTTTTAAGTTCAAAGAATAGAAACAATTAAAATCTATGTCTTACTTATTTTTTATCTCTTTTCCAAACCCTTCCAATTAAAATTACACCAAAATTATTTCACAGAATAGAACAAATGATATTGAAGCTTATTTGGTAGAGAAAAAGCCCTCAAATACGATATAGAATGTTATAGTTGTTGAAAGAAAAAGGGGGGGGGGTTTGGTGTACCATCGCTGAAGAATTATTATAGAGCAGTACATATCAGAGCGTTACTGTGCTGGTATAAGCCATCATACAAGGCCTGATGGAAGGACAAAGAATGCATAACATACGATACCTGATATACCTACACAGGCTGCACTTTCCAATAAAAACACACAAAGACATACAGAAAAGACGGAAAACCCCTGAGTAACGGGGGTTAGGCAAGCAGTAATAAAAGAAGACCGATTGAGGCATTAAAATTCTATGGTGGTGTCCATATGATTCAGATTTTATACCAAAAAACGGAGGACAGATTTAAATATTGGACAAAGAAAAGTATAACATCTTCATGTAGTATTATAAAAGATGGTGAAATTATAAGATTCATAATCTTAGACAATTTTTTAAATTAATTTTTACTAATATCACCAACTGAGGAATTTTAAAAACCAAAACATTAAAAGGAAGACACCCCATGTATACTGGTAAACCCTTTAAGTACCCTTAACCATTTATAAAACTAAATGAATTAGATATTAATAGGTGGGTTATTGCCAAATTGTATAAGTGACTAAACAATTCAAAAGATTATTTTACAAATATATAAATAAAAGATGGGGAAAAAGAAGGAGACCTGTTAATAACAGAAGAAGAATGATAAGACGTCTGTGAATGGAAATGTACAAAATATCATAAATGGAAAGAATTTTTTCTTTTTCTATTGCTAGATTTTTTATTACTCCCAATATGATGGCACATTTTGATAATGGTAACCTTCAATGAACTGTGGTTGCTAAACAGCCAACCACTATCATGTTTTTGGGACTGTCCTAACATACAAAATTACTGGAGAGAATGCATGAAGTAACACTAAACATTTCCAATATACAGATATTTGAATTAACATACCTTTGGGGTATATTGCTAAGAGCAGAGAAAAAGGCTGCAAAAGGTGGATGATGCCTACTACTATTGGCCCTACCATTAAAAACCTATTTCCTATATCCACCTATGGCCACAAGTTCTATTTTGTGATTTTAAAAGCAATGAAAATGAAAATGAAAGGGAAAGAAAAGACAAAAGCCTTAGCCAACGCAGCAGCAGCTCAGACCCAGGAACAGTATCGGACTTAAATGGATGACTTTTGCCATGCAAAACGCTCCACTGACCACTGTACATTTGACAGTTATTAATGACATTATGGTATTTATTCCATCGTAAGAAAGGACAAGAAAAATGTAAGACATTCGCAAATGAAATTCAATCATTTTAAGACCTCATTTTGAGAATATTAAAATCAATGCTTTTTAAAAATTGTTTTACGGCCCTGTAACCATTAAAAATGTAAACAATTTTACCAACCCCCCCCCGAAAAAAAGGTAAGGAAAAGAAAAACTTGTAACCCGGGGGGGAATAAAACGGGGTTAGGGTTAGGGTTATGGTTACTAGTTAGAGTTGTGATCTCATGCCCATCTCACTCTCACGTTCCTTACCTTCACCCCTTTTACTGAAGGCATTATATCCTCTGGTTTTCCTTTATCCAGCACTTTTCTATGTTGCTAAAAAAAAAAATAAAATAAGTTGGCAAAAAACAGCATAGCGTTTGTGGACACTTACATACTGCTACATAAATTATGCTTTCTCATTTGACACATAACCTTCCAAGGATTTTTTTTCGTACTATTTGGCAGGGAGCATAATAAACAGTACTCTCTGTAACAGCAAATGTTTCAGGACAAAGAAATGCTCGTACTCATGCTCACACGGTCTTACCTTTTGCCGACATAAAGGCTCTTTTTTATTTTCTTCAGCTTTCACTTCTTGCTGAATAACTTCTTTTGGTGTATTAACCGCCAGCACGTCATTTATTGTGGATCCTACTACCATTATTTTGGCTCCATTAGTCACTTTGATTTCTCGTAGTGTCTTGTCCTCTGGTAGTAGTCCTTTATACATTACTTTTTGCATAGCAGGGGGAAGACCTTGAAACAGATTTCAAAAGCATGAGTAGGCGGTATTCCTGTTTCAGTCAGAAGTGACCCAAACAGCACAGCTCCTCACCTGTAAGTGAATGAATCCTTTCTTTTAAATTGGCTCCTGTCCCATCCAGAGGGATTTTTAGATCGTACTTGTTCTTGTTCCAGATTATTTTCAGATCTACAGTTTCCTTGCCGTCTTCGGTGTCGCCTCCGTTGCTGACAGCGGATCCCAGGTCGGCGGGGTTTTCCTTGTCGGCATCGGTGCCAGCAGCAGTGGCTTCTCCGTCCCCTCCTTCCACGGCAGTCACACACAGTGCGGGATCTTCATTCACATCGCACTCGGACTCCATCGTAATCCCCTGTTCTCCTGCGATCGGGTGCATTTTCAAAGGAAACACATTGAATCAATGAGACTTTGACAGCTGAATAAATTGGGGGGCTTGGGGGGGGGGGTGTTGATCAATGATGATTCTTGCTTTTAACACTTTTTAAGAGCATGATATATTTAGGATTATTCAGCAACGGTCCATCAGTTTAACTGGTGTCACCCTGGTCAATGTCTATACCTGCCTATTCAGCAGAATCATGACAATATTCCTAGTGTTACAACACGTGCACTGACAATAAATAGGCCTAAGGGACAACTGGCAAACTGCCAAGGGTGTCTGACATTTATTGATTCATATATTCTTGCAGGAGAACTTAAAAGTCTATGAAACTATGGTAAACAGCCTTCTGTGGTTGTTAACCATCGTTGCCTGGCTAACTGTTTAGCTGCTGCTAGATGAAAACAAATGAAAAACGGCATCAACAGTTTATAAAGGCATAAGTAGCATCGGCAGCTGTCTAAACATTTTGATATATAGAGGAGCCGTAAAAGCATATGTTTCGTTGTTTGTACCCAGAACTTACATAACCGTGTTTTGGCTCTGTAACAAAAACGACTGGAGTATTTCATGGTTATGGCAGGTTAGTAAGATGCCCCATAATCCAAACATGAAGCACCCGTACTGACAAGTTACAAGTTCACCGCTAACTATTCATCGGTTCTGATTAGGTTTTCGAGCTAACCTATTTCGAAACACAAGCGGACCGGACAGCTAAAAGGGTATGAAAGGCATGTTGTGGCAATACCTACCGTCCTGTTCCGCCATGATGATTGTGTACTATGATGCAGTGTGCCTGTCGAGAAACGCGCGAGTTCTCGGAGAGCCTCGACGGCTTCCGTACGCGAAATGACCTCACAGGCTTCCGTACGCGAAATGACCTCATGGGCTTCCGTACTTTCTTCATCAGCCATACACGGATGACTTTGCTCACGAGATTTCCTTGTAAAATCCCCCTCGAGACAAACCGCGTTTGACAAAGGCTATACATTTTTGGAGGTGTAATTTAGATTATTTATTAGAAAAAAATAAATATTTCCTAAAGTTCAGCAATCAAAATTGGCGAAAAGCTGCTTCCTGGTAGTGGAATTTCCCTAAATCCCCTTCGGAGTTGTGTGTGCAGCTGCGCATACCGTGGTTTTGTGGTTGGTCTGTAGCTCCTTTCTGTTATTATTTTCATTGTTGTAATGATTATTGAAATTTCAGTGTGCAGTGAGCATTAAAGGAAATCAAGAATCTTAATTATCTGAAACAAATACAGGACGTTTTGGGCAAACGCCATTCTTCATTCATACAGAAAAGTGATCAAAATAAAAATTAAAGTGTTCCATACAGCATTTATTACAAAGGAATCCTGAGTTGGCAGCTTGCTCTTTGGTAGTATTGGTTGTTAGTATGTTTATGTTTATTTGGCAGACTCTTTGGTAACATAAGGAAGGCAGATAATACATAAGGGTCCTAACTGAGTCAACTTAGTTACATGTGCAACAGGTGTAAGTTACTTGTGAGTGCTGTACTTCTGTCATATCTGCAGGAAAGATTAAAAACAGAACTTCAAGTTAAAGGGACCTGGATGCTGATAAGTAGACACACTGCAAATTGCATAAATATCTCATGACAGGCCATCTGCCTGTCAAACTTCTCCTTGAATACTCAATGCTGACACTCCTAAGCCCACTGAGATATGCAGCCACACAGCAATCATAATGGATGAAGTCATAGCTTTAAGTAGGGTCTGGGCAAGCCGCAAATGGAATCCAAGATACTGAGTAAGACTTAAAACGCAGACTCCAATCATTAATTCATAAATCATAAATAAAAACGCTGAAAATTAGTGAGCAGCCAGAATTCATGAACACCTATAACCAGCATCAAATCCAAATCTGAGCAAAGAAATAGTGAATAGAGGCAGGCTAAGCAGGTTCACAGATTAGTAAATTAACTACAGCTTCAAATTAATACATCTGGATTTGGCCACAGTCCTGTAGGACGACAATCCCTGAGGAAGGTAATCCATGAAGTGGGGTATGGATCGGATGTGTAATTTTAATTTATAGGGATGCAGTCCCCCGTAAGTTTCCTTCAAACACCCCGGTTTTCATAAACGCAAGCATGAAATAAGTTCAGTAAAGACAGCGTCTTTGACATCTGCCATCTCTGGCTGTAAATCTGAATTCCATATGTTTTTCTTAAACGTAAGGAAATCATATCTCAATAATTTCTGCAAAATACCTATAATGTGTTTTTGAAAAGAAACAATACTAGTGCATATCTCATAACATTATTTCTTTAGTGTGTAAGTAAGATACAGAAATACCCAAAGTTTAAACTAAGATTGGAAAAAAGGCAGTACCGGATTGAGGCGTGGGGTTTCATATTACGCACTTTTATGGCTGCGACTTTCACTGTGCAAAATGTCAAATCGCTGCGGGAGGAAGGAGCCTTAGTGAAAGTTACCAAGTGTTTATGTGTATTATTATTAATATGAATTTTGTTCTTCGGACCTTTTATATTGTTTAGGACTAGAATAATGGCAGACGTCAGGACGTATAACGTTGTAATTTTAGGGATAGGCTTTTTGCTTATCTTCACCGCATTCACAACGTGTGGAAATATCGAGGTAAGTCTCAGGAAAATCTACTAACTAAAGTCGTGGAAATACATTTGATCAAGTGCTTTAGCGGCAAAGTTACCAAAAACATTACCGACGTAGCTAGTTACGACTAATTAGCAACCGATCGCTTGTTTGTTCGCGGGTAGATATATTACTTAATCATCTAGGTTTGCAAGTTTGTTAAACTACTAAACCACTAAGAGATTTTTTTTACTGACGCAAAATAAGCTATATAATCGCAATCCTTTGCTATGGAACTTTATGATGAAATAGGTAGTTTAAAAGCGCTTCGGTTGCATGAGCCTATAGACAATGGGTGGAAGTGAAAAGGCGAACTGCAATAAAGTAGCACTGAAATAAAGGGACACGGTCATAACAAAGTGGTAGTAAGGGCGAGGTTTAAACATTTTTTTTTTTAATTAATTCACTAAAGCATTTTCCCCGATTTGCTGTGTTCGTTAAGTTGCGTCAGGGTAAAATTTGGTGTTTTCTGTAATCGATTATCAATGTGCGAGAGCCAAAAATACTAGTACCTTTAAGATCTTATAGTTAACGTTATTTGACATAATTACAAATGAGTAAGTGAGAGTGTCTGTCTAACAAATGCATCCATAGAACATTGTTGGAACTGGACTAGCTCATGCGCCTTTCGTGTTCTAAATTGGCACCAGCATAGGAAATTATGAGGATAACTCTAATACGTATACATGTTATGCACCCAAATAGATGCCTGAATGTCAGTCCTGTTTAACCGTGCATAGCATTTTTCGGTAATGTTTATTGTTTAAAATGTTGTTTTGAAGGTTTATTTAAAAGTACTTGATTTAGGTTTTTTATAATTATTTTTGCAAGTTTTTCCCAGTTGTAAAATGACACGAAGCAGGTCACATGGCGTAGGGGGACTTAAAACCAGCCTTTGATTATCAAATTAACAAAATCTCAGCTATCCCATGACATACTGGGCATCTCTGCTCTGCTTAGGGAAAAGAGGCCTTATGACCGCTTAACATGTGTCATGAATTAGTGGGTTCGTCTACTAGTAAAGCTATTTGGAAAATGGTAGATTTTAGAGGAAAATGAACAACCAGTGTTTTACTACAAATACTATAAAGTATGTGCAATAGTAATTTATTCATTAAATGTATTGTGTTAGTTGTTTTAAAGTGCTTCCTAATACGATTTTTGAAACCTAGATAAATCAAAACATATATTCAAATTTTCTACTAAGTATGTGTTTTCTATTTTTTAGCAAACCATGATCAAAAGTTTGAGTAACACTACTTTCAGAGGAAGTGGATACCACAGGTCAGTTTCATCATCTGCACTGTATTAAAGTATTACCTAAATTTTGGTTGATTTGTAATTCATATACAATCAAAACAGCCCAGATATGCATGCTTTTACTATTGTAAGGGCTGTTGGCTTTGTCCAATGTTTATTTTCAAAAATAACAATCAATTCCATGATAAAATTATAATTAAAAGTAAACACAGTGAAATGTGGCTCATACACTCTTTAGCTCTATATGTGTGTGTGTGTGTGTGTGTGTGTGTTAGCTTGAATTGTGTAAAAGTAGATGGCTTTCACTTATTCCCAAATGCATTTTGTGGGTGGGTGTGTGTGTGGGGGGGGGGGTAGAAATTGACAAGTATACTGCTGGTGTGTAATTCATATACCATTAAGTGCAATTTACATCAGATTGTACATTTGAGGGACTGGATTGTGGGCAGCAGCATCGCCCCATAGCCTCTGTTGTGTGTTTGGGGTTTGCATGTGCTTCATGAGTGTCGTCTGCTTCTGGTCAGTACCTGCAGTCAAAAGCCAAGCATTTAGCAAAACTGGTATGTTTATATTAGACTTCAAACAAGGGGTTTTCAAGCACAACATGTTTCTAGTTGACTTAATTAAAATAGTAAAAATGCATGTTGCTATGATGAGTATAGCTCAAGGACTTCAGTTTGGTTTCTACAAATACACCCTGTCCCCCTAAAAACACACAGTACTCTCACAGTCTTGTTAGGGACATGTCCCCACTGTCCATACCCAAATCTACACCCTTGGTATGGCTACTGATTTAACTTGGCAGAGGGGAGCTTTCAAAATGATTTAACTAGCTGCGGCTCTGTTTTAATGGGAAGATTTCACTGACAGAAGATTCAGTTCATCTATCCATTTTCAAATCGCTTATTCTGGTCAAATTAATTGGGGCAGCCTGGAGTAGCCAGAGTAAGCACGCTGGACACAGAGCTGAGTTCATATTAAAACACACCTGCCCTGGAAGGGTACTGGGACGGTGCATTTATAAAAAATGGGCTGATTCAGAACCCTGCTTTGAGAAAAACTAGTGAGTGTGTGCCTGTATGTACCCAGGATGTACCCCATTCAAACAGTGTGTGTGTCAGTATGTACCCAGCATGTACCTCAACCAAAGAGGGTGAGTGTGTGCCAGTATGTACCCAGCATTTACCTCATCCAAAGAGGGTGAGTGTGTGCCAGTATGTACCCAGCATG
>JAODKN010000045.1:8186915-8197965 GCA_026774425.1 Petrocephalus zakoni
GTTCGGGTGTATAGGAATGCAAAAGAATGAACGTAAAAGTGATAGGAGACGAGCGCTGACGGAACATGAAAAATAAATCTAAAATCGCGGGGGATGATTTTGGATGTTGAATAACCAGAGTTCAGTTTTAAAAACTTTGTTTGAAAAATCGATTCGTTCAGACTTACAAATCGGTTCGACCCGTTCACTAAAAAAAACCGAGTTAAAAAGAACGATTCGTTCGCGAATTGGCCATCACTAGCAGGCATTTTTATATTCAGCATCCCAGCGTACAGATCCCTCAATTGGTCCTTGCACTCGTAGGCCTTTTTATACTCAGCATTTCATCCTTAAGGACTTCTTTCAAGCAATTCTTTCAAGTAACCATTTCCCTAAAATGACCTCTTTAGCAGGAATAAAACATTATTATTATTTCTGCACTATGATCGAACTGTATGTTTACCTGACACAGTTATATGCATTACAGTAGAGGCAAAGGTTACAAGTCATGGGATTTTAAGCCAAAACGGTATGTTTTTAACACAGCGCTGTACTTGTTGAGTTACAGGTACTGTAAATATAATAAAAAATTTCAACTTTTAAAGATTAATCTGGTACAGTCCTAATCAGCTCAGCAGCACTGACATGAACTGGTTCTTATCTATAGGTGCATGCAGACAGACCGTGCAGATATACCATAACAACGTTATATATATATATATATATATATATATATATATATATATATACACACACACACACACACACACACACACGTTATATAGTCATTTATTACTAATCTTACCGCCACTTTAACCATTTACACGTTCAGTTATGCTGCAAGCACAATCGGTTCCCCTATTCTGTTGCAAGGTTTACAAGGGCTGGTAACCGTCTGAGTGACTGAAATGAGAATCACATGTCAAGTCAAGTGCCTGCGGAGGGCTTGGGGAGGCAGAAGCGAAAGCGCGCAGACGGCATGGCGGCGCTACGGGGCCAGGGAGCCCTGGAGAGCTGGCTCAGTAAGTTCTCATCTGCAAACTATACTCGCGTCAACCAAATCCGCCTTTGACGGCGTTTCATTGCAATCAGTCCCTGTCATGGGCAAATTGTATTTCGAGGTGACTATTTTGCAGGAAAAAATAATAGTCGGATTTATGAAAGCAGGTGTTAGTTATTGTCAAATATGGAAAATACGTAGTGGAAGAGGTGCAGCTTGCGTTTTATGGTTTAAGCTTCCGGCTAGACCAAGGCACGGAGGAGTTAAAGTCTGTTTACTTTATACTTACCCTCAAGCTAAAACGCTTTTTGTGACAGCGGAATAGCGTTAGACAAGTTATTCACCATGAAGTTAAAAAGCAGGAAGCGACAGATGTCTAAGCTTCTTTTACGGTTCACAATTTCTGGGCGAATATTATGACGTTTTAAATTGTTATATCATGACAATAATTATCAGTAATATTATTTTCGTTCAAGAATACAGCAGATTTGTTGTTTAAAAAGGAATCCCGGCTTGTTTCCTGAACCTGAAAGACGATATTGCGATTGTCAACTGTTTCAGTTTAACAAAAGTGCGGCGGTGACGCATGGAGCAGAAAGCAAACCACTTTCGTTTAACCAAAATAGATAGTGTTTTGTTGAATAATTACTACATTTTTGAATAGTACTTTAACTGCGCTGTTTAAAAAGTTGCGTTTGTTGGCGATTAAAATAAGAATGGAATAGCGAACATAGCGAATCGTTTTCCTCTTTTTTCCTCCTCCTCCTCTTCCTCCTTCTTCTTCTTGTTGTTATTATTATTATTATTATTAATATTATTATCATGCTGTTTCCAGTCGTTTAGCATTCAGCCTGTTTCCCTGTTATTTCGCAGATAAAGCCACAGATCCCAGCAATGCCAGCGAGCAGTGGGACTGTATTCAGCGATTCTATGAGCTGGTCAATGAAGAACACGACGGGTAAAGTCAGTGTGTCCTTAAAGTCCCAGGCCAGAGTTGGTCCCTGGAGTCCGTATCACGTAGCTGAATTTCTCGCTTAGTCAGATAACTCAATTGGTTTTTGGTAGTCTGAGCTAAATGTAAGTGATTGAATCTGAAGTCCATTTAAACTAATGAACCTTTAATCCAACAAGTTATATGGCTGTGCAAGATATGCAGCCTTGTGATACAGGCCCCTGACCAGACCACATCCATAAAATGTATGAATGTGCATTTATGCTAATATTATTATTATAAACTTTGATAAAGTGATCAGTTATGTGACTGCCACTGTAGTTGTTTTTTAAACAGGGTTATGCTTCATTTAATATTTATTTAAGAATGAATTGTTCAGGCAGAAACCTTTCAGGGGTGTCCCCATCCATGCATCTTCCGTATGGCTTAAGTCATAGAAGCCGATGGGGAGTCTGGAGCTTTACCTGGGAATCCCAGGGAATGAGCCTGGGGACAAGTTGGGCGGGATGCCAGGCCATGGCATAGCCCATATACAGGATTTCTATTTAGGAGGCATTATTTCACCTAGCCGCATGTTACTGGACTGAAGAGGGAAACTAGACAAGCATTTGGAATTTTGTTCATTTACAAAACTAGGTTTATACTGAAGAAATTTGGGTTAAGTACTTGGGTCCTCTTTAAGCACCAGTATCCACCATATGTTTTTTTTAAGTTTATTTATTATCCTTAAATAAGGTCTCCCCCAATTTAAGGAAAAGTTAAAATTACAGAATGTTATCAATCATTTAAAATGTTTAATTTTATTTATTTACAGGCCTCAAGTTGCCACAAGGCTTTTGGCTCATAAAATCCAGTCACCCCAGGAGAAAGAAGCATTGCAGGCCTTGACAGTGAGAGCTGCCCTCTGTCTCAGCCTCCGTCTGCTTGTAGTTCACCATCATTTACTTACACTGACCAATTATGGTCACATTGTTCACTGACACGTGTGGCACTTTCATAGCAAAACCGACATTCATTGTTATTGGTGAAAAAAACTGCTTAGGAATTCCCGGACAAGGAAGTTATGAGAACAGGTGTATTTACCTTCAGAGTAGCAGGTGGACCGATTATTTACAGGGCTATAAACAGTTTTTATACAGGTGTGGCATTTAGTAAGGGATTGGCAGGCATTGCATGTTTTTAAACTGGTGTCATAGAAAACTGCTGTTACAGGAAATGTAAGGTAACACTTTACATTTACTGCACCATCATAATGCATCCATTATGCATTCATATTACCTTCATTATCAGCAAATTAGTATACATTAAGATTCTAACATTCTAGCATCCCTTAACGGCTTTAATACACATTAATAATAAATATTATCGTCATATAATATTGTAAATGCATTATAAAGGTGCAGTTAATGAAAAGAGTCACTAAATGTAATGGCTAGATACAAAACTGAAAGGAAGTGCATACATCGCAGCTGTGGTGTATGTATAATGGTTGAGCAAATTTAAATCAGTTGGTTTCAAATGTCATTCTGTGAGAAGGTAGTTCAATGAAGAACACTATGTTCACTTAGAGGCTAACATAATTGGGTTGCATATGGGAAAAAACCCTCATTTCGCCTAAAAATGCAGTTGTGTAAGATAAATGATAGTAATCTAGTGATCATTAGAGTGCAAAAGTCATGTGGTCTGATGAGTCATGCTCCAGTGTGTTTGCACCATGCAGACGAGTACACATGGGAAGTGTGGTGAGAGACGCCTATAGACCCAAGCGCTTGTTAGCCATGGTAAAAGGACTCTGAAAGGTCTGTTAAGGTGTGAGTTGTGGCTAAACCCCCTTAGAGGGTAAGGTGAATGCCAGTAAACCAAAGACATTTTGAGTGATTGCCATTATGCTATTTTGAAGTATGTCTGTCCCAAAGGGTGTGAATCATACAGAGGACAATCTGTCGATGAGTGGTTGATGAGCACGAGTTGGGGCTTCCCTATTGGACAGCATCACTGACAAAGTGCTAAATATTAATGTCATCTGGGAGAAGGGTGTCACATCCCTCGTGTAACGTTACAGACGATTATAGGGTCTAAGCCAAGATGCCTGGCGGCTGCATGGATGTTTTTTTGAAAGAAATCATAGGTATCTTTTGATTTTCTGGAAAATCACAAAGAATTATCCAACAGAATTTACTGTTTTCTGTGTTATTCCATGCACAGCAATAGCATTAAATTTTATGAACATATAAATAAATGAATTAGCGATACATTAATGAGAAACAGAGATAGTGTTCTGGTAACTTTGCTGTTGCCTGCAACTGTGATTTTCTTTGAGTTTGAGTGTAGTTCCTTATCAATGATGATGATGATGATGATGATAATAATTAATTTATATTTAAGAAATACATGAACCGTTATGATTGATTAATTATGAACAAGTATGAGATCATTAGATAACTAACCATTAGTTTCTGGTAATGAATACATTTTGTAAGATACTACTGCATTGTTTTTGCCTTCTCTGGTAAACTGATACCAGGGACTCTATTCTGCTAAAAAAAAAAAGATTCAGCTAAAGTTTTTCACTCACATAAATATTAGGCAAATGAACAAACCTGGACAGATTTCTGTGACTAAAGCTTGCCTAATACTGCTATTGAGTTAAAAACTAAGTCAAAATTTGACGGCCAACACGGATAACCTGACTTTGTTCTTGTGGTTTTTCCAGGTTTTAGAAGCTTGCATGAACAGCTGTGGGAAGCCGTTTCACAAGGAGGCTGGGAAGTTCCGTTTTCTCAATGAATTAATTAAAGTTTTATCACCAAAGGTACAAATGAGCACAAAAATGTGGGCCGAGAGGGGATGTCAAGCCGTGGGTATCCACTGCGTCAGTCCCACATAGCAGCTGATAGCTTATTGTTGTTGACAGTACTTAGGCATGTGGAGCCCGGAAACAGTGAAGTTAAAGCTCACAGAGGTTCTGTATGGCTGGACCCAGTGGCTGAAAGATGAGGTCAAGATCCAGGAGGCTTATCAAATGCTAAAGAAACAAGGTCTGTAGACCACAGTAAGGTCTGTTGTCTGTCGGCTGTTGCTTTGAAAGACACCACATGTGGGAATCAATAAAGTATCAATTAATTATTTATTAAAATATAAATGTATTATATTTATTATTAATTATTTCTTATAAAAGTGAGGTAGACATGGAGAAGCAATGCCATGGCTCACTGTGGTGTATGGGAAGAAGGAAGTAGGTCAGCTGAGGAGAAAGTCAAATGCACGTGTCTTCTCATGCTGTCAGCTGATGCATTTAAGTCAGCTGACCTTGTGCAGAAAGCCAGCTTCAGAACGTGGGTGAAGGTTGGTTGCTGATCACCATGTGTTTTGTGGTATTTATAAATCCCACATTAATCCTCCATAGCTTTTCCCTTGTATTTGTTTGTGTCTTTGCTACAGGACAGTGGAAAATCACAGGTTTCAGTGATTTATATTGTTTTTCCCCTTTAGCGTTTCTTTATTGTCACGTTACATATAACGTGAATACAGTGTGGGTTGTATCTGGGCCTATCATTCCTGTGTATTTTATCTATGATGGGCCGTTTGTATATTTCTTATGTTCTTATGTTTTATTTCCACGCAATAAGCTACAGATAATGCTATTCAATGTCTTCCACATAGAGGGCAAGGGGAGAAACGCCTTCATCTTCTGATATTTCCTGTGCATTTGTGTTTTTGTAACTCTTAGGAATAGTGAAGCAAGACCCTCCGTTATCAAGGGAAATAATCATGCCCCCCCCCTCCCCGAGACCAACAGGCTCTCTCTTTGGAGACGCAGACAAAACAAAGGTGAGTATACGACATCTGCCAATGCCTGCTCCGTCTGAAGAGAAACTAAATACTAAAACAGAGAATTCCAGCAAATCCTTGATTTAATTTATCCAGTGTGCGTATTGTTGCCAGACTAGCAATACTGTATTTCCTCAAATAAAAACATGTATTCAGTTAAAAGCTAGATCTCAGATAATGGCTGGGGAGTGTGGTCGACATGAAAGAATGAAGGCCGGGCCCCGAATACAGGCTGGGGACAAAACAACACGAAAGCTATTCCCGGGGCCCCTTTATAAGTGCTTCGTTCGAAAAGAATACATGAAAAACATTAGTATGCACATGTCTAGTTCTTGTGAAGGGCTTTGCCAGTGTCAGTACAGGAATTAATGGAAATCGCCAATTTTGTGAAAATGTATACAAATACATGAGCCAGGCCTTAACGTTCTATAATTGGTAAAATTGCAGTTTTGTCAGATGGAATCCCATATTCCTTGAATAGTTTAATACTTTAATAGTTTAACATGGTTGACTCCGATAATGTAGTGAGCAGGGCCAGTCCAAGGCATTCATTCATTCATTCATTAACGAATTAAACAGCTGCAGGGGGCCCAGGATCTTATCATCTTGTCAGAATGGGAAGGAAGATGACAAATGACAATTAGCATAATCCAATTTTAGGTCCCCTAAAATGTTGTGCTGGGCCAAAATCCAGATGTAATATTTAACTCCTCACTGGTTACCCACTTTCTTTCTTTGATTCTATGTATTTCATTTCCACTCTGTCTTGCACATAGCAATGTATTTAACACACCCGTGTAAAGCGCCCTGGGACAACTCTGTTGGGAAGGGCGCTATATAAAAATAAACTTAATTGAACTTACCGCACAAACACATGTTTGCATTCATATCTTTGTGGGGACACACCATTCATTTCTATGGGCATAACCTTAATCTCAACTATGACGACCTTAACCCCAACCCAGCCCTAACCTTAACCATAAAGTAACCAAATAAAATACAAGACTTGACATTTTTAGTTTAATGAATGCAGTTATAAATTTTTTATAAAATTGAGTTTCCCCTTCTGGGGACAGGAAAAATGGTCCCCACAATGTCAGAGTTAGTACTTACAGTTGCACATTGTTCTGTAAAGTTTCTTGTAGAGTTATACAGTCCTGTCCTGTTATGTCTTGTATGCTGTGTATAGTGTTGTGCAGTCTTGCATTGTTTTGTATAATGTTGTCCCACTTCCCCTTATTTATTGTCATATACCCCCCCCATGTCCCATTGTGATTGTCAGCTCTGTATTTGCACCGTTCTTCTACCTGCACTACCCTCCCTCACCAGCAACTGTACCATAAGAATTTCGCTGTATTGCAAAATATATGCGATAATAAAGGACTTGACTTGACTTGAAAGTATCACTTTGTATCACATTTTGGGTATATTTGCTCCCCACAATGTAATTCATACATGATCCACACACACAAACATGCATGCAAGCAGCTGTTAATTACCAGGTCACAAGTGTCGCTCCACAATCCATCCCCGTAGCTCTGTCATGCTCAAGTTGTTCGGGTCCCCAGATGGTGAAAATCCAGAACCAATGCACCAAAGTTAACTGGATTCTAACTTCCACCATTTGTCAGCTGCAACACAGTCACCCCATTTTGTTCCCTATACAGGCCCTTTGCTGTTGGCTGGTTACCATCAAATCACCCTCCTGTGCCTGAGTGTAACAATCTTGTACTGTTACATCTGCCATTGTAATTTGTATAGCTCATTTTCACAACAATACATTGTCTCAAAGTGCTTTACATTACCCCTGCCCAAAGCCCCAAGTGATCAAGCCAGAACCCTTTACTGTTGCCCGGTCACTGTGTTGGCACCATGGAGTCATCCTCCCATGCCCAAGTGTGACGAGGCTGTGCCGTTTCAGCTGCTGGAGACGCTCCTGAAGAGCCAACGTGCCGATGATCTGCAGGCTGCCAACTTGCTGATAAAGAGCACCATCAAAGAGGTGAGCGAGGAAACTGGTAGCGGAGGCAAGGCGGGTCGTGTCATGACCACCAACCAGGCGATTTAGTGCTGTGGGAATAGCACAGAGGAAATGCCACCAGACACTGCACAGAAAAATGGAGAATGCCTGAGGCAGCCTGTGTTCCCCCACCTCACTACGACAGGAGGAGGACAGAGTGGAGAAAGCGAGCAGGCGGACCAGTGCTGTGGAGGAAGTGGGGAGCACTACAAAGCGTCTGCGGGAGCTTCTCGAGAAGCACCAGAGGACTTCCCTGTCCTCAGAAGAACAGCAGGAGATGAAGGTCTGTGGCCTTTGGGGGCATGTGAGCTCCAGAGTATGATCAGATGTGTGTTACAGTTAGAACAGGTAGATGAAATCAATAAAAGTGAGTAAAAGTGAATTGACATAGGGGATTAAAAGCATAATATATTGTTTTAATGTTGCTCTAACAGTTACATTTAGCTCTAACAGTTACATTTGCCATCTCTATCTCTGTTTACACTTTCTTACTTGTGCTATAATCAGTGTGATAGAAGGAATAGATGAGTGAAAAGTAAATAAAGTTGATCTCTGGACTGAAAGTTAAGGTCAGTAAAGCACCTAAATCCTATAGTGGTTTAAAACCTAGTTATGTTTTGCTATGATAAAACACCATAAAGTGAGGTGCAGAAGGTGATGTGATGAACATTAGCGACTGTGAGATTTGTGCCAGTAACCGCCTTGTGTAACACAGGGCTTGTTCGAGATATGTGACAAGATGAGGGCCACATTGTTTCGTCTGGCCAGCAACACAGTGGACGACGAGGCTGCTCTTGGTAATTGACAGGTTACTTTGTTTAACCAGTAAAACAATATTTGCAGTCAAACAACTTTGGGAGATTTGGCTTGCTTGTGCGTCTCGTTTTTAATTATTTTCATTTTCTTTCCTCAGCTGAAATCCTCCAGGCCAACGACAAGCTGATATTCTCCATTAATTTATATCACGAAGAGGTGGGAAGTAGACCAGCTAACGGCACAGGAGAGCACCCCAAAAACTCAACAGGTGCGGCAAGCTTTTTGGAGAGAGATATACCCTCAGGGTAGTTTAATGGTAGTTTACATGAGTTATGTTACTTTGTTTGTGACAGGCGTCATAAGCCCCAAAGAGACCAAGACCTACCACCTCATAGACCTGTCGGCACTTGACGTCATCCAGCCTGATGACGAGCTGGAGCCTGCCAGTCGGCTGAGCAACAACGTGTCCCTGCTGGACGAGCAGCTTCTGGTCCTGGGTGTGTGACACCCCCCTGCCTAACTCACCCCGCAGCACTCTATTAGCATGTCGGGATCAGTGTTTGGTGTGTGACCCCCCAGCCCCGCCCCCCCCCACGCAAAAAACTCCACGCTTCTCTATTAGCGTGTTGGGGTCAGTATTTGGGTGTGTGTCAATGTATTTCACTGCCCCTTTTTACCTCAGAGAAACCTTTTAGACATTTTATAATTGAGTGTTTTACTTGAGAATTTCACACTCTGTAACTCATGCTGTCCCATGTGTTCTAGGCAAAGACGCATTGTTTTATGGGATATAATGATTGATCTGAGTTTGGTTCCCCATGTCCCTTGTTCACAGGACTCGGTGACTCCCCTCCTGGAATGAATAATGGCACCACACAACTGCCTGAGGTTAGTTTTCAAACACAAAAATTCATGTTCATAAAGGCACTTTGATATTAAAATGTTGCACTTTCACTTTCATTCTGGTGGGGTTTTCCAGCTCCCTTTGGATCATTTTTGGAATTGTGGCTCTACTTCCCAGCCAGTTTCTCCTCAGTCTTGGAGATGTAATGAATTTTGTGGCCTGGGAGACAGTACCACACATACGGAGACAGGAGGCAGCGTACTAAGGGCTCGAGGCTGCTCTGGAGACGGCGCATTGGAGTTTAAGGGAGATTCCACCCTGGGATCTTCCACAATTCTTTCTCCGCAAGGCTGGTAAGAGACAATTAGGTGGTAGCTCTCAGCACTAAATCCACAAGGTGCCCCCTGTTACATTCAATCCTATAAATTCAATCCTATATGGGGTTGACATAAGTGGTATGCAAGCATGGAACATTTTTTTTTTTTAAATATTATTTTAAAACAGTTTTTTTTTTTTCTTTTGAAGGTTAACGTAAGGTTAGGTGCGCTTTTGCGCCTTGAAGACTGAAAACTGCTGCGCATTTTACTAAGACAAGATAAGTTAAGATAAGATATGATAAACCTTTATTAGTCCCACAAGTGGGGAATTTGCATTGTTACGGCAGTACTGATAAGAGCAGCAGAGACAATAACAGTAACAATAAGACAATAACAATGACGGAGACAAAACGATAAATTAGAAAGTTACATAGTAAGGCTCGATAAAAAGTAAACTTTAAAAAAATATAGACATTTGTGTGTGTAGGAAATATATAGGTTTATATAGATAAATATATGCATGTTTATGAATTGCACATGTTGTACACAGAAAACAGTAAAACATTGCACAGAAGGGAGGTATTGTACGTATTGAAATAATTGCATCTAAACTATTACTTTAGTATATATTAGTATATATTTATAGTATATACTATACTATTTATCCCACGTATGCATACTTGTGTATCACTTATGTCAACCCCTGCCTATAATACATACTTTACAAAGTATTTGACTAGTAAATTCTTCTTATATGTTTTTTTTTTACTTTGTTTTAGTTCTGTGCCTTTTTTCCTTTTGTTTCAGGCCTGTTCCTCAGCCCACCACAGGTTTCGGCAGCATGCAGAGCCATCCAAGCATTTTTCCAGAATCCCTTACTAATCAGTCCTTATCCAACGTCTTCGTCCCTTTGGCGTCAATAAAGCCCAGTAAGTGATGAAATACTACCACATCTTTGAAAAAAAACATTTGGTTGTCATGCTCTTGCATAGTGTTTTGGGTTTAAAAACAATGTAGCGAAGTGTTCACATTGGAAACAGCACATTGGTGTTAGATGAAGGAAAGCTTACTGGTTGTCAATGATAATTAAACACCCATGTTCTTTGCTTTATAAGTGTATTAATTAAGAATTCTCTTAATTAGAATTCTCTTCAGCCCTAGTTAAGAACATAAGAACATAAGAAATATACAAACGAGAGGAGGCCATTTGGCCCATCTAGCTCGTTTGGGGAGACCTTAACTAATAGCTCAAAGTTGTTAAAATTTTATCTAGATCTGATTTAAAGGAACCCAAGGTTTTAGCCTGCACTACACTAACAGGAAGACTATTCCATACTCCAACAACTCGCTG
>JAODKN010000045.1:8229680-8246280 GCA_026774425.1 Petrocephalus zakoni
ACACTGTGGGGACATTGGGTCCCCACAACGTAATATAAACATGTCCACACATACACACACACACACACACACACACACATATTTATATATTTAATTGCTCTTTAAATACTGTTCTGTCTCAGTGTTTTCAACTTCTCACAAAGGTCACTGGAAGTTTATTGTTGATATGCTGATATACTGTAGAGTAATTTCTGCAAATGGTTCATTGAACATTCATGGTAAATTTGTTTAACTTTCCCACTTCCTGAATAACGCTTGCTTGGCACTTCTGCAGTACCACCTGAATTTGATACTCAGCTGCAAACTTAAAAGAACTTGGACATATCATACACTATGCAAAACATGTCTCTCCCACAGACTGTTAGGTCTTGCTGAAATTTCACGACATATTTTACTGGGCTGGGGTGAAAGTCATAACCCACAACCCCGAAAATAAGCAGAAGGAAAAGCTATCAGGCAGCCAGGTGATTTTTACGCAGTCATTGTGGTTTGCTGGGTTCCCATGTGCAGCAGGGGCAGAAGACTATGGGGAAAGCTTCTTTTTAAAATTCATGTTGCATAAAAACTTCTGCCCTGTATGTATGGATGAAATAACTAGCATTGGCAGTTGAATAATACAGCATGGGTTGTCTTCATTCTGTAATAATAAGGGACTACTGTAAATAATAATATTCTGACATGGCACAGTAGCTCAGTACTACCAAGTGGGGCTTCGCTGTCACAGCCAGCATAGTCAGCTCACTGCATACGGTGATGTAATACCATGTCACCCAGACTGTGGTGCTACACGTACACAGTACTGTGCAACGTTTTAGGCAGCCAGAGGAAATGTTTAAAGCTATTTATCTGGGTAATAAGTACATATTTGCTCAAGACAAAGAAACACGATTCGACATTAGAACGTATGCCAATTACGAGTAACACAATTAAAACTGGCCGTGACATTTACAGACATAATATATACATAGTTTTACACAAACAGGAAGATCATTTAAAGATCAAAAAAAAAAAGTTAAAAAAAGTTATTGTTCATCAGTTGTCTTCTTTCCTACAGAAAAATAATGCTAATAAGTTATGTCAGTGTTGCTTCAGACCAAACCATATCATAGAAACAGCCCTAGTCAAATGAATGAATGATTTGCTTATGGCTTCTGATAGTGGCACCATTCGGTACGGTGGACCATAATGTTCTCTAGGACCGGCTATAATCTATGGCTGGCATTAGGGGGACAGGTTTCTCTTGGCTTCGCTCTTCTTTAACTGATCATTATCAGTTTGTGCATGTGAACAATGAATCTTCCAAGCCCACTAAAAGCTGCTTGAAATAAGTTTGATGACCACAACCATGGTGGTCTTCCTACTTAGCTTAACACAGTGGTTCTGTGACACAGAGATCTGTGACACAGGAAAACAAGTCTAAGCCTTTATAACTTCCAGGCTGGACTGCTGCATTGCCTTCCTTTCTGGTTGTCCATCTGGATCAACTTCAGCTGGTACAAAATGCGGCAGCCAGAGTTTTTATAAAAACTAAAAAACAAAATCTGATAATATTAGCATTGTTCTATGCTCCCTTCACTGGCTTCTGGTTAAGCAGCACAAAGTGCTTCTATTAACTTAATATCTATCTATTAATACCTAGAGTAGAAATGGCTACGGCAGGCTGCAGAGCATTCTCTTACAGAGCTCCGCAGCTGTGGAATGGTCTTCCAGCAGATGTGCGAGATTCAGGCACACTCTCACTATTCAAGTCTAGATTAAAAGAGACTTGTTTAGTCTAGCATATAGGGAACCTAGTTCTAGCTCCAGCTAGTCGCTCACTCCCAGTTTGGCCTACAGTGTTAGGTGCAGAGCTGGGTGGGGATCGGCGTCCTTGGCTTTGGATGAACTGATGCATCAGGGCTGTCACTCTAGCTTCACACCAGATCTCTGGATCTCTGGAACTCCCCATGCCTATGTTCCCACTCGCCTCTCTCTCTTATTCATGCTGCCATAGCCATATCTGCCGGAGCTTACATATTGCACGCACCCAACTGTTTGCACTGCCTCTAGTCTCTCCTACTTTGTCTAATGCACTATTACTTACTCCCCCCACCCCTTTTGGGGTGTGCTGCATGGAGATGTTCTGCCTAGCCTGCTGCCTGCGATGCTTCTACTACCAGTGACGTTCTTCCTGCCTGCCCGCCCTCTGCTCCTGTGAAGCCTCTCCTTCCTTCCCTGCTGCTGATTGAATTAAAAAAAACACTACAAAAAAAAGCACTACACTATCAAACCACACGTTACCCTAAAGGTAGGCTCCACTTTATACAGAGTATAAGTGAAAGGATTTTTCATAGAACTCTTGCGCCCTCTTGTGGTTCTGTCTTTGTTGACACCAAGCTCTCTACCAAGGCAATTTCAAAAGGTGAACAACAACTTTGAAGTAAACCAGGGCTGCCCAACTCCAGTCCCGGAGGGCCAGAATCCAGCACAGTTTGCAGGGAAATCTGTAAACTGTGTTTCTGGAGTTGGGCATAATAATTAGAATGGTTTAAAAGACGTGAAGGTGCAAAGTTTAATTTCTCCAGGGTGTGAGTTTGATTAGTATGTGACAATGAAAGACAAATGACGGTCATTATGGATTAGCCATCCGTAAATCAAAATTGCTGCTGAAATGTGGAAACTGTGAGGGGTATATAGTCAGGTTTTCCCTGTAATGCATCTAAGAGGGATCAAAGCATTTTAATGCATATATTTTGGTAAAGATTTTAAGGTAATCAGTAATTTAGAACATATTGTACAAAATGCAATACTAAATGGTAATATTAATGATATACTGCTTGTCAGAGAAGGGCTTAAGAGAAAAAAGGACGTCACACAAGATGGTTGTTAGTTTAATTCCCAGATAACTTTGAGGTACAAGTTCAAGTACAAGAAAAGCTGATTATCTAAGTTATGCTGGTGACCAGGGTCATGGCGATAGCCTGTGATAAGGATATCGATCTGAAGACACTTTGGGTGTTACTGGTAATGTAGGTAAAACTGAATATCCAAAAAACCTAAAATCACCAAGGTAATAACTGCATATTGCTCAGATATTGAGAACCCAGGTAATACAGAGAACTTGGATACTGTTGGTAACCCAGGTAATACAGAAAACTCACATACTGCTGGTCATCCTGGTAATCTGGACAAAGCGGGCAATACTGATGATCTATGTGCTGCTGGTAAACCAGGTAATCTGGAGAAGCCAGGTAATCCAGATAAGTGAGATACTGCTGGCAATCCTGGTAATACACATAGGTCAGATACTGTTGGTAATCCAAGTAATCCGGACAAGTGAGGCAGTACTGATGATTTATGTGTTGCTGGTAACCCAGGTAATCCAGATGATCTAGGTATCCTGATTCCCGACTCCAGTGGGAGCTCACAGACATGGGGGGCTGCTCAAGCACCATGAAGTGTGACTGTAAACATGCGGTTTGCTGGCGGCGGGGGCGTAATCTACTCCGTCACGCTCCAGGAGGCTGTAAGAGAGAGCAGGAGAGGCAGGGGGAACCTCGTCGGCCTGCTGCCGAGGATCAGAATCCAATTAAGCAGAGTTTAGCTGCACTCAGCCTGCCAGTCCTGGCCCGCTGATACATGAAATTAATGCATTGTTATGAGATAAAGGAAGCCATGTACTGAGAGTGCGGGAGCCAGCATGTGTCCAGCCTGATTGGTGAGGATCTCAAAGCCTGGAGTCCAACTGACCAATAAGACTTCAAGAAGGATAAGGAGATGGATATCCCAGGAAAATCACATGTCGGAGGATGGATACAGGCTACTGACTTGAAGGCTGTAGCTTCAAATCCTAGGTAGGCCCTATTGGAACCTGAATCCCATCAATCTTCCAGTGGTTTGACTCCTGGTTTGGGTTGTGGGGGGGTTGGGGCTGGGCTACACCTTGGATGGAATGTCAACCATAACTACCCAGTATATTTTCCAGCTGTACACCAGTGCAAAATTTATCAAGGCCTTTCAGGAGTAAAGTGACAGGTCAGCGACTGAGTGCCACTTAGTGACGTCTGTTCGTGTGTCATGATCTTCAGGATAGGATGGTTGCCCTTGCTGGCTTGGCATGTGTCTGTCCAGATGATTGGTGAGCGGATGGGAGGGACAATGTGATTAGTCTGTGTGAATGTTGCCACCAATCAGAGATCATTTTCCAGGCTTCAGCCAGCCTGCCCCTCTCATGGTCAGCTGGGGTGGGACAAAGCCCAGAAGGCACAACCCTGTATTTCATCCCAAGCTGTCAACATAAAAGATGGCTTCAGTGTGCTACATCAAATCAACCAGTGTAGACAGGGCATAGAGCCATTAAAGGTTAGGGCCTCGCTCATAAAATGCTGATGAGACCATTAATGGAAGCTGTGAAATCGCAGGGCATATAAAGATTGGATGACATAAAGTGAAATGTTTTTTGGCCTCACAAGAAATGCAAAGACATACCATACATTTTATCGATACTACGCGAAATTAACATTTGTTTAAAAGAAATTAGTTTGTTTCTAGGCTAAAACTCCCTGTACGTTAAAAAAGGTGCATGATGGCCACTGTGCCACTATAGCTGATGGAATCAAGCATTGGGGAAAACATTCTGCAAATTATACTTTCATATAAGACTTCAGCAGAATAATATATTTTCCATTTACACTGTGATAAATTTGGTTAATATAATTTAATGGATTCATTTTCCAGAATAAAAAAAATTACTAAATATATATAACTGTAGATAATTATGCATTACAACATTATCTATGTTCTTCATATAAATACTAAACCATCTAGAATTCATTTTTACATGACATTTAATCTTAGCTGTATGAATGTAAGAAAAGCATTGTGGGATGCGATTTGATGGAGCATATATAAGCCGACTAATTATTTCAGCAATACTGTCCATATAAGCCAATCAATAGTGAGGAGGTAAATATCCCAGCCAGTCAGGCATGGTTAATTTAAAAAGAGCGCAGTGTTAATATCACAAGCTTGTGGTGAGCCAGGAGCGGAGCAGGCAAATCGCAGCACACTAATTACACTGCTTTACATCACATAATTGTTCATCTGGAAAGGGAGGCACGAGCGAGGGTTTGGAAAAAGCTCAGATGGAGTAAACTGGCAGATCTACATGCTTTACGTGACCCAGCACCCAGGGCTCGCTGTGAGGAAAATCCTTCTGGGAACATGACGAGATGAGACTTTAGCATTCCAGTGTGCTCTCAGATCCTGCTTCTGAGAAGCTGCTCTCCCTTCAGCATGGGTGTGAGCGGGAATCGCGCAGGGCCCAGACTGTGCGACAGGGAGCCACACCACGCTAGGGGCGGCTGCGGGCTTATGCAGGTGGGCTCTCTTCCCCGGGGCCTAGCTCCTTTGCTTGGGGCCCAGACTGTGCGACAGGGAGCCACATCACGCTAGGGGCAGCTGCGGGCTCATGCAGGTGGGCTCTCTTCCCTGGGGCCTAGCTCCTTTGCTTGAGGCCCAAACTGTGCGACAGGGAGCCACATCACGCTAGGGGCGGCTGCGGGCTTATGCAGGTGGGCTCTCTTCCCTGGGGCCTGGCTCCTTTGCTTGGGGCCCAAACTGTGCGACAGGGAGCCACATCACGCTAGGGGTGGCTGTGGGCTCATGCAGGTGGGCTCTCTTCCCTGGGGCCTGGCTCCTTTGCTTGGGGGCCCAGACCGCGTGACAGGGAACCACAGCACGCTAGGGGCAGCTGCGGGCTTATGCAGGTGGGCTCTCTTCCCCGGGGCCTGGTTCCTTTGCTCGGGGCCCAGACTGTGTGACGGGAAGCCACACCACTCTAGGGGTGGCTGAGGCCCATTCAGATGGGCTCTCTCCCCCGGGGCCTGACTTCTCCATGCAGGGCCCAGACTGTGACAGGGAGCCACACCACGCTAGGGGCGGCTGTGGGCTCATGCAGGTGGGCTCTCTCCCCCGGGGCCTGGCTCCTCCATGCAGGGTCCAGACTGTGCGACAGGGAGCCACACCACGCTAGGGGCGGCTGTGGGCTCATGCAGGTGGGCTCTCTCCCCCAGGGCCTGACTCCCGCTGCGACTGCTTCTTCCCGTCTAGGTCCACCGGGTGAATGTTCTGGCATCTCTTCTGTTCTCCAGGAGCCTCATCAGGTCACCCTGAGCCAGATGAGGATCAGATCAGTAGAACCTCAGTATGGGGACACAAACTAGGCTCCTGGATACCTTGCAGGCACTATATACCCAGAACATTAATCACTGAAATATAATTAAGACCAGAGGGTGGATTAACACGTCAAAGCCCCTGCCTCCCTCCCTTTCTCTCTACCCCCTCACTCCCTCCCTCCGTCTCCCAGCGCTGAGATGCCTTCCCCAACTCGTAAGGAGAGAAGACCGGCTGCCCATTGTGAATTCGTGGGGCGAGCCGAGCTGTCAGTTCTGTGTGCTATGGGGTGTGAGGAAGCGCAGGATTCCGCTGCCCGCTGCACTAACAAGGCCAGTTGGGAGTGCTGGATCTGTGTGGCCGGCCCAGGCGGACCCCCGGTCCCCAGGAGGTCGGACGCGGATGTGCTGCTTCTTGACTACCTGCTTGCTGTCGTCTTCCATACTAAAGATACTGTGGCTATAGTACTGGATAAGCACCCAGACCCAGAGAGGTCCGGGAAAGTCCAATAAGATATCGCATTTCCTCCAGTGCTAAATTGCCTCATTTTTGGATGCAATATCAATATGCAAAAATGAGTATAAACTGTATCACATCCAGTGTGTATGCCAGCCCTGCACCCGGGGGTGTCTGACATGCCCCCAGAACTAGGATCAGCATGAGATGGAAGATGGATGGAAATATACAATTTGTTTATATAAAATCTCTACAAGGATTGTATATGGATTTATCTTTCCACAGTGTAACAGCAAAGAGCGGTTCCAAGCATGTCCATTACCCCAGCACCATATTTATTGTGGCTCTGGTGGCAGGAATCTCACTCTATCTTACACTATAGATGAAATTAAAAAGGGGAATGTTTAATATTTCTGGAAAAGTCACAGGCACAATTATGGTTATGGAACCCAATGAATGGATGCCCCTTTCATGTCTATGGTATTGTAGTAACAGAAATACACTCATGAGGAGACTTGAAGAGACACCTAGAATCCTGTCAAGCTCCCATCAGCTCTACATTTCCCATGCAGTCCCCTACCCAGTCAGCAGGTGGCATGTTAGTTAAGGAACGGTCAGTGCACTCTTTAACAAATGTCCTTGCAATTAGCAATATTTGACAGTGGCAGAATGGATTCAGGATACTGAATGACTTCTGATGCCAATGGAATTAGACAGAAGGAGACAAAGGAAACCCAGATTCAGCCATTCCTGCCACGTGTGACCCCATGCGGGCGATGGGGAGTGGCTGATTGGCATGGTAATAGCTGCATGTAGAAGCTGGGTATTTACTAGGAGAGCCCAGTCGAAGCTGCTTCTAAACTACTGAAAACTGTGACAGGCTTATAAGACACAGACTCAAGGCTGGGCGTCATCTTTTTAAATACAGTTATTTGAGCCTGACGCTTATCTTTAAAAGGCCACCAGAGGGCAGTGTTGCAGTAGTGTCCACAGCTTGCCATCAGAAGACTTTCATAATTATATGAGACCTTTTGCTTTAGATCTTGTTGCTTTATGAGGATACATATGGATGAAAGGGACATTCTTGGATCTCAACCAGGAAATTGTCTAATTGAAAACATTTAGATATAGGTTCCTTTCCAGAGATACATGCTTGTATTTCTTGGACGAACAAACCACATTTCCATCTTGGTCCCTGTACTCTTTCTTTCCTGTTACAGGCTTCAGGCTTATGCAGTGCAACGTGCTAGTGGCTGTAGAAAATGTCTGGATGGATGAAACTGGACATGTTTAAGTGTTTTCACTAAATGCAGTATCATAAAGGGGGGTATAGAAAGTGGAACAGCACAGAACAGGGACCCTGCGTGCTGCAGGTTACTGATACGCAGCTGCCCAGTGACTTTCTGTAGTATTTCTGTTTCTATATTTCTAATATTTCTGGGCTCAGGAACCCTGACCAGGATAAGTGGCTGGTAGATGTGTGGATGGATGGATTTATAAAAGGTTAAAAGAAGCACAAAGTACAAGCCTAACTGAACTAAAAAGACCATTTACCAGCTGTGTTTGTGGGAACGTGGCGTTTCCAAGATGTAAGAAGTTTTACTTTTGTAGCTATACTATGTATTTAGGAGATTTCTTTCTGCAACACCTGGCCTAGCAACTGTCAGTGGTGTTTACTGGCAGCTGTTAACTATGAATTCACTGTGAAAATATTCCCTCTACTGTAATACAAGTTCTATGTATCCTTTCTTCTATCCACATGAGTTGCTGTATATCCAGTCCCCCATCGAGTAAACTTCCAGGCTGAGAAATCCTCTAGTGTTGGTTATATTGACAAAGGGGGAGGTTGAGCCTGTTGCTGGAGGAACAGAGCACAAGGCAGGAGACACTCTGGGTGGGATGTCAGTCCAGAACAGGGCACAAGGCAGGGGACACCCAGGACAGAACACCAGCTCATCACAGGGCACAAGGCAGGGGACACCCTGGGTGGGATGTCAGTCCATAACAGGGCACAAGGCAGGGGACACCCTGGACAGAACACCAGCTTATCACAGGGAACAAGGCAGGGGACACCCTGGACAGGACTCCAGCTCATCACAGGGCACAAGGCAGGGGACACCCTGGACAGGACTCCAGTCCAACACAGGGCACAAGGCAGGGGACACCCAGGACAGGACTCCAGCTCATCACAGGGCACAAGGCAGGGGACACCCTGGACAGGACTCCAGGTTATCACAGGGCACAAGGCAGGGGACACCCTGGACAGGACTCCAGTCCAACACAGATCACAAGGCAGGGGACACCCTGGGTGGGATGCCAGTCCATAACAGGGCACAAGGCAGGGGACACCCTGGACAGAACACCAGCTCATCACAGGGCACAAGGCAGGGGACACCCTGGACAGGACTCCAGTCCAACACAGCTAGGCAGGGGACACCCTGGGTGGGATGCCAGTCCATAACAGGGCACAAGGCAGGGGTCACCCTGGACAGAACACCAGCTTATCACAGGGCACAAGGCAGGGGACACCCTGGACAGGACTCCAGTCCAACACAGAGCACAAGGCAGGGGACACCCTGGGTAGATTGCCAGTCCATAACAGGGCACAAGGCAGGGGACACCCTGGACAGGTTGCCAGTCCATAACAGGGCACAAGGCAGGGGACACCCTGGACAGAACACCAGCTCATCACAGGGCACAAGGCGGGAGACACCCTGGACAGGACTCCAGCTTATCACAGGGCACAAGGCAGGGGACACCCTGGGTGGGATGCCAGTCCATAACAGGGCACAAGGCAGGGGACACCCTGGACAGAACACCATCTTATCACAGGGCACAATGCAGGGGACACCCTGGACAGGACCCTAGTCCATCACAGAGCAAGAGGCAGGAGACACCCTGGACAGGACTCCAGTCCATCACAAGAAATTAGGCAGAGGACACCCTGGCCAGGACTCCAGTCCATCACTGGGCACAGACTGAAGCTGTTTCATGAGAGGTTCCGGCACTGACGTAGCAACGGATCTATGTCATTAAGAGGTCTGACCCTTTGATGTGGCTCCACATTGTAGAAAGAGTCAGACCAGGCCCTGTCAGTTTCTCTACCACATTCCTGGAGTACATGAAAATTTACTTGTGTATTCCAAACAAAAGACATTCATGCATAGGCCAAAATGATGGCTGGCCTCATAGAGTGTCCACTCACTTTTCAGGTCACCCGAGAACTTGACCCATGCACTTAAACTTACTTGACAAATAATCTCTCCTCATTTCCATAAAACATCTGCATGCTTTTTATTACTCCGCATTAATCTTTAAAATCCACAGATTTGCATAATATGGCTTTTCATTTCCCTTTTCCGACAGGAACTTTTTTCGAAGTGAGGATGAAGCTGTCCCTAATGAAGCTCCTTTCCTCGTCTCTCATCCCACTGATGATAATTACTAAGCAGACCTGAAAAATTCATATAACAGTGTTTCGAATTACAGCAGTAACTTCATACTGTCACACAAGTCTATGCTTATTTTAACACTATTTTAACTTTGTTAAAATTTTTGTAAACAATTTTCCAATATATGTACATATTGTTTTATTTGTGATAAATAGTGAAGAATAATTCAGGGTTATAACATATGTATGGTAGCCAATAATTAGTACAGAAGAAATACAGAAAATATATAATACAAGGAATTACATTAGAGGTTCAGAATTACATTAGTTAGGAGACAGCCTGAGTGAGCTGGATAAATATACAAGTGGAACAGTGTCTGGTGGTAACCACATAAAGTCTCACCTTAACCATAATTATTATTTTGCTACAAAAAAAACTTACGAAAAATACAAAACTCATATGTTGGAGACATTGTGACTCCCTGTTCCTGTTGAGAATGTAAATTGAGAATGAAGTTAGAAGCAAGTTCAGTATTACAAAAAACTAAAACTAACAAAAATCAACAACATTTCATATTTTTAAAGATAGTGGAAGAATTTTACTGAAGTAAAGAGGATAAAAAGGATTTGGTCAAAAATTAAAAACAATTTACTGCAATGCAAGTCTAATAATAACCAGATTTTCTCGTATAATGCCTTTTTAACAATGCCAGAACACAAATTGCATATACCAAATTGGTTTGTAGTTTCATTCTCTAACATATAACCAGGTTAAGATGTTACATTTAAAAAGTGTTTTGATTCTTTGAAACCAATACTTAAGAAAGCACTCATCAGACATGTTAGATCCCTTCTTCTTGCCAGTAACTGACTGAAGGACTTTTCTCAGTCTCCATCAGTGACATTGCTACTAGACAGGAGTGAGGCTTCAGCCTACATTGATTGGGAGATGAATGATAGTATTTTCACTTTGTGTTCGGAGGTTATATGGTGGAAATATTACAGGAAATACAGATCTCAATAAATATCTTCTCTTTCTCTGGGGACATAATTGCCAAAGGGGAACAGCATTATAAATATTTCTATTTTCCTTGAAACTGTAAACTTTGGTATTGGCAGCTAGAGGTACTCTATTGGCTCTGGAGCTGTGAATTTCAGCAGTGTGTATGTTACACTGACGCCTCTGGACCATAGTCTTGTTACATTGCTGAAAAGCGATTAGCACTGTAAACACAGTAGTCTGTGTGTGTGTGTGTGTGTGTGTGTGTGTGTGTGTGTGTGTATATATGTGTGGGGGGTCAATGTCTGTCCATCTTTGGAGGGTGGGACAGGTGAGAAAAAGGGTTTGTGCAATATTTTCACTCCTTTCCTGACGTGCACCTTGCCTGCTTTCTTGTTGCTGTCCATCGGAAGCCCAGAATGGATGCAGCCCGGTCCTGGTTGCTAGTTTAGTGAGCATCCTCAAACAGGCTATGTTCCAGTGAAGCCATCATAAGTATGAAATATTGTAAACTGAATTTGAATATGAAAGTGAATAACTACCGTCACTTAAAAAGTAAATAATTCAATGTAGTGAATAAATAACAATTGAAAAGTAAACGAAGACAAGTTCATTTTGTGAAACATGCACACACAAAAGAAACAGCACATGATACATTGTTAAACACCGCATGAGATGTTTCCGCTTGCGATCGCTACAGAAACCGGAAGCATGACGAGGTGGATGCTGCCATCGCCTGCCTTCAATAAACAGTATCGTACAGCATGTCGCTAGCCTGGGAACAGATCAAAATTCAAAGCTACCTACTTAATGTGCATCGCTATCGCACGATTGTAAACTCGAAGTATAGTAAGTTGGACCATTGTAAAACGCGGGACATCTTTACTGGTTTCACCTTTTATCTCCTCCCCCACATTGTGAGGACTGAGTTAGTCAGCTGGGTTGACATCAGGCATGGAAAAACATACCTTCTGTACAGACATTACAGCTTGGGGGCAGTTCTGCTAAAATACTTTACTTAAGCATGCTCTATGATAGCCATATGACACCAGCATAAGCCCTTCATAATTTATAATATGTCATAAATGTCATAAATGCTGTCAAAGGGAACCTGAGTTACCAAACACTTTTACTCTGTCATAGGAAATGAAACTTGGCAAGCTTCGCAATTTTAATGGTTGTTCCTTTCAAAGATTATCTAATATATGTTTAAAAAATATGTTTAAAGTGTACTGTACCTGCTTCTGCATGTACCCTTTGAGCCAATCCTTGCTGTTTAAATAATTTATTGACAGCTTTGTAAGAAATGTATTACAAAAAATTCAGATTGCATTATTGCTATTATCTCCAATATCATGCAGCCCTTGTATAAAATGGCAAGCACTCTACACATCTCATTGAATCTGTTATTCTGACCCAGACTGAAATTCAAGATTTAGTCTCATCATTTGTCCACGTCTTCTTATTACTTTTTAAAAAAAATGTTAATTGTTGTTTTCTAAGCTCAGAACGACTCTTTTTCAGAATGGTGGATGTATTTTGTTTGTGAGACAGGTGATTTTTGCATAACCACAATAAAAGTCCCACACCAAAGTAATGAATAAGTATCCCAGCTGGTTTGGTACTTTTGGTACTGGTACCTGACCGGCAATCAGTGGAAAATGGAAAGTACCTTATTTGTAGTACCAAATGTACGGTACCTGGTGTGGTGGAAAAGCTCCCCAAATACAGATACTGGATACTGCAAGATAGTGATGGCAGCAGGCATGACCCCTGCTTAGTGCAGTGGAAAAGAAGTGCAGAGGTCTATATGATTCATAATCGGAGAAAGACCCCGGGAAGAACAGATGGGAGAAAAATAAACATTATGCATCTATTGACACTGGTACAAGCAGAAGCTTAATGGTACCACAGAAGCGTCCAGAGCCAATGTGTTTTCATAATCCTCCAGGAAGGGCTAAGAGGGGAAGACAGATGGGGGGGGGGGGTAATCAAATAAATAGTAATTCAAGATTAAAATGCCAATGCTTGCCCTTGAATCGAGGGCAATTATAAGCATTCCTATAGGTCATTTAAAGCTGCTTGGCTGTGTGGTGGAGGTGAATTCCTCTGTGCAGAGCAGGAGACAAATTCTGTGCCATTAAGAGTCTTGGGTAATAAAACCAGAAAACTAGTGCTTACTTGGTAACCAAGGAAACCAAAATGTGATGAAGAGGGTTATAAAACCAGCCCTCTGTATTAAACATCCAAAATACACAGGCAATAAATTAGACTGGATGGTGACAGAGCAAATTAAATAAAGCATCTCAGGTGTTAAATTGAAATTAAATAATTTAATCGAAGACATTCATCCTCCAGGGTGTGGTTTGGCAAAATGTTTTGTAATTTAGCTTTTAAGCTATTTATTTATTGATATTTTATATTATTATTTTTTTATTTGACAGAGACCATAGTTCTCCAAGTGTCACACAGAAGTAGACTGAGTGCAGTAACAATTATGAAGTGTATCCAGTTAATGAAGAAAAATATTTAATTTGATCTAGCTCATTGAATCAAATGAAATGTTAATTCTCAAAACACTGTAAGAACAAACATGCAATCTCTAATATATCACAAACAAAGTCAACCACAATTAAATACCTAACCCTAACCCTGTATTTAAATAGTAATTTAAATAGTAATTGTATTAAAAATGGCAATTGACTCAGAATTATAATAAAAGTAAATCTTTGTGCAGCCTGCTGATTCTAACCTACTTTACCAGATTATACTTTATTCAAATCAGCAGGCTTTTCATTTACTATTATGCTGAAAAACACTGGAATTCTGACAGCAAGAAAATTAATGCCAGTGAGCTCCTCAAATGTCATCTTTCTGAGAAGCTGGCAGCTCAGTGTGGAGCAGCCCATTCAGATGTGTTCTCCTTAATGATGGCCAGGCCATGTGAGGAGCGTCTCCTTGCGAGTCTGAGGATGATGCTAGCATTTGGGTGCAGAAGACGTGGTTACTGGTGGAGCTCGAGAGCTGAGGGCAGCTTGCTAGCTTCCTTTCAGTGAAATGATGAAACAACAGACAGAGCTATTCTCTGAGCCCAAGCGCTAACACTCAGTGGTGCAACCACAGAAAGAAATAAACAGATGACTTTGTCTGCTAGACATAAAATCATTCTACTAATCCTAGTTAAAAACCCAAAGGGTCCTGGGGTTACGATTCATCCCCCTAATAGGTAAACAAAGCCCATAAAATCGGTCAACGATGTGAGATATTTAGAGAGCTAAATTTCAATATCAAAATAAACAAATAAGTGCTTAGATTACTAGATAAAATAATAGAATGTTTGCTCACATACTGTACATGTCACGTATGTTATTGTGATGCGAAAACCCACTGGAAATCCACCTGGAAACTGCTATGTGAGGATGCTAACAGGATGCTAACAGGACACAGTTGAAAAAAAGGCATGATGCTTATTTTCACATATCTCATCTTGCTCTTCACATATACCACACACAGGAGCCCTGGGCATGAACAACGGGGGCCCTAAAAATATCATTGGTCAGGGTTGGGGGCAGAATATGATATGCTTTCATGGGGCCCAAAATCTCTAAAGATACCCCGGCAGGCGAAATGGCAGGAGTTCCAAGTGCAAGGTTGAGACATTTATCCGGTCCCCTTGGAGCATTTTGGGGAGTCGAGAGCCAAATAGTTGTGTGACTTTGACAGTGAGGATGGGATATGATCTTCCCAGTACAGGAGCACAGGCATAGAGCAGCACAACCTCCCCCAAGCACGGGCTCTAACTGTACTCCCCATGTAGTCTAAAGCTTGCACTGGGGAGAAGGCCAGGGACAACGGCCATGGCGAGGAAACTGCTTACGCTGTATTTCCTGACTTCTTTGGACAATGCTGAGGACCCCATCCTGCAGTGGGTGCTGAATATATCACAGAATACATAACATTTGCGTTTTTATAAGAAATGTGTTGCTTTAAGGTGCATTTCAGAGATTATAAGAGAATAGACACCCCACCCCCCACCCCCCAAAGTGTTTGTGCGAATGAACACTAATTCCTGGAAAGGAAGTAAGCAAAGTGGGCAATGGAGGAATCTCAGGATTGTGGCTGGTATCTGTTTTGCAGTAGATACCTGTGTCAGAATCCCCCCAAAAATTAGTGATACAGTATATTGTGTAATCATTTTTTAATTTGTGTATAGACTTGCCATAAAAAATAACAATAAACATTCTGTGTTGTGTCGATTACAAGCTGAATGAGCGCAAATAAGTGGCTGTAAGACATAAATTTTGCAAATGCTTAAACCTGAAAAAAATGTCTCACAGTCTCCCACCTTTACTTAAATTCAGGCTGATAATTACAAGACCATAGATACGGCCAAAATGAGCTAAGCAGTCAAATGAAACTTCCAGGAAGCACCTCCCTGCCAATGCCACGACACTTGGGATAAGAGTAAAACTAGTAAAAAAGTCTTGAGGATAACAGTATAAACAGACAGGGCCCCGTGATAATTGTTACACCAGGAAATGTTCTAATTAATTTAATTTAAACAGAAAGCAGAAAAAAGCAGGTTTTACCCTATTAACAGGTTTTGATCACATTGTGGGGGTCATTTGGTCCCCACATTATAACATAAACATAATCCACACACACACACGCTTACACACGCACATACACTATGGGCCAATTAGAAACGCAAGTTAGTCTAACTGCATGTCTTTGGACTGCAGGGAAAAAAAGCAGAAAACCTGGAGCAAACCGCATGACATAGGAAGAACGTGCCTATCCCAGATAACCATATGATATCAACAATAATTATTAAAGGCTTGGTGTTCTTGTGCCCTGCTACTCCCCAGAGAACAGATTTGTGGTTGCATGCATGCTAGTTAACAAAAATAAAGAATCTCAGCCTAGCTACTAGATGTGTATGAGAGAGTGTAATATAACATCCTGCAGCAGCTCAGGGGATTTTGGAAAGCACTGAGGCGGTGGTCCATGACAAAAGAGATTGGCTGAGCCTCTGTTTTATTATTTATTTCACTTTCTTTGCAGATACTTCCATCCCTGAAACCTAACGTCCAAACTGTATTCATAGTTCTCAATTTGACATTTTCCTCCGTTATTCTGCTATATATTTAGAGGCATGCTATTCATACAGAATACAGAAATGTATTGATTCCCCAAGGCGGATTTTTTTGTTGTCCAGAAACATTACTAAAATAACTCCCGTGACAATAGTCCCACCTCTCTCCATATAAAAAATGGTAAATAAATAATGTGAGACTGTAGAGTATGGTGCAAAAGGTACAAGTGAGGCAAGAACAATAAAGTGGTAAGCCAAAAGGAGCTTGGTTAAGATCCTCAGAGCTGGGTGTGTTGAGGGACATGAAGTCTGTAAGAACTGAACAACCTAAGTGTACCTGGCACAAAGGGCCGACTCCGATGCTCAGTCCTGTCAAGAGCACGGAGACGATAGTATCCACAGCACTCTTCTGTCAACCTCTGCTCCCCAGGGGTCCATGGACAGACCTAGACTGCTCCCCAGGGGTCCATGGACAGACCTAGACTGCTCCCCAGGGGTCCATGGA
>JAODKN010000045.1:8282077-8293061 GCA_026774425.1 Petrocephalus zakoni
TTTAATATTAACATGGTGCAACATACTGAGGTGCACACGTTTAATATTACCATGGTGCAACATACTGAGGTGCACACGTTTAATATTAACATGGTGCAACATACTGAGGTGCACACGTTTAATATTACCATGGTGCAACATACTGAGGTGCACATGTTTAATATTAATGCTTGTAATGCAAAAAAAATTAACATTAACACCTATATACATAAGGTCCCTGAAGATAATAGATTGGATGAGAATAAGAGATTCTATTGTAAAAAGGCCAAATTTGGTTGTAATTTTCAACCCTTTGGAAATGTGAGCTGTTTGTCATTACTGATGACACACAAACACTAAAGACTGGTGCCAGCAAGGAACAGGTGATGGTAATGAGCAAGCAGTCAGGATTGAAACACTATTTGTTTCACAAATATTCCTAATTTCCTCAAAACAATACAATAGACAGGGATAACAAGAAACAAAGATGCATAAATAAAGATCTATATAGAAATACAAGGACATAATTAACTCAGTCGAAAAACAAAACTCAAAATGTCCAACAAAGCTGAAGTAGGCTTCTGGCCAGCCTTGAAGTTGCAATGGTAGGGAAACACCATGCTCAGCCAGGCACATAACCCGCTTAGCCACATGGGTGACCCCAGGAGCAGGGGAACACAGGAGGTACTGGGACACATCCTAAACACACTTAAGTGTCAGGGTCTGCACCCGTCCTAAACTGCCCTTTGTGTCTCCTCCCTGTTTGGCCAGCATGGGGTTGCTGGCCGTCCTGTCCTCCTCCCTGTCTCTTGTCCTTCAGTCCGAGTGTACCCAAGTTCCCAGTGTGTTTTCCCAGTTCCCCGGACTGCCCCATAGTTTAGTGGACTGAATGTGTGGCTTATAGGTGGTTCCCTTGTTTATGAGGCTGGTTCGTTTCGTTTTCTGGACTTTTGTGCCATAGTGTTTATTTTGTGTTTTCTTATTCTAGAGTTTCCCCAGGTTTCTTGTGATTATTCCTCTGTATTCTTGTTTCTAGTTTATTCTGGTGGCGTTTCCCCTACTGCTTGCCGTGGATTCTTAATCTTTAGTGTTTGTTAATTCTCCTAGTTATGTGTGTTCTTAGGGCTTTTGTGTCTGCCTGTTTATCTTTGTTCCTGTGTCTCCCATGATTGGTTCATTGATTAAGTTACACGTGTTCCTTGTCTTCCCTGGATGTCTGTATATTTAAGTGCCTTCCCTCACTCTGTGCTTCAGTCTGCCATTGTATTGTCCTGGTGTGGTGTTTGCCATGTCCTTTGTTTCTTGTTTCCTTCTCCTGGTTCTCTTCTCCGTGTTGCCCTGCTCCAGGGTTGTGTTTCCATTATGGTCTTTGTAGCTTGTTTTAGTTCTCAGTTCTGGTAAAGTTTCTGACCCCTTGTGGTCATTTATTTTGTGTGACTTATGTACTTCCCTTAAATAAAACCCCTTTTTGTTTTTAGAGCCGCAAGTGGATCGTTACCTTCTCCTTCCTGCCTGCACCATGCCACGCCATGGTACTTAAGAATGGGATGGCCAGAGACACCTGCTGGCCAAACAGGGAAACAACAGGTTGAACGGCACAAGACAGGGACTAATCCTGACAAGCCATGTGATGAGAAGAGATAATCGTTAACTAAGGCACAGGCATGAAGGACAATAAAAGACAGCAGGAAAAGGTAGGTGGTCATCTTGATGACAATACATTGATATGGGTGGAGAGTGTTATCAAGGTAACAGGGATATAAGAAGCCATGGGAGATGATGTCAGGATCAAGAGATGAAATGAAGGGTAAAAAGAGAAAAGACTTGTTGAGTGTTGAACCTCACAAGAGTTCGGTGGCCAGGCCTTGACACAGCTTTCTTCAGACAGAGTAAGCCTGCCATTCCTATTGTATATGTACAGTTTGATGTTACTTTTGTGTGTGCTGTTGTAGCTCTTTTGTAATTTCCTTCGGGATCAAAAAGTACTACTAATACTACTAATACTTGAGAGATTCAATATAAACTAAGGGCGGTTCCTGTGTCTTATCCAGCTTTGCTTTGCTGTTTGAAAACAGAAGGCCCTGATGGCTGACATCATACAGTCTGCTGAAAGATCCAGGTGAATGAAGGAGGGAGAGGCTGCTATGGTAGATTAGGAAGCTGCTGAGATGGCAGGGGACACTGCTTTTGAACACTGACCAACAAGAGTACATTTTAATGTTATGGGAATGAGCCAGAGGATAACTGTGGACAGCATTAGGATCCAAAGATGGATTTCTTGAGGACAGCTGTAACACCTGGCTCATGAAAGCAGTGTAGAAGCTCCAAGGAGAGGGAGGTGTTGACAAAGGAGGTTAGACAGGAAAGCAGTTTGGTTTAGAATTGCAGAGATCCACAGCCTGCTTGAGCAAAATCAGGGGATCATGAGTTTCAAAGTATCTCCCTCAGAGAGTGAAGGAAGAGACCTGGCAAAGATAGAAGATATATCGGGGACAGTTTATATAGATAAGTAGCTTCTGGTGGTACCTACCTTGCCTAAGAACTGTGATTCACATCCACAATGCTGTGAGGGTAAAGAAGGGAATGCAGACTTTGTAGAAAAACGAAGGTACAGAATTATTTTGAGTTATTAGCTATTTTTTTGGACCATAGATTCATATATTCTTTGGTTAGGGAGAAAACTCAGTGGAAATGAAAGCTTTGGTAGCCTAACAGATCGGTTTAGTCCCAGAACTGTGCCAATTCTGTTCTGTCATGCACATATTTCATTTCATGTTAGACCCATCTGGGTGATGGCCTGAATGGTAAAGAATAATGTTAAGGTAAGCAGAAATAAAGGCCGGTGGAGGGGGGTTGACAGGGGGAAGGTAGGATGAATGATGCACATGAATGGGAGGAGGCTGGAGGCAGATTTCAGTGAGTGGGCAGCGGGTGGAAAGAGTAGGAGGTCAGAGCTGTGAAGAGGAGCAGCTGTGAGGCCAGGTGAGCAGTTGGTGTAGAAAAGAATTATGGCTAGTGACAGACTCGAATCTAATGATATCATAGGGGTGGGTTAGGAGTAAGACATCAGGAAAACATTGGCAAGGGGTCTGCTGAAGAGGACTGCAGGCCATGTGTCTAATAGGGAGGAGTTCTGGAGAACATTGTGGAAGTATTTACAGCATGATGCTGAAGGGCACGGAACAGAAAGCTGAGGGATGTAAGAGACATCATCTGGACGATCTGCATCAGTCTATTTAAAAAAAACAGAGTAATTGTTAGAAAGGCTGCCGTTTATAGACAGAGGCAGACATTTCAGGTCCAGAAAGTAAAAATCCTGAACAGGATTTTGTTTCAACCAACCAGCTGCATACTATGTGACTGGGATTCTTTAGGCTCAGCTAGTAGGTTGAAACAAAATCCTAGTTTGGACTTTTACTTTCTGGACCAGAAATGTCCGCCTCTAGATGACAGAACATGCAGGACTCCAAGACATGCAGACCTCACTCCCATCAGACGCAGAGTTATTAGAAAAGGGGAATGCTTATGTTTTCTCTTTTAGATATGAAGATTTGCACATTTTCTTTTGTTGTGTTCTTGTGGTATCCAGAATTGCAAAATGAATCGATTCAAATCATTTGAACTCACATACCATTCAGTCTGTGCAATGTCTGAGTAAGCTCAATTTGACCCTAGGTGCATAAACAGTGATTGACATTAGATGGGTAGTTTATGTGTGCTGAAAAATGTCTTTGCTGATATGTTTTTGTTTAGTTTTATTTTATATAAATGCCATACGTTTTGCCTTTGGAGAAAGGTGGAGGATCACAGTTTTGACAGGAGTGTCGTGATAGTTTGTCCTCATTTCCCGCACCATTGCTGTGTTTGATGTAATGGCTTTCCTTTACCAGCCATTCATTGGGGGTGATGTGGCTGAAGAACATTCTATGAATGTTCTTTTTTTCTGTCTGTTGCAGTCAGGACTCATAATATTTAATGCATAAAATGGAATCTAGATAATAAGGCCACACTGACAGCAGCCTTACACACCATTGCAGATAGTGTGTGTTTTGCCAGTAGCTAAATAGCATATCAATGCTGGAGAGGTTGCAGTGACTGCAGATAGGACAGTGCTGGTGGGAAAAGTACATTTATTTGGCTTTTAACTGATGATGCCCCCCAGTTATTCGTTCTGCATACTTTGCAAAATTTATAAGCAGGGGGTTTCCATGCTACTCTGATTTAATTAGCATTTTAAAATACCTCAAAGTTACAGTCCTGATCTTTCATGCAGACATATATATCCAAGGATAAATGTATAATAATTCCAGACTCTAGCCTATCCTTCTTCGCTAGTGTAAGGAAAAGATAAAGAGGATGCAAAAAATGTACGCTAGAAATCATGAAATTATTGGAAAAATCCTTGTCCTCAAAAGACATTTAGTATTTCATGCTGATCTCAGAGTATTTGATGCTGACCTCAGAGTATTTGATGCTGATCTCAGAGTATTTCATGCTGACCTCAGAGTATTTGATGCTGACCTCAGAGTATTTCATGCTGATCTCAGAGTATTTGATGCTGACCTCAGAGTATTTCATGCTGATCTCAGAGTATTTCATGCTGATCTCAGAGTATTTCATGCTGACCTCAGAGTATTTGATGCTGACCTCAGAGTATTTGATGCTGACCTCAGAGTATTTCATGCTGACCTCAGAGTATTTCATGCTGATCTCAGAGTATTTGATGCTGACCTCTGCTATGGTTATTCCACCACAGCAGGAGACAGGATCTTATCCAACACAGTACTTGCCTCATGTTCCCGGACCGCTTTTCTGGAGGAAGTGGTTGGCTGAATGAAGGGCAACACACGGGGGGCTTATACAGTCAGTCTGCCTCCTTTGGATCACCACAAGGCAACCTGAAGCTAAGCTTTAAAAAATGTATGGGTCATTCTCACAAACTCTAAGTGATATAAATTTTCTCAAATTTTTAGGTAAACTCAAATTATAGAACTTCGTAATCCAGTCGATTTTATCTCTGGAGTTGCTAATCGGTTGAATAAATTTATTTCTGTAATAAACTACAGCATATCCAGAGCAGGCATTTCATACCCAGTTATCGTCATATGTTCTCTGATATACCCTTGATTCTGGTCCTCTGCCCATGTCCAACCCGTGACCTCAGTTACTAGACTAATATGGCAGCAGAAGTCATCAGTGTTTCATGACACAGTTGATTGCCCATCTTGTGGACAATGGTCTGTCATTCTCGCCTGGTGCGCTGAAGGTGAGTTGCAGAGCCTGACAGTGCAGAAATACAGAACTAGTTGGTGCTTACCCTCCACCTCCCATGTGCTCCTGGGGGGGAGGGGCGCTTCTCATGGTTGTCAAACTCTAAAGGGTTGATTTTAGCTGTGGGTCATGACATCTGGATGTTAAAAGTCAGCTTTTCGAGGTCTGCATAAGTTCGGCTTTCTTTGATTTATCGTCACCTTGAACCAAAGTTATATAACTACAGATGGCAAGGTAAGGCAAGTTTATTTATATCGCACAATTCAGACACAAGGCAATTCAAAATGTTTCACATAGGTAGAAGTATGCATTCAAATAAAAGACATTAAAATCACATAAACAAAACTAAAAGCCAAGACAAACAAATCAATAGTTAACTGAAAAGAAGTTCCATTGCTGTGACAGTGTATGGCTAGACTGGTTTAATTTAATGAAATGCTCCAGCAAACAGTAATGTTTTAAACCCTGATTAAATTGGGTGACAGTGTCAGCAGACCCTAAGTCTTCAGGAAGCTGGTTCCATAGAAACTGAACACTGAACCTTGCTTAGCCTTGATTCTGGAAACACTGAGCAAATGTTTCCCAGAAGACCTCAGGGGTTTGGATGCTACATAACGTTTAAGTTAATCATAAATGTATTTAGGCTTGAGACGATTTAGTGCTTTGTACACACATACTTTCAGAATAAGTTCTGGGATACACGGGAAGCCAGTGCGATGATATAAGTACCAGTGTGATGTGCCCACTTCTTGGTGTTAGTGGGGCAGCAGCATTCTGGATGAGCTGTGCCTGTCTGATAGATTTTTTATCAAGACCTTTAAAGACACAGTTAAAATAGTCCAGCAAATACTTTAATTCTTGCTATGCTTTAAGGTGGTAGTAGGCTGATTTTGTAATTGTCTTTATGTCTTTATGTTTAAATTAAGGTCTGTGTCCAGAACTACACCAAGATTTCAGGCTTGATTTGTTTAGTTTCTTTAGTTTAGTCTTTAGTTTCATGGATTCAATGTGAGCATTGACTTTCTATCCTTCTTTTTTGGGGACAAAAACAATTATAAAATTTTTTTCTGTCTTCAGTTGTAGAAAATTCTGGCACATCTATTCCATAGTTTGCTAAATGCACATATTGAGTAAATCAAAGGGACTATAGTCACGTGGTAAAACTGTAATGTACAGTTGTGTGTCCTCTGTGTGATGTCCAACCCGCACAGTCTGTCTGATCCCCTAGTTTCCCCTCGGGCATAGCTCTAAACCTGCCATGCCTGGGGCCCATTAGCCCTACCTCTCGTTCTTGCCATCTTGGTAATCACTCACAGTAGCCCAGTCTTTTCCCCTTCATTAGTGTTGTATAAAGGTGCCTTCCAATGCTGTGCCCCTAGTTCAGCCATTGAAGTCTGTCAGCGTTTGTGACCCTGTCTAGTTTTGTTAATAAACACCCCCTGCGTGGGTATTGTTCACTCACAGTCTGCATTTGGGTCATTTCTCACCAACGGACGTGACTGCATAATTATGATTAAGAGATGTTATAGTGTACCATAATCCGAGCAGGGGGTAGCATGGAGATATTGAATAGAAGAGGCCCAAGAATGGACCCTTGAGGAACTCCGCATGTTACCTATTGTCACAAAGTCGCCCTGTAAACATGATTCAAACCAAGATGGCACTAATTAGAATTTAATATGTAATTATAGCATTTGTGTAGGACTTTTATCCATTAATGCATGGGTTTCTAAACATTTCAACCCACAACCCCCAAAATAACTCACAATCCCCATTTTGGTGACTGGTGAGGTGGGGGATCGCTCTCAGAAATTTATTTGGACAATTTCTCACAATCATTAATGCATGTATTCTCAAGATACAAATATTTCTTAGGGCTGAGCATTAAAGAATTGTCACACCCCCCTCGCGGAGCAGCCCGCTAATCAGGGAAAACTAGCTGCACCTGAGCCCTCTTAAGGATCCCCGCAGCTCTCATCTGACACAAGGTATTACCACAGCTCGCGGCAGTCATACTGAGCCTAACCTGTCTGTTTCTCTCCCAGCCCTAGGTCCAAGCCCGGCGAGGATGACATCCACGTCCCGGCCACTTTGTGGATTCCGGTGGTGCTTGACGGAGCAGGGGTCCAGACCTGATCCCCTCCTTGTGGTGCCTAAATGTTGAAAGATCCCGTTCCCGTGACTGCTTGCCCAGGACTTAGTTCGGCTTGCCTTAATTCATTTTGTGCCCAGTTTCCGCTGTGCCTGCTCGGTTTGGTTTTGGATGGTTGGCTCAGCTGCATCTGCTCTGCTCGAGTGGCTCTGTTCTGGCTTGGGACAAAGATCTTTTGTCTTCCCTGTGAAAGAATACCTCGGTGACCACATGGATCCGGCAGACGTGTGAGCCCAGCTACAGGATGCGTTCACGCAAATTAACCAGCTGTCACCTGCAAAAAGACGGTTCCGCTGCCTGTTACCTGCTGGTAAAGCCACAATCAGTACCTGGGATCCCGATCGCCATCTGAGAGCGCTACGATGGGGATCCGGACCAGTGCCGCTCATTCCTCAGGCAGTGCGGTCTCTACATTGACCACCACCCTGACCGGTTCCCGGACAAGCAAAGCCGGGTCCATTTCGTCATTTCACTACTGACTGGTCGGGCCCGGGTGTGGGTGACCGCCCTGTGGACAGAGAAGAGCGCAGTGCTGGATTCGGCCCGACCTTCGAGGCCACCTTCAAGGCGGTGTTTGACCACCCCACGGTGGGGCAGAGCCTGGGGGATCGTCTGCTGGATCTGCAGCAGGGCAACCGGTTAGCTCCCGACTTAGCTTTGGAGTTCCGCACCCTTGCCACAGGCCTGGATTGATTCCAGTCGTGTCTCCAAGTTGTCTACCACCATGCTCCCCATCCCGATCTACAGATGGAGATCGCCTGCTGCGGGGAGGCATGTTCCTTTGAGGACTACGTTGATCTTGCTAGACAATGTCATGCGCGATCGGCAGTGGCACCACGCCCCCTCTGGGAGAAATGGACCCGATGCAGATCAGGCGTGCATCCCTGGATCCCGCAGAACAGCAACGCCAGCTGGGGGTGAACCTCTGCTTCTACTGAGGACAGCCGGGACACTTGGTGCAGGCCTGCCCCCCCAGCCAGCTACATCTCAGGTAGGTGTCCGGCGTAATCTCTCCATCTCATCAAAGCAGGTGTCGGTTCCTGTGACAGTGTCCTGGCCCGAGGAGGGCCTCCATCCTGGAGGAGTACCAGGACTTTGCAGATTGGTTGCCGAGACCGCGCCTTCGTCCTGCCGCCCCACAGGGACTTTGACTACGCTATAGAGCTAGAGGAAGGCGCATCCTGGCCCAAAGCCTGTCTCTACGCCCTCTCCAGGCCAGAGGAGGAGGCCATGACGACCTATGTCTGCGAGGCCCTCGCCCAAGGTATCATCCGTCCGTCTCACCAATGTCTTCCAGCTTCTTCATTGTCAAGAAGAAGGACGGAGGGTTCAGACCCTGCATCGATTACCGCGTGCTGAACGCTACTATGAAGAAGCGAAGGGAGCCACTACCCCTCATCCCGTCAGCACTGGAGCAGCCGCGGGTGGCCCACCTCTTCATGCGATTAGATCTCCACCTATGACCTCGTCCGCATCCGTACCAGTGATGTGTGATAGACCGCCTTCATCACCACTATGGGTCAGTTTGAGTACCTTGTGATGCCTTACGGATTGGCTAACAGCCCCTCCATCTTCCAAAGTATCTTGAGCGACATCTTTCTGGACATGCCAAATTGGTTCCTTGTTGTTTACATCAACGATACCCTGGTTTACTTCTGCTCCCAGGAGGAACCTCTCTGGCATGTCCACCAGGTGCTCCAGCAGCTCCGGGACAACCACCTGTTTGTAAAGGGGGAGAAATGTGAGTTCCACCAGTCAACCATCAAGCACCTGCGGTACGTCATCCGTCCAGGAGGGGTTGGGATGGATGAGGGTGGTGAGAGAGTGGCCCGTGCCCTGCTCTGCCAAGGACCTCCAGTGGTTCCTCAGGTTTGCTTTTACTGGAGTTTCATCCAGGGCTTCAGCTCAGTGGCTGCCCCCCTTCCAGCCCCCCCTTCCACTGGACCTTGGATGCTAACTCCGCCTTCCGCTCCCTCAAACAACGATTCAGCACTGCCCCAGTGCTGTGCCAACCCGACTCAGCTCTGTCTTTCGTGGTGGGGGTAGATGGCTCAGAGGTCGGGGTAGGGACGGTTCTCTCCCAGTGACAACCCGATGGCGGGGCCCTGCGTCCCTGCACATTCTTTTCTCGCAAACTCTCCTCTGCCGAATGCAATTATGATATAGGGAACTGGGAGTTACTAGCCCTCAAGCTCACGTTGGAAGAATGGAGGCATTGGCTGGAGGAAGCGACAAGGAAAACTAGCCGTACCTGAGCCCAAGCCCACTTAAGGATCCCAGCAACTCTCATCCGGCGCGAGGTATTATTATGGCTCCTGGCAGTCACACCGAGCCTAACCTGTCTGTTTCTCTCCCAGCCCTAGGTCCAAGCCCGATGAGGATGACGTCCTCATTCTGGCTGCTTCGTGGACTCGGGGTTCCCTGTCTAGTGTCCGCTGTGCTGTTTGCTTTCGGAGCGGTTGGCTCTGCTGCGCCCGCTCTGCTCGAGCGGCTCTATTCTGTCCGATCAATAAATTCAGTAAACAGTAAACAGTTGTAGTATATGCAACACTGGATATTTATATTTATTGATATGTTTATTGGTTAACGTCTTCATTCTTAAGTCCCCCCTTATACAACAAATACAACTTTAAACCTTGAAAAGCATAATGATGTGTCACAAGTGAGTAGGAGAGGCAGGTGGCGAGATAAATGTCTTTAAAAAGACAATGGAAATTTCACACCTCTCTCCCTAACCAAAGCTCAGTCACAGGCTCACACATGGGAAATCAGCAGCCGTGGGGGGGGGTGGCATGTTCGTCCACAACAATTATAATGACTGCTCTTTCTCATGTTAGCTGCTAATGGATAAATGATAATTTGGGAAGAAAATAATACAATTATCAGGCAAGGTTTCACTCTAGCAGGTTTTAAGCTGTTTTTGGATTCCATTTTTTGTATTATAGTTAATTAATTAGGTGGGTGCCAACGAGGCAATAATTTTCAAAAAAAAAGAATACATGAGGTCTCCCAAAAGCATGTGGGGAAAATGTGTTATGGCCTGATGAAACTAACGCCAAACTTTTTGCCCACAATTCCAAAATGTATTTTTGGTGCAAAAACAACACTGCACATCACCAAAAGAACACCATAACCATGGTATAGCATAGTGGTGTCAGAATCATGCTTTGGGATATTATTTCTTTATCTGGACCTAGGCTTTAGTCAGGGTGGAGGGAATTATGAACAGTTCCAAATACCAGTCAATTTTGGCTCAAAACCTACAGTGGTTTGCTAGAAAGTTGAAAATTTAAGAGGAATTTTACTGTTCAGTATGACAATAACTCCAGGCATGCATCCAAATCGACAAAAGAATGGCTTCACCAGAAGAATTTGGAATGGCCCAGGTAAGAGCCTAGACCTAAATCCAATTGAAAATCTGTGGGGTGATCTGAAGAGAGCTGTGCACAGGAGATGCTCTTGCAATCTGACAGATTTGGAGAGCTTTTGCAAGGAAAAGTGGGCAAATATTGCCAAGTCAAGATGTGGCATGCTGACAGACTCCTGCCCAAATAGACTGAATGCTGTAATTAAATCAAAAGG
>JAODKN010000045.1:8302512-8313661 GCA_026774425.1 Petrocephalus zakoni
ATTTTATATTTATTTATTTGCAGCAATATAATAGTTTTCCTGCCTGCTCTGTGGTCTGTGGGTAGTAGGGGAGACAATGGGGAGAAAAGTGAAAAGAACAGGAAGTAACAGCAAAGTACCAGTGTGGAATAATGGGACAGTGCCTCCCTAGCTGAGGTACAGTCACACTGCATCAGATAGTGCAGACAGACCCACCAGTGTGGAATAATGGGACCATGACTCCCTAGCTCAGGTACAGTCACACTGCATCAGACAGTGCAGACAGTCCCACCAGTGTGAAATAATGGGATCATGCCTCCCTAGCTCAGGTACAGTCACACTGCATCAGACAGTGCAGACAGACACACCAGTGTGGAATAATGGGACAATGCCTCCCTAGCTGAGGTACAGTCACACTGCATCAGACAGTGCAGACAGACCTACCAGTGTGGAATAATGGGACAATGCCTCCCTAGCTAAGGGACAGTCACACTGCATCAGACAGTGCAGACAGACCCACCAGTGTGAAATAATGGGACCATGACTCCCTAGCTCAGGTACAGTCACACTGCATCAGACAGTGCAGACAGACTCACCAGTGTGTAATAATGGGACCATGCCTCCCTAGCTGAGGTACAGTCACACTGCATCAGACAGTGCAGACAGACCCACCAGTGTGTAATAATGGGACCATGCCTCCCTAGCTCAGGTACAGTCACACTGCATCAGACAGTGCAGACAGACCCACCAGCAGACTCCCCACTTCTGCACACTGACCACACGTGTGGCTGGGGTTCGAGCCCTTAAGGGAAGTCCTTCTTAAGGGGGTCAAGGGGGTTCATTTCCGGAGCATAGCTCATACCTAATGGTCTGCCGTTATAGTGCCATGAGGAAGGGGCACTTTTATACCTGGCATAATGCTGTTTATTAAGCCAGAAGATAAATAAAGCATATGTATACCATGATTGTCTGGCTTCTCAGCCAAGCAAACAGGCTTTACAATGAGAGCCATGTTCTTTTTTGTCTCTATAAAGCTTCTTTATGCTTGGTCAGCTACAGCTACAGCGACCTTCAGCCTCACTGCCGATCCTGGATGCATTCAAGCCCTGAGACCTATACTGAGCTGCCCCTTTCACCTCACATTCCAGAAATTATTCTCTAACGGTAGGACCCAGGGCAAAAACGTTCTCTTTAAAAATGTACTCATTTAATTAGTCCTGTTTTATTCATTAGATGTCATTAAAAGGCCTCCTCACTAACACAATCATTTATTTATTAACTGGTTTGTTTTCGATGTGCTTCAGAGGACATCACTTGAGTGTCTAGCCTCAAAATGGCGCAATTATTTCAGTGAAAAATAAAATTAAGTCAACCCTGCAAAACAAAATGAAAACATCAAAAGGCGTCTTTGATGAACAATATCTGACTGAATTTAAACAGTGGAGGAAGGACTCGCAAATCATTTCTCAATACTCGAGGAAGAAAATCAATAAGGTGCTGAATAAATGGATGCAGTTTGCTGTCATAGAGACAGAACCAAAGCCCAGGATCACAGAACAGCCTGAAGTAAATCATTTACTCGACTGGTCTTTTATCACAAGGGAGGTCCGACCTTGTGGGAAACGCATTCAAACTGCGACCACGGCGTCGGGGACCGTGGCTACGGAGTGGTTAGGAGGGCCGCAATCGATGCTGCTCCATTGAGCAGTCTGGTCTCACCTGCATCTCCATAGCATGTGAAAATCTGGGACTCGCCAGCTTTTTTTTCAGCTTTCATCATCTTTCTTTTATCCTCGAGATCAATTGTCGAGCTTTTAGTCTGCAAGTATAAGAGTCCATTTAAAGAGACTTTCATGGTGGCCGTAATCCAAAGGAATAAAATAATAAACACTGCAGAGAGAGAAATGGCCAATAATTAAGGTTTCCAGAGGAGCCCAGATATTGAGAAATAATGGTGTACCTGCTGACCGAAAGCTTTCCTCGGCAGCCAGAAGTACTCTAAGTTCTATTTAGTTCTCAGGCTCATGAAATAACAATTCTTGGGTTTTTTCTCAGTCCGTCCTCATAATTTTTTCATTCTTGTACATCTGTCGGAGGGGGTGTCGTGTGGCTCTGCGGGTTAGGGCCCTGAGCCTCTAATCAGAAGGTCACTTGTTGAAATCCCATGCCTGGCAGAGTGATGTCACTCCTCAGCCAGGCCCTTAACCCTAATAGCTCAGTGGATGCTGATGACCTGGCACTGTTACAGTACGCACCTGTATCTATGCCTGTGTATCTGATGGATAGCAAGATGGGATATTGTGAAAAGGCCATTTCCCCATGGGGATGAATAAAACCTCTCTATTCTAATTAGTCACCATTGTTTTTGATACGGAGGTGGGTGAAATTAAAAAGGATGCTAAGACCTAGATTACAAATTTGATAAGACCTCAATTATACGGACACACAAGCAATCAGTTGATCCACAGTGAAGCCTTTTATGTAATTATTTACCTGATTTTTCCACTTCTAGTCTGACGTCGTATCATGTTGGCTGAGTGCAGTATATAGGCAGAGAGGCGTCTTGCCCGCTGGCTTCTCAGTGATCCATCCAGGCTGGTCCTGGGCCAGGCTCTCTTTTGCATATCAGTGTGTAGCAGCCTCCTTATTTGCATAACTCATTTTGGAGCATGTGTTTTTCTCAGGTAGCTTTTGAAAGCATAATAAAAAAGGTGAGTAGTCATGATCTGACAAATGTTAAAGTGGTATAGGAAACGCCGGCACAGAAAAGCAAATCGAGTGTTTGCTGGCAATGAGAAATGACAACTGGCACCCCCCCATCCCCACTTTCAACCTGACCAAACAGAACATGAGGAAGGACTTGTAAACGGTGCATGCTGAAGTAAAAAAGTTAGCTATCAGAGCATGTTGTTTATTAGTGTTGCACCCTGGCTCTTCACCACCTAGGCCCCCGCTTCAGGAGGTCCGATTCTCGTTTATTGCGCGGCTTGCATATTGTTCTTATGGGCGTATTACATTCCTAAGGATGCTCCTGTCTCCCACCATATTCCCAACATACTGTTCAGATGAATCACTTCCACCACACTATAAATTTTGCAGGCATGTTCATATGTGTACCGCAAGGTGGTCTCACCCAGTCCAAGCTGTCCCACCGATCTGACCGGATACCGGATTCATCAATAGATGGGTGATCCTGTACTCATTCTAAATGGGTCTGATCGGTATAAGAAAAAATCCTTCATTTCATATTAGAGTAAAAAGTTTTGGATCTTTTCTTTAATGCAGCATTCTTTACTTGGCCTCATATATTGAACAGGCCACCTTAAACAAGTTGTTAGCAAATGTAGCCTGAGCTGTAGTGTCCACAATTTAAAGTAACTAATGCATGTTTGTTTGCAACAAATCTGCCTTCTTAAGACATTCATTGCTCCTTCCTTTATTGTGTAGCTTAAAAGATAATAGAATCCAAAGTGATTTTTGTACTGTTTTGCTGGATCAGATAAAGTGAAACGAGTGCTTGCAGTGGGTCACTTTCTGCCAAGGACACTATGGAAGAGTCACTATAATGTGCAGGCTTTCCCGCGCTGAAGCCCAGGGGCTTCTGGTGAAAAAGTGGCCTCAACTATCCCCCGTCCCTGGTCAGGTCAGCAATCACGGCACTGTAGAACAAACTCGAGGGGCACCCACCCCAAGCTTCTACCAGAGTCAGGCACCTTTCTTAGATGGAGGACATGGCTATGGTTGTGTTGTAAAAATATTTGAAGGCAGTTTCTGTCATTTTTGGGGGGGGGGTCAACATGCCTCCCATAACAGCTCGAGATTACGGCTAATTGAACATAAGATTCAAAAGCCACAGAAACTCAAACACAACACCAAGACTCAAGGAAGTGGGTGATCAGGACAGTCAGGCTAAAGTAAGCACTGAATGTACCAGAAGATTAGAGAGTCATCAAATTAACTGAACAAAAGACCATTAACCAGGAGACTTTGGCTGGCTCTGGCTCACAAGCTTGAACCAGACTACACAGTGAGCTCCAGGGGCAGGCTGGCTGTTTGGGAATTACATTCCTATCTGGAACACTTGTTCAGAAATGTAGGTTCTGCCTGGCTTCCACACTGGGACAGCACACATAACAGCACTGGGCAAATACTTTCAAGTTAATGTTACTGCAAGACAGGAATGCAGCTCAAACGTACAGTTTATTTTATTGTACAGCTGCTATTCAGAAATACTAATTAAAATATTAGTCTTTCTTGATCCTTTTACACTTATGGAAAATGGACATTAAAATTCAATATCTAAATGGAATAGAAAATCTGATTTAACATAACTTTAATTTTCAACTTAGCCAACCTATTCAGTGCTTAATCATTAATTTACATTATAAATACAGTATCAATTACCAATATGGTTAGGCCATAATAAAGGCATTAATCCTTAAATGTAATCTCTGTAAATGTAACTTCTGCAGTAACTAGGCCGATCCCTGAAAGTATATGACAGGTACATCCTAGAAAGAGGAGCAGGGTCTCACTCAAACACATGTATTTATATCATTATGGGGATTCTCCATTCAGTTTTATGGGCATAATCTTAATCCCAATTTTGACAACCTTAACCTCTACCCAGCCCTAACCTTACAGTAACCAAAGGAAATACAAGCCATTTTTAGTCTTTTTATTGCATTCACAGATCTTTATAAAATTTGACTGAAAAAAGTAACACATTTTTATCACATTGTGGGGATATCTGCAAATACACACACACACACACACACACGTACGTACGTTTGTATTCATATCTTTGTGGGGACTCTCAATCCATTTCCTTAACTGCTCCTTTTTTATATAAAATTTCATTTCCCCTTATGGGGACTGAAGAAAAAATCTAGAAAATAATAGGTCAAACAAGTTTTGGTTCATCTGGTACCACAATGCAATATACACACACACCCCACACACACAGAGTATAGTTACAAATTCAGCATTTACACGTTTTCAGTTAAAGATTAATTTTCATATCTTTCTTCTTTCTCCTCCAAATTTGAATTGCAGGGAATCCATTACCCAGAAGTCTTTTTTTGTTCATGTTTGATGACATAAAGGACAGTGTGGTTAATGGATTTTACGGTTTTGTCACTATGCAATAAATGCGGGGGTAAGGGATATCCATCCATCCATCCATCCATCCATCCATCCATCCATCCATCTTGGGGCCGGGGGTCTACCCAGGCAGCACAGGGCACAAAGCTAGGGCAAATGGGCCAGATGCCATCCTATCTCAGGAAACACATGCAGGTGCACACAAGCACAGCTTTAAGGGAACTGAGAGACACAAACTCACCCAGCTGACCACCAGACGCAGGGGAGGAGTTAGGGTTAGGGTTAGGGGTTAGGGTATCACACAGTATTTAACAAAGCCGAGTCACAAACTCACCCAGCTGACCACCAGACGCAGGGGAGGAGTTAGGGTTAGGGTTAGGGGTTAGGGTATCACACAGTATTTAACAAAGCCGAGTCACAAACTCACCCAGCTGACCACCAGACACAGGGGAGGAGTTATGGTTATGGTTAGGGTTAGGGTTAGGGTTAGGGTATCACACAGTATTTAACAAAGCCGAGACACAAACTGACCACCAGACGCAGGGGAGGAGTGGTCTGAAGATCGATAGATGGATGGAATTGATCAGAATTGAACTGTGGCAGGAAACTATGCAATTTGTCATAATTGTTTTCTAAATGATATAGTAAAAGGATTGGAATTTGGTGTTTATACAGCAAGGAAATTGCGCGTAGATTATTCAGTATTGTTTTTCTATTACTGCTCATTTCTCAAAGAGAGCAGTATTTAATGATGTTCAGAAAGATGTGTACAATCTCTTTTGAGCATTACGTAGCAGTTAAATTGAAGTGACATTTGTGTAAATTGCTTTGTTTTTTTCTAGGGTACAGTGAAACGTTTTATGAAAATCGGGAATACTCCTCTGCCAGGTTCCGTATGTCAGCATTTATGACAGCCACAAATTGGAACAAACTTTTATTAATGCTTTGGACAAGTTATGTCGGCTGTCAGGAAGGGCTTATGTTGGTGTCATATACAGCTGTCATAGAGCACCCTTACATATAGCATAACCAAAACTGCATACATTCTAATGGCCAAGTATCCAGTCATTTCCTCTTCAGCTGGTGTTATGGAGTATTGAGTGCTGACAGGGCCGCTGGTTGTCATATAGCCTGCTATAAGCATGTAACAGAGGCCTCAAGCGCTGAGTTGCTGAAGCTTATTCCAGGAAGCACAGGACACAAGGCTGCGATACTTGGCTGGGTTACACCCTGGATGGAATGTGATACTCATCCTTATAGTAGAATTTCCCCCACAACATTTAATTATTTTGTTGTGCCCCAAAGTGGACGAGGCTCATAGGATGTCTTGAGTTTATGTTCTTTGAGTTATCCAGGCCTTCCTGAGAGAGGGTCAAAGGAGAATGTAACCCAAGCCCTATTCAGGTTCAGATAATAATATCTTCAGAATGACGACAGCGCAGCTTTCGGTGTTGCATGGTCCTCCATAAATGCTTTAGTTTGTTTGTTTGCTTGCTTGCTTTTACTCTCTCTCCAGCAACTGAATCTCTTTCTTCATGAATGTGAAGGATCAGGAAGTTCTCATTTCCCTTGTAAATCTAGGGAAAGCTTCCCCAGTTCTTCACAGGAATTGTGTACTGGGGGTGGTCTTCTGTGGGTGGATTTCTGTGCCTTTTCTTGAAAGGTTTGACAGTATCCAGGAGCTCCAATAAATACAGCTTAGATTTGCCTCTTTAAAGTCACCTTATAGGTGCAGTGCAGAGGTAGCTTTCAGCCTGCAACAGAGACATGATTCTAGTCCATTGGAAATAATATTTCTAAGAGGAAAAAAGACTAATTACCTATAATTAATAATATTCATAAAATGTACACAATTAACAAGCATACCCAGAACATGTATTTCCCCTATATAAAGACAAACTTATTACAAATGGATGTTTACTGCTTTCATTTCACATTTTTGCATCCAAAAACCTATTGTAAAGTTCTTAAGGAGTGTAACAGCTGGGTTTTGTGGAAGTGTCAACATCCTTTCAAAAAACAATCTGAAATGCAAATATCACAGGTTACATCAGAATTAGATTATTATCACTTTGGGGTTATGGGTTAGGGTTAGGGTTAGGGGTTAGGGTTAGGCTTTGTTAATTGTACATTTCAAAACACTGGATCAAGCCGGATCGAACAATCAAAATATAACATATTCCTATGTGCAGAAGAAGCTGTATGTTTTCCTGACAGTCAGTAACAAAAGCACTGTTATGTAATATATTTTATGCACACATGATGCTTTTCTCCACAAACACATGAAATCATCTATTACTCTGAAACTATAATTAACAGACAATCTTATTTAACAAACATCACACATAACATAACATTTTATGATGCCATATCTTTAGTAAATAAACAATCAAGGTTTTGATGGAACACATATGTTAGTAACTAGTGGAACCTGTGTTATTGAAGATAACTTCAACTAAACAATTTCTATAGTGGCTGATATGAACAGGGTAGTAGTTAGGAGGCATATTTTGGGCCAATTTTTTATACAGAATTATTGCAGTTGATTAATGCAGAAATACAGATCACTTTAATGGAGTGTGTATGTATAATGTATGATACTTGAGGGTTAATAATGTTTCAATGTGCTGTTAAACATACATAAACCTAAGGATAGACCGTCTGGTCAGGCTGCTGACTGGAAGCAGCAAGTCCCTTATGTTACCATAGAAACCATCAACAGGACAGGTGCTTGTGTTTTATAGGAAAATAGTTTATTTTCCTTGATTATTTATTTATTTATCACACTGACTTTTGCATCGCCCTGTTTAATAAACATATTAACATAGAAATGTTACTAGGCTGCTGGAAATACCTGTTTGGTTACACAAAAATAATTAACCCACATGACATCTCTGGACCAGTAAGAAAATAGTATTTACCAAAGCTGTGGCATATTGTACTGTAAACATTTTTCAGTTAAGCACTCATAAGCAGTTTATACGTATTTTCTGCCTTTGCTCCTCACCTAAACAAGGGCTTGAGCAGGTGCTGGCATCAATATCAACGAGGGAGACAACGAGGCAGATATTTGAGACAGGCTGCTGAGCACAACCCGGGGCAGAAAGGGGTCCTCTCCCCATCCACATGCCCGTCTCCAACACATCGCTGGCTGCCTGCTGCTTCATTATGACGATGCTATGGGCTAAATGTAGCCAAGCATATCAAATATCCTGGCAGCACACACTAAATAAATCATTTTATTCATTCCCTCACTGGTGATGTGTTTTCCTGTCAGCCTGCCCAAAACCTTCCAAACAAAGAGAAGACATTAACGCTTGCCCTGCCTGGACCTGCCTTGTTCCAGGTCCCTGTTGCAACAACAGAGCCAAGCATCTCCAGCTACAGCCCCTGGACCTCTGCCCTGCCAGAAGCGGACTAACTAAGCCTTTCAGTTTAACTCATCGCGAAAAACCTTCTGGTTTGTGACATCAGCATTAGTGTTTATGGCACTTTAATTGATGCATGGACCCTAAGCAACAGGACTGTTCAGAATTTCACTTTAGCTAACTTTTCATTACAAGAAAATGGTGGTGCAGTATGTAGCATGGCCGGTCATTTTGAAGCTTGCGATTGTTTTGCATAGTAGCCTATAACCAGTGGTAAGATTGGCTTTTGTAAGGAGGGGGGGCCCTTCTTTACTCACAGTGGTCAATATCTCTCAAAACATCTTTATTTACCTTGACTCACATGATATTTTATCATCTTAAGACCTACTTATTTATATCTCACATCAATTCACAACAGTTCAGCAACAGTTCTTAAGCCTACATTTCACCATCAATCAAAACTGTGGTGCCAACTTCTCGAGCTGGAGTCCAAAACTAACGTTCATTAAAGGACTCACCAACTGTGTGATCTCACGCATTATTCATGGTCTGATATGATGGTATTTTTTAGAAGGAGATGAAAATGCATAAAAATATTATATTATTATAAATACTGAAACAGAGGGAGCTTAGGTGAGGAGGCGGAGCTGAGCTCCAGCCCAATTTAAACTGTCTATAGTAGTGAAACTATCTAAACAAATTAAAATAAATAGTCACAAGGCAGTGATAAACCAAGTTCTCAATAAGTCAAAAAGAGAAAAATAAAAGATGAGTGAACAGAGGCATATGCAGTTACAGCTATTATAAAAATAATAATAATAATGTTAATGCTGTACTAATTATATTGTTTACTGAAATTTTGTGGTTGCTTAAAATATGCTTGCTTGATTACGGCTGCAAATGTAAAATATGTAAAGGACCTATTCAGTGTGATTTTCTTTGGGTAGCTTCTTGATGTACAAAGACACTTTCCACAGCAAGATGGTAAACTTTCTGTGGGACAGCTTTAAGCCAGTTTTGTGGGGTCTCAGGAGATTATAAAACACAGAAAGCCCTTCACCGATGATGAATACGTTATAGAGAGTTTCAGAAATGAAAACAATATAATTAAGAAAATTAGGGACCTGCCATTTTTGGTTGTGAAACATTGAATATAATGTATTGCTTGTTCACACTTTGTTGGTGTCATGTTGCAAAACTGTTTGGAATAAATTTCAGTAAAATTCTGCAACTCCAATGATTTTTAGGTTTTTTTTTATTTATATTGAAAAGTGGGTCTTCTTCTCAATCGGGTTGCCGACCCCCTGAATTAGTGATAAATGATTATATTAAAAAAAGTGATGACTAGGAATTTTTTTTGGGGGTTTGCTATTGAAACCTCTAAAACTCATGCATAGTAATAAAAGTTAAAAAACTTACAAAATTATGTGTTTCCAATTTATCATGTGCCATTTTCAAAGACTTTCAGAATTTTAAATCCTTATGAAAATCCAATTTCAGTGTTGGATTGAAAAACTATATATATTTAATCATCTAGGTTGTGCTTTATTTATTTAGTTATCTGACAGTCCAAAATTAGTCTTTTTTAGGCAATATTTTTCTGCTGTATTTCTCTAAGAGGTACAAACACATGGGAAAAAATGGGTCAAGATCTTAGTGACTATACGGTAAATGTAATAAAAAGGTTATGGCTCTGAAAATTAGAAAATAGCCCTGGTCTTGGTGTCACGGTAATGAGAATTGCTCTGAGTAACAGGGTCTGCCGCAGTTGGAGAGCAAGAAGAGATTTATTATTGCGTTATCTGAAATCTGCCAAAGCCGTGAAACGCTAGCTGTGTAGAGGCCTGATAACATAACGGCCAATATGTTCTCGGGTCATGGAGGAAAAAAAAAGTTAACATCGTAGAATCATCTAGCAACTTGTAAGTTGTGTATGTGATGTGTTTAACAAGCAGTAGGTGGTTTGCCTAGCAGAGCATGGTAAAGTACAAAGGAGATTAAAAATCCAATCAGTAGCCCTTTTGTCCAGTCTGCTTATTCAGAAACAAGTGAAATATTTAACATTGAAAGATTTGATGGCTCATTCATCCATCCCATATCTCTGATATTTCAGAACAAACCAGGAGTGCTTCTAGTACAATGTGTTCTGTGGTGCGGTTAATGCTCATTCGGAAAGGTGATGTGGTTCCCAGTGTAGCCCTGTGTTTTAGTTTATGAAACAGGGAAAGGGAATAACTGATGAAAGCCAGTGAACCTTGTGGTGGGGAGGCTGTGTGGGGGGGAGGGAGCAGGGGGCCGGCTTCCTGACGCAGCCTCACGTCCTCCGAAAACACAAACAATGCAAATCATCAGGGAGCTCACAGAACATGCCTCTAAAACCGACAGAAAGATTCCACTGATGTCATGGGCAAAATACCAAGGGGTTCCTTCCTGTAATATATTTTGTTTTTTGGAAACATCCAAAGAGCTACACAATTCAAGTGCAGCCAGATGCACGTAATGACAAAAAGTGAACAGCTTCTTTAGAGATGGAGGTCCGTGAGGGCCATGGAGAACATGAGAAGAGAATCCTGCTCGCATCTTAAAGTGTGTTTTCTGCTTTCTGGGGATTATCAGAGGAGTGCCAGTACAACACAGAGCAGGGACTCTGTCCTCTGCTGCCCTGTGCCAGGTCTAGGCTCAGGCATGGTTGCACCATC
>JAODKN010000045.1:8328013-8340008 GCA_026774425.1 Petrocephalus zakoni
GATTGTCATTATGTCAACTGAAAAGCACTTCATTGCACTGTACAAATTCCAAAATCGACATGCTGTAACCAACAAAACAGAATCAGTGCATTACATCAGTCTTTCAGCGGCGGGCCATGCATTTCACATCTAGGCCTTCATTGGTGTCCTACCTGAAAGAATCCACCTCTAAATACCATAACTATGATGCCACAGCTATAGAAACCATCAATATTATATAGAAACGCAGTATAACAGGGTAACAGACAGGTATCTCATGTAGCGAGAATGAATGCCATTACTACGGGAACCCAATAACACATTTCTGCAGGTCTCCTTTCACTGCAGCCACAGATGCACACGGCACCTGTAGCTGCAGCATCACTATCAACATTATAAAAATCCAGGAGATCAGCAGGACCTTTCCTTTCAAAATCACTCATTACAGTCAGTTCTGCTTTTAGCTGGGGCAATGCTTCCCAACTGCATTAAGATGGAGAAGGTTGTGTGTGGGAATTTTTCCCCGTATGTTTGAAACTGCTAGTGGTTGAGGAGGGAGAGAAACATGAATGTCTTGAGATCTACTCCGTATCAGGCCCAGAATTCTGTGCAGAAGCCGCGCAGTATGCTCACTCTGGCCAGTTCGCTCTCTGACCAGCCATTCACAGGACGCAAAATATACCCATGTAGTCATGTGCCTGCTGGATGCCCCCCGTTTCCCAAACTTGAAATCTGATTCGTTAAAGCGTCAGTTTCACTGCCAAATATTTTAAGTTGCAGCCGCCCGCAATGTTGATTCTGAAGGCCTAAGGCAGATTTTTTTACCCAGGCAACACATGATGGCTGAATATGATTGGATAAAAGCTCTAACATAAACATTCACTACTGGAAGCAGCATGACCAAGAGAAAAGCTATGCAATTAAGAGAATAGACTATTGGGAATTATTTAATACATAATACAAGTTGTTTCACTTCATCCGCCAGTAAAGAACGAATTTAATGAAAAGCTACTTTTGTTATACCAATGTTGGATATTGATTTAAGATACCCGGCTGAGATGAAAAACAGTTTATAATCAATCCATTTTCCATATTTAGAAATAATTTTAAAAAATCAGTCAGAGGAACATTGATAAAAAAAACTTTTTTTTATTGAACCAAAATCCTTTTTTCTTCTACAATTGAGCGTTAAATTGTGAATGGAGGGAGTTTCTGCCTTTGATGCATCTGTTTTTGGGGGAAATGAAAAGAGATTTGAAAAATTTCAAAAGATGTGAGATAAACAAAAATGAATATTTTTTCTCTTTTTTTATTTAGATTAAGGCAATTGAAGTACCCCTGGTTTTTACAAAAATCAATAGTAATGTAATGTTTTTATTCCTGCAGACTTATAGCATTCTTGAAAAAGCATAATCTTTCTCAATTATTAATAATATGTCTTTATGCAACATATTTTTGATTTAGGAGAAACAACTTTGTTATTTAGACAGTTATTAAAAGTGATATTCATTTAGTTTTTTTGGGGGAAAAACTGTATTGTATGAATGGTAAAAAAAATTAAAGGAAAAATGGTTAAATAAACAACCATTTTAAAGTGATGTTAATAAATCATGCCTTTTTTAACACCTACCCAGCCATATCCTTAACCATAAGTAACCAAAAGAAATACAAAACCTTTCGCATTATTCATTTTTGACTGCTGTCACATATTTTTATAAAATTAATGTTATCCTTTTATGCACAGAAAAAAATTCCTCACAAGGTAAATACTGACAGGTTTTTTTTTAATCATATTGCAGGGAAATCTGGTGACCACAATGTAATAATTACATAAATTCAGACAGACAGACAGACAGACTCAAATAATCATTTTGGACTGCATAAATAAGCTAAAGGGCCCGGAGGAACACCAGTGCAGAGAAGCTGAAATTCAACACAAACAGCTTGGCAGCTGGAGCTACCAGCCTACCCTAATCGTTACTGTATTTCTAAGATGACCTACAAAACTGTGGTTTGTTTAATACACTGTTTAACTATGACACTGTAAAAAATTCTAAAAGTTGAGGTGATTGTTTTCATTCAATAAATGTGATGCTTAATTATACAGTCCATCCATCCATCCGTCCGTCCATCCGTCCGTCCGTCCGTCCATCCATCCGTCCGTCCATCCATCCGTCCATCCGTCCATCCATTCATCTCGATGGGAGCCTATTCTAGGAAACACACTAAAGACAAAACTGAGCATGTGATGCCAGTCTGTTGTGTAGCACACAGGTTATCCAGCACAGTACTATCCTTCCAGAAGAAACAGTCCGATCTGTAGGCACGGAAGGAGCCTGATAATGCACTTTATTAATGACTGACCATAAATGTATGCTTGGTGTAACCAGAGTAAATTACAGAGTTATTACACTAAATGGACCAGCAAACCTCTGCAGCATGATTAATAGTCAGTGTTTAAAAGTCTAATAAATTTCCATCATACTAGTAAAGAGGCTAATTGCTAATTGGTGTTTAAAGACATTCTTTGCCATATATACATGTAATATATACATATAATAATATAACGCTCCCCCACATACGAACACACACCTGAGTGAGCAAAAAAAAAAAAAACACATAGTTTAAACTCTGTTAATGAAGCCATAATTCTGTGTTTAATTGAAATATTCAAATTGCAAGAAGAATTTAAAAGAATTGAAAAACTTTTTACTCTTTTAAAACAGCTAAAGAAAAATATATAATATTTGATGGAAGAAAAATAATAATTTTACATTTTATGCAAAAATAAAATAATGATTCTTTGCATTTAGCATAACCTAACATTTGTTTTTCTTTTTCTTGGCCCACTAAAATATCCTACAGATCTGCAAAGCACTTCGGCCAGTTATGCTTAATTTCCATGCCACCCCTTGCAGACATGAATAATTAGTGTGGTGAAGCCCTGGCGGTGGATGAGCCAACACGCGGTAAACTCAGCAATGCATAGCTAATAAGATGCTTCCTAATGTGACAGGGGTTTTTACAGAGACGGACGCATTGTACCAGCAACATGAATAAACACCAGGAAAATGACGCAGGAGATTACCATAAAGTTTTCCGGAATACTTAAAATACCCCCTCCCATCAAAAAAGTGCTGCATTAGTCTGAGGATTAGAGGATTCTTTACAGGATAAAGGAGGAATATTAAACTGAGAGGCATGACTAGAGCTTTGAGGGAGTTAACAAGCAAGAGATGATTTGAAAACCACAGGCACCTCCTGCTACTGTATTTCCTTGAGGCTAGAAAATCACCCACAAAGCATTACATGGATCTCAGCCTCCCAAGAATTTTGCTTTGGATGGAATGATGGATGGATGGATTGTCACAGGTGTTAAGAAGAGGACATCTACACCCATTTATCATATGCTGCTGTGGCTTGTACATTAGGATGGGTATTTGTCATTTGGTAATTCGGTATTTCGGTATTTCACCAGTGAATACCTTAAATACCGTTCACCAGGTGACAATTTGTAGCGTTATATAGCAGTATCCTGAGGATGGTGCTGTGCAGACCTCCACCTGGCTTGTGTGGAGTAGCTCTGACTGTGATGGGCAATCTGATCCATGGGCAGCTTGTCATGGGGTTGGGAGGCAGAGTGACATCTGCTCTGGTAGGAGGATTTGGCAGCTCAGAAGAGGCTGTCCAAGTCCTGAAACGTAGGAGCCTGTCAGAAAGTGTGAGGGCCAGGCTTTCTCCTCACACAGTGAAAATTGGGGGAACCATTTGGGCAGTGGGTCAAATGCTACAAAGCTGCAAGCTCCCTGCTTGCTGTATGTAAAGCGGTATACTTAGGAGACACATTGTACTCCTATGGAGCTTCAAATGTGCATTGTACAATGAGTGATACTGAGCGAGCAGGTGGCACACGTGCAATCCCAAGAGAGATACTGATACATTAATGACATCGAAGAAACTTTTTGTTTGGCTGTTTTTGAAACATGACAGATGGCTCATAAATTTGAATAAATAAAAAATTAACAAATAAATAAATAATAATAAAAATAAAATAAACTCTCTACTTTATTTTCTTTGTTTTCTTTTGCCACAACAAAATGTATTAAAAGTTTTCATAGTTTTGACAAAAAAGCATTCAGTACATTAACATAAGATACGCATTTCTACGCATTTAATTTCAATTGCATTAATATATATGGGATTTTTTTATCTTTGATCATGATATCCAGCATTAACAGCACTGCGTCCTAGCTAATTTTTTTTTCAAAATTTATTATTTGTTTTACTGATATTGTGCATACAGAACAATTTGTGGAAATTATGCTGCATTCTAACACTAAGTCTGCCTTGCATTTTCCCCATTTCATGTTGTTTCAAATCCACTACTTAAATATGAAACATCTGCTTCATTAAAGTATCTCTTCCCAAGTTCAAAAGGAGTATAGAGAGCGTCTCAAAGCATTACATGGATGTCAGCCTCAAAAGAATTCTACTGCCACCACAAAAGCATTATCCCCCCTGACATTTCTCAGTAGCTTCATTCCACAAAACAGCTCGCATATAACATAAAAAGTATAAAAGTCTTAGAAAATACAATTCTTGACAGCCAAGGTGAGGCAAAGAAATATCAAGTTTATCGCCAGATCCATGATCATAAAAAGGAAAATTAGCTAGCACAATGAATTAAATGCTGTTTAGAAATGGACAGAGATATAAGAATTAATATATAGTTTTGCTAACACTTCCTATAAAGCTATCATCTGCAATGCATTCTAGACACCGTCAAAATACATTAAGAAGCATCCATAATGCATTATAATTGCATTACAGCATATTATTTTGACAGTCTTAAGTCATTATAGGGCTGATTATAATACTTAATAAGCTCCATCATCACAACTGCTCATAATCATTACATGAAATATTATAAAACACAAGGACTACACAATATTGGAAAAATTTCAAGTATTTTTGAATTTTTGCAATAAATATTGTCAAATTTATAAAGCAAAAAATGAGCTGAAAATGTTCCCAAAATAATCTATAAATAATCTAACATTATTTACCAATAGAGTCTGTCAAATAAGTTGGCAGTTTTGCTGTGAGCAGCGCATAAATAGTGTCATTCATTTGCTTTTGCTCAATATCTTCTGGAATTTAAAATATTTACAAACACTGAAAGGCAAATGTCAAAATACTGTATACTGCAGTATAATGCCTGGACAGTATAACAGCATGAAAAATCAGACACCACCCAAACTAAATCTCAGCCCAGCTGACAATCACGGTCTTTGCGATGTGCAATGGCATGTGCATTACATGGGTGCCCAATATTAACATCACACATCATGCAGACCTGTTGCTCCCATTAAATATATACATATCCTGTTAACTGTCACGCTTTCGGCGGGAGGAACAACCCATACTTGCAGCTGTGGGGTTGAGCCCTTTGGAAGGGCATTTATTTAGGGTAAACAGGGTACGAAACAGGAGAACGTACGTAGACATCGACAAAGACCCACAGGGGAGACTGGACTAGGGCAACACATTAAGGGGCAAACGAGAGGCAGCTGGTCAGGGGAAACTAGCGGAGCAAATTACACTGGGCAAATACAATGAGGGTCAGGTGTGGCAAATCAAGCCCCGCCAGAGGGCAAAACGGGACAAAACACGAAGGGCGGGGCTGAGCGTAACATTAACATACATTTGTTGAATTTATGGAACATGGAATGCATCCAGAGGTATTTCTTCAGATTTTTTTTCACTCGCTCTTTTGCACCCCCTAATCAAATGGCACCCTCTGTGATCGTCCATCTTGCCTATCGGGGGAACACTTCTCCTTCGCGAACACCTCTCCTTCGCGAACACTTCTCCTTCGCAAACACCTCTCTTTCGCGAACACTTCTCCTTCGCAAACACCTCTCCTTCGCGAACATCTCTCCTTCGCGAACACTTCTCCTTCGCGAACACTTCTCCTTCGCAAACATCTCTCCTTCGCGAACACTTCTCCTTCGCAAACACCTCTCCTTCGCGAACACTTCTCCTTTTCAAACACCTCTCCTTCGCGAACATCCCTCCTTCGCGAACACTTCTCCTTCGCGAACACTTCTCCTTCGCGAACACCTCTCCTTCGCAAACACCTCTCCTTCGCAAACACTTCTCCTTTTCAAACACCTCTCCTTCGCAAACACCTCTCCTTCGCGAACACCTCTCCTTCGCAAACACCTCTCCTTCGCGAACACTTCTCCTTCGCGAACACTTCTCCTTCGCGAACACCTCTTCTTCACGAACACCTCTCTTTCGCGAACATCTCTCCTTCGCGAACACCTCTCCTTCGCGAACACTTCTCCTTCGCAAACACCTCTCCTTCGCGAACACTTCTCCTTCGCGAACACCTCTCTTTCGCGAACACCTCTCCTTCGCAAACACCTCTCCTTCGCAAACACCTCTCTTTCGCGAACACCTCTCCTTCGCGAACACTTCTCCTTCGCAAACACCTCTCCTTCACGAACACCTCTCCTTCGCGAACACTTCTCCTTCGCGAACACCTCTCCTTCACGAACACCTCTCTTTCGCGAACACTTCTCCTTCGCAAATACCTCTCCTTCGCGAACACTTCTCCTTCGCGAACACCTCTCCTTCGCAAACACCTCTCCTTCACGAACACTTCTCCTTCGCAAACACCTCTCCTTCGCGAACACTTCTCCTTTTACACTGTTTCATAGCTTTTCTCACATGATTCATGCCTTGCCCAAAAACACAGCATTCCTACAGTAAGGACCATCAGCTTCTTCGTTACATTTCCACACTTTGCCTATGCCCTATAAGGAGCCGTAGGGAACAGCTAATCTAGAAGGGAACCTTCTGTGATCTGCATAGTGCAGTCTGTCTTACAGTTGACCCCTCCACCTCCACCTACTGCTTTTATTGACTCAAGTAACCACAGTAAAACAACTTACTATGAGAATAACGAAATACATTCAAATAATATATTTTGTGTGGGTATTTTTGGTTTGTCATTGTCATTGTTCATCTTTTGAATAATGATGGTGCTGGTAAAATTTGAGGGGTGACAGTAAAAATTGTCAGACATGGTGGGGGGTGGCTGGGGGTATGCATGGATGTTTTGAATAAATTTGTATTGTCCATCAAAAGAGTACAATTGGTGACAACTTTCTGATTTCTTTTAGCCATTTTACAGCTTCACAGATTATACTGTAGAGGTGACTCCTTTAAGATCACAACACTGAGATATAGTTGAGATGTGTTAATTCACTGCTGAATTGAATTAATTAGGAATAGATGTTTAAAGGTGACGTTAACTCTTTCTGACTCTGACAATGTCATACGAGGCCTGCCATTACACAATCTCTTTCTGATCTTGACAGTGTCAAAGGAAGTCTGACATTAGACCGTCTGACTCTGACTGTCATTGGAGGCCTGACTCTGGTCAGACTCTTTATGACCCTGACAATGGCATAGGAGGCCTAACATTAGATGGTCTGATCCTGACAGTGTCACTGGAGGCCTGACACTGGTCAGACTCTTTCTGACCCTGAAAATCACCACAAGTGCTATGCAATTTATTGTTCTCAACCCATGAACATACATAACCTACACATGTATATAAAATACAATAGTCATGCCATATCTCCAGGGGTAAGCCAGGTCAAAATAATAAACAAAATCCCAAACTGTCTCCACCCAACACAAACAACACTTACAAAGGAGGTATACAAATGAAATGGCACTCACCCCCTTCTAGCAGTGACTGACAAAAATACAAGCAATATCTACAAATATGTGCACCGTATTACCAAATGAAACAAACACAATCAAACACTGAGGAAATACCAAAGCACAATAAACCAAAAGCACAATAGCACAGCAGAGAAACACAAGCATAATCATCTCTCCCTTCAGTCTTCTCACTTCAGCCTTTATAATCTCTTAGGTATTCCCTCCACCGGGCCTCTGGATGTCATAGCGCCCCCTGCAGGACCGGAGGGGAACAGATAGAGAGAGAGAGAGAGAGAAATGACTGTGGGCAAGCCTGTAACACCCCTCTTCTACTGACCTATGACAGTTTGATTGAACCGCCTGTAAATGTTGCACAGAATCTAACATATCCTGATTGAAGGGGAACATATTGTTTAAGTATTAGCTGAATGATCATTTACTCTGTTAAGAAGAGACAGTTAATTACAACTCTTTGACCTTTACTTAATCAGTTCAACAAATGATTAATGTCTTTTATTTAATTGGAAAAAAATAAAAATAACTGCTAACAGATGGTAGATCTTGAGTGGCAATTAAGTGCGTTACAAAACCTTAGGCAAAACACATCTTGAATATATTAAATGTTATCTTTATGTCTGTGCATGGTATTGAATAGTCAAAGTCTTAACTGACACAAACAAGGTCCTTGTGAGTAATCTAGCAGTGGATATGTCAGTCTTACTTTAGTTTTGATCATGTCTGTAGGAGCAACTCAAAGAGTAATGCTGCCTTGCCATAGGTTTGATGTAATGAGAGTCCAATTGGTGACACCCAGTGAGACCCAGGGGGGCATTGTGAAGTTCATTTTGTTCATTTTACATTTTTTACTACTCGTCTTGGCTTGATTATGCAAATACATTCTGGAAATTAATGGATCATCAGTATTTAAGGAGACATGTGCACAAGGACACAAAATGTGCTGGAAATGCATAGCCTAAGCTGACCTGACACTCTGTCATTATGTGTACTCGTTTGTGCTAACAAAGGAGCAGGCCTAAATATCTGCAGAAAAATCAGCTGTGAAAGTCACCATGAACTAGATACAAAATATGGCAGAGCCGTCTCATACAGAATATTCACGACACAAAAACTATTTTGCTGGAAATATCATTTGCAGAGCCAAGGTGTCAGATTCAGTATCGATACAAACACATGTTTTAGAACACATCTCATCCATTTAAGAAACAAGGATAAAATAAAAACGATGCTCTAACAGCACCATAAGAAGAGGAAGACAAAAAACTCTCCTCCAGTAGCAAATCTGAGGTAATAACAAGAGATGCACTTGAAGCAGGGAGAGGGAATATTCAATCTGAAGGCTATAACGGAGAATTGTCAGTGCTGTGCCTCCAAGGTCTCTAAAAGCAATGTCTGGTAGGGTGTTCCGAGTCGGGGCTGGAGACGTTGTCCTCTTTACACTGCGATTGCCCCTGGGAGATGCAGTGCAGTGACAATTCAAAAGGAAAGATGTCAGAAAGCAGCCTCAACCTCAGCGTTTCCTTTTCATTTCATTCAAGGGAGCTTGTTTGCCTGAGATATAAAAATGGAGGAACAAGCTAGTTTGATGGACTATAAGTTTAACCACATTTATCAAGCCATTGCTGTTTGGAAAAAAATATCCATTGCATTCATTTTGTAAAAAATGAAAAAAAAAAAAGAACGTAAACAATGGGGAAAAAAAGAAGAAGAAAATGAGGCCGTAAGGTTTGCTCTGGGCAGCACTGGTGTTTAGAGCATGTCACACTGCGATGGGAGCTATGAACAGGAAGTACAGATGGGTTTAACAACGATGGGCAAGAGCAAAAACAAAAAACATCTGTCTCTGTATCGGATTGGTGGAAAGGGATAAAGGGGGTGTGGTCTCGGACCTTCCGCTTTATATGGTTGTAAAGTGCATGTGGGATGCTTGCCACTGGCTTCACCGCATCCCACTCCAGCCCCCATTGCTCCCCTCACACCTCATTTTACATACATTTTCCAGGAGAGGACATAGACAGGGAGAAAATGTCAAGGTTTGTAGGGAGGGCAATAGCATAAAAAGCAATACTAATTTGTACTTTTAAAAGTACAATTATTTTACAGTGGGGCAGTACCCTCAAGGGCCTGCCAAGTACCCCAGCTGTAGGTAAATGTACCTTTGGTGTTAAGGTACATTTTTGTACCATATGGGGTAGATTAAGGTTGTTTGTAACTTGGGGAAAACGTAACCTTTTTCTGACAGTGTTGGGAAAAAACCTTACTTAGCATGTATTTATTTAGTAGGCACCTTTGTCCAAAGTGAGCAAGGTGGAACATTACAAGCATATTGCTGTCAAAGAGCCAATTAGGCAACAGTGCAACTAGGCTTCAAACAAGGGAGCAGTAACAAGATAGCGAGATAGCACTGAGGCTACACGATACACTGCAGAAGCAGCAAGAGCCCAATGAGAGAGAGATTCAAAGTGAAAGACAAGTGGTTCAGAGACTAGCTAAGGGGGACAGAGTAGGTTTGTGGTTGGAAGTTATTTGAAGTGTTTTGATGTGTTTCTTGACAGTTCAGAGAGATTTGGGGACTAGATATGGATGGGTAGCTGGTCCCAGCATCGAGGACCCACACTTGAGAAATGTCCTCACTTGGGATATCCAGGCAGCATGTCTGCCTCCATCTATCGTCTGACAGTCTGTGCCAGTCTGGGCCATGGAGGGAGAGGCTAAGTATTTAACAGTAATACATTAAAAATACAGAGAACATACATCAATCCTTTATCCTGGCAACAAAATGAATTATTCAAACTGTGAAGTTGCATAGAGTGCCGTCATCTTGAATGGCTTCTGGATAGTCCTAATAAATTACCCACACCTACTGTTAATCTATCGACCCGTTTAAGATAATCTTGGTTAATGTTTCTCTGCTCATGGCTAAATTTGGTCACAAACCCTACTAGTTGGGCTCGAAGATTGGTTGTCTTAATTCTGATCTGTCTCTTGTTTCCTGATTATATTTGCATTTGTTTAGTTTTGAGAATTGTTTCTGGTCTAGCTCAGCCTCCCGAATCCTGTCTACTGAGCGCTTGCCCCTTTTTCCATCTACTGCATGATCTTGATATTAGTTACTATGACGCATCTGCTGGGTCCAAGCCAACCTCTTGCTCGGTGTACACTTGCAGTCGTCAAAGTAGGAAAAGTGAGCCCTCAGTTTGTAGTGTTTTCACGATAATGGATTTTAATTCTGTCCTGTGCCTGTGTCGCTTGTTATAAAACTGGACATTCTTGAGACAGATGCATGCTAGTGTTGTGTTCTGCATCAGTGTTATAAGCTTATATGTCAATGCGAACTTGGACCTTTAATTTTCGTACATGTCTGTGTTTGGCATGCAATGCTGTGTCCCATTATGATTTATGAAAGCTGTTGAAATGAATGTATTCCTTGTAGAAAATCAGGATATAAAGGTTCTAAAGAGCTTCAGGCTTATGTGGTACCTCTGACAGAATATAAGTAAATAAATCTGCATGGCAGTATGTGAGTGGGCTGTTCGGGACCCGGTTTGTCCCTGGCGGGTGTCCAGGGGCCTGTAGTCTTACATTCCATCCTGTAAATGTCTGCTGCCCCTATTGGATCAACTGTGGCCCTTCTGCGACTCAGTGACCCTTCAGTTTTTGCCTGTTGCCATATGTTTGTATGAATGGAAAAATAGCTATTACCAACTACTTTAATAAAAAAAGATACAGAATTATTTCATTTAATTTGATTGTTCACTGGCTGACACTAGCTGTGAAAACTTGAGTCAAAATCTAATAATATATGCAAAGCAATCATTATATTAGTAACCAGTGAATTCAGAAGCGAAGATCCTTATGAATATTAGTTATAACATTTGGCCAGAGGTCAGAGACCAGTCAGTAACTAAGTACGTCTTGGTCTTCTTGATTGTCTCCGTCCTTGTGATATTGGATATTGAGTCGAGTCCAAATGTTATTGTTGAAATTAACTTTTCCACTTAATGAAGCTGTCTCTATCTCTCTGATAAACATTTAATTCAGATAACCAAAGAACAAATTAAATGTTCCATTGTGTCTCAAGAACACATTGGTTTACCACCTTAGCTTAAAACATGAAGGTCATTGAAAGTATCCAGCAATTGTAAAGAAACTATATTATTTCATTGTAGTAGCAAAATTAATAGAATAAAGAACTGGAGAAGCCAATTTAGGCATTGCTGAAGTTATTACTATAGGTAGTAGGAAGTATGAATGTTGT
>JAODKN010000045.1:8340108-8351689 GCA_026774425.1 Petrocephalus zakoni
TAGAATAAAGAACTGGAGAAGCCAATTTAGGCATTGCTGAAGTTATTACTATAGGTAGTAGGAAGTATGAATGTTGTAAGGTGCTAATAGACATGACTGCAGCATGGAAGACAGACCCGAACATTACAAGTAAGGAAAGTCCCAAAACAGCATACAAGTAAGCAGGCTCACTGACAAATAATTCCAACAGCTTAAAACATCCATAAAGCGCAAAAGGGCAGGGGAGGTATACGCATATTTATGAAGTGGTAATGACATCCATCAAATACTTTTTAACTTATCACATTCACAAGGTCAAATGTCTGCAGTCACCCTTGCCTTTGCTGACACTAACCACATTGGTTCAATTTTTGGATGCTTTGTCTCAAAATTTGACCATTTCTTGTTCGTCACACAGACAATGTGTCTCTAAACTTTGGTCCCAAAAAGATACATATTCCCTGTCTGTGGAACACAGTCATGGGAACGGTGTGGGGTTCAGTAGGTTAGAACTCTGCGCATGTGAGCTGAAGGTCACCTGCTCAAATCCTGTGGCTGGCTGAATGATTTCACCACCAAGCATTTCAAGCATTTCAATCCTTAACCCCAAATGCTCCAGGGACTGGGCTGACTGGTTTCTCAGTTGTATCTCACTTTGGATGAAAGCTCTTGCTGAATAAGAAAATGTAATTAAGATCTGCCTCAGGAGGACCATTACATTGTCTTTTAGCAGAGAAACATGTTTCTTCTTATCACAGTAGTGTAACAGAACAAAGATCTTCTCTTAATTCAGATATGTCATGAACTGTCCTGTTCTTATCTAGGTATCCTGATGTGAACTTCACAGTGATGTATAGGAGGCTATTGCTTCTATTTATTTCTGATTAGGCTTATGGTAGTCTGGAACATCTCTCTAGAACTGTAATCGCAAGGCAGAGTATACCTTACAAATGAGCATTATCTCACATTTGCATATTCACTCACACCATCACCTATAAAGGGATTAGTCACAGCATAATGCATTTAACTGAAGCGCATTCAGTACTGTTAGAGGAGTGCTGTAACATTTCAAGTAGTTTTTGTGCGAATTCTAGTTTTATTGCCTTTGAAATATGAGGGAGTATTCTGATAGGTACATGGTGGAGGGGCTTACAGTCTTGTATTGCTATAAATTGTGCATGTGTGAGAAATGTTTTACATAATTAGTTTTATTTCAAGGAGAAGTGTTATATGAATTGTAAAACTTTGTGACACATATTTTGGGTTGCTGACATCCCAAGGAAAAAAAATAAAAATAATTTTCATTTGTTGTGAAATCTTCTGTCACTTTATTTGTGTAGCACTGGGAAAGAAGTTTCAAAAGGTACTTCTGTCTTGCACTGCAGCGAGCACTGTGTAAACTCTTTGGGTTAATATATATAAATACTTGTAAGTCTGCTTGGAGAACTGCAGCTGCTTTAGAGGTGAACTGTTGCCCATGTTTACCACGTAGGGTTTGTCATGGCAGAGCAGCAGTGATGGATGTTGGGGGCCTGTACTGAGGCCCACTCAATCACCCAGCGGAGGGAGAGGCAGCATGAGGATGACAGCCAGGCTGTAGCTGTAGCGCTGAGAAGCCCGACGCAGCACGTTTCTGGCCTGCACAAACTGCAGTGTCTGCTCTTCTAAGGTACAGCATATTGCACAGAAGGCTGACATAAAACAATATTTAAGAAACCATTTCCTTCTGAAGTACAGGCACCTTATGCAAAACAACGTAGGTGTCATGTTATAAAGGCTGGTGTTTAATTCATTATAATCTAAGTGAAAGAATTGCATTCTGACTTTATTTGTCAGTTTTTGGAAATAAGGATGTTCAGCCAGTCATTTAAAAATAATTATCCCCATAACTGAAGCACATTATTTCCCTGTAGAACCTCACAAATGCTTCCACTCTATAGGCTCTGGAGTTCCTCCTGTTGAAGAGCTGCCAGTGCGCCTCCTCTGGCCACATGTAGTACTGCTGTAGAATCAGGGGAATCATTTATTGGAAATTATGACACCTTTCTGGAATCAGACTTCATAAACAAGGTCCCCTGGTGCTGTTGCCAAAGTTAATGAAAAGGGTCACATTTTATTTTTAAGGTGGCTTGACGATCATCTGTCATGCATTCCTGGCAACAATCGATCCAAATATATTGTTAAAATACTGCAGGGGGTGTCAGTAGTTTTTCCCCCTTGGGATTGATGCAGATAACTTACAACTGAAATTTATGCAAACATTATACAGGTGACTCGTCTCCCTTATGGCAAGGTCCAGGATAAGACGGCCAGCTGTGTGATTCTGTAGAGCAAATACAGGAGCGAGAGCGAGCGGGAGCACCAACCTGAAAAATATTTGTGCAGAGACCTCTTCTTCTGTCACAATAAAGCGATCCCCTTGTGAAGCGGGCTACAGAAAATGAGAATAGAACCCAGTGGAGAAATTTTACCTGACGAGCCCATTCTGTGATTTTGCAAGGGCAAAGGGGCTTGACCGATTGCGACAGGCACAGGCTGCTGAGATACAGGCACTGCCTACTCTGAGCGGACTCTCACACATTCCAGCACATGGTTCTGCACAGCAGCACAGCCCGGCAGAGAGGACGCCCTCGGCTGAATGGCGCCTAGACTCTGCAAATGCAGCTGAATTACCGAGCAGAGCTTTGGTGCAAGGAAGCCCCAGGCAGAGGAAATGAAGAAGCAAAAGCTCTCAATACCATTTTTAAAAACTGACATAAATAGTACAAAAAACATAAAAACAGATCCAATAAACATCTAAATAATTATTCAGGTTATTCCAATTCATCATTGAAGATTAACTGTCCAAAAACCCAAAGAAATGTAGATGCACATCAAATCCAAGCCAGGGCAGGAAAACCTGGCAGGAAGTCCCCAGTAAGCCAGTTATGTGGTCACTGGGAACAGAGATTGGGGAAGGGGCTGAATTCCCTACCATTCTGCCCCATATACAAATGCATAAAAGAGACATGCATCACCACTTACTGCTAGATTTGACACATCTTCCCGACACTGATAAACACCCTGTGTGGCTGAGTAGAAAGGAGTGGGGCGGACAAAAAGCACACTCGAGGTAGATGCTCCTGTTAGCGCCAGGGGAAACAGGCATCCCAGCAAATTAATGACTATGGGAGGGATAAAAGGCCTAGGAGGCACTGTACAGGGAAACCACCTCACTGTGTCCTTCCGCTGTTAATAAGCTGCTTTTGCCTTTCGACTTTCATTATGATGTTTTATTTAGGCACTTTCATCAACTAGGCTTTTTAAAATAATTTGTAATTTGAGTTATGTCATTGTTTGTTAATCCCAGATCCTTCTCTTTGCCACAATGCTGACTCAGAGTTCACAAAAACTGGATTCATTATTGTAAGAGGGGTAGAGGGTTGAGTACAACGTACTCAAGCCCCAAATAGTTCCACATTCCCTGGTTGATGCCCTCCTTGTTCACTCAGGATATGGCAGGGAGCAGGTCAGTGACAGGTTTGGAGCCAACGACTGGAGAAGGAGACGTGAAGGAGGAGGACTTTTGAGGTTATCCTCAAAAAACAATATATACACTAGACTTGTAGGAGACTTATTGCACTACAAATTGCAGTTTTACTGAGACCCACACAGAGAGTTTCTCTGGCTTCATGAATGTTGGTAGCCGACTTGCTTCTTGATCATTTCAGTCCGGCTGCCTTTTTTCTGTCACTCTGTCATTAACATCTGACCCCCACACAGACTGAGGTAGGGACAGTTAGGGCTTTTTCAACACACATTTGAAAACCATTCATGTGGCAGCCTGCTTGGGGGCTGCATAGAATCTCAATTCCCGCGATACCCAGTGGAGTCCAAATGGATTTGTGAATGCAGAGCCCAGCCCGCCTTCTGACTGAAGGGGGATAACCGAGAGGACTGATCCCAGTCTGACCATTCAGCCCGTGCCTCCCACATCAGCCAGCTGGAGGTGGGTTTCTGGGCTTGTTTACGGCTCAGTGAGGAGTGTGATGCCTCTGATTCCGGATCACGTTACACCTTCTGTCTATATTATATTCATGTATAAATATTACAGTTGTCAGTTGATTCATTTTCTTAGTTGTGATTAAGCGCATAAACTTAGCGATTAATCTCACGATTAATTGCATATTCAGTCATGATATAATTTATTGAAAATACATTACAATTATGTTTTCGAACAAGAAAAAAATATTGCTAGTCAGATACATCAATACATTATCAGACAAATAAGGCAGCAGCTTGCTATTGTTAAAATAATTGTTCAAGTACAAAAAGAGAACACAATTTTCCCTGGTAGACAATCTGTAACAAGCTTGACTTGGGCATTGTATATACCTAAATAAATAAATGCCAAAAGTGACTCTGTTTAAGGGAAAGAAGAGGAAGAAGGCTGAAATATAACAAATAACAAGGGGAACTAGCAGGCGGAAAATGAACTTTAGGTACATTACATTACATTACATTGACAGCGACAGAGAGTCATTTCTGCATCCCTTCAATACTGATACATCCAGAAGCCAAACAACATTTCATTTTTAAATGCAGTCACACCACATCATTACATTTTAAATAAAGAGTTACAAAAGCACCAGAATAGACAAAAATGTTTTTCTGTAATCTACAGTACTTCGGAAAGCCTTGAAGAATGAAATTTGAAGACGCCAGTGTCTTCCAATGTCATCCTTACTTAAATCGGCAGTGTTTCTGATACATGTTTTTAAAGTATGAATTGTTTTTATTTATTTTTTATTTAATGAAGGGTCATTACTGAAAATAATACAATTTTATTGTATGGTACAACAGTTGATTACTTGTGTTGAACTAAAAGACTTACAAGCTTCATTCAGACCTATTTATCACACCCTCACATCTTGTTTACTCCCTAGTGTGGCTCTCATGAGCCACACCTGTTAGGTGTTAGTCTTAACTCTCATTCCTGCCCTCATCTTAACTCATTCCAGCTACCTCTCGTTGTTATCCCTTTGTAATCCCTGTTATAAAGGCTTCCCAGTCCTGTGCTCCCCAGTCCAGTCACTGAAGTTGTGCTGTTCAGTTGCCTCCCAGTTAACCTCCCTTGTTGGGTAACTAAACCCCTTTTGTTTGCCCTCATGCCTGCTCTTGCATTCGCTGTTCCTTCAAGGCATAACACTATTCGTGTTTTAAGTTATGATGCCGCTGAGTGAAGCGCTTAAATAGTTTATTCCCGGTTTTCATTTTCAATTTCATTTGTGTCATTTGCATCTTGGGTGTAAAAACGGAAGCAATTTCTCAATTAAATCATATATGTATATTGCATTAATGGGGCAGCTTAACAGTTACTAAAATGACCTTTTCACATAAACAGACTAAAAAAGGACCACTAGAAATATACTGGGAAAGAGAAAAATGCATGGTGGCTGAGACCTTCAGGACTAGGGTTCAAATTCCCCCTGTGCTCTGTGTATATGGAGTTTGCCTGTTCTTGCATGGGTTTTATTTTATTGCATTATCAAAGGGACATTATGAATGAATAAGCCAGTATGTTATTTGTAGTGATAAACCTGTCACTGGTATTCCTTCCAAGTTAAACCCAAAGACTTGCTGAGGGGTGGGATGTGGTTCAGCGTGTTAGGATGCTGGGCCTGTGACCGGCAGCCTGATTGTCATCGGCAGGGTGATGTCACTGGTGGATCCTTCAGCATGGCCCTTATCCCCAGCTGTTCCAAGGACTGACTGACCCTGCTTTGATCAATGGAAAAAATATATGATGAATATGATGATATCTTTGTGTCCCACATCTGGATAGGTTTACATCTGGAGAAAGCTAAAGGCTGCATTTAATACACATTGTGGGCAATCTGTAAGGGTATGGGCAACTTCTTCAGGAGAGTCATTAGATCCTACATCAGCAAGTCAAACACATTCCTGGGCCTTCCTAGTCTTCACTGTTAAACATCATTGAAGCTTTATGGGCAGTTCTGGAGAGCAGAACATGAAGATATGAAGTAGAGTTCTACCTCCTTCATCCCTCGTCGAACTGGAAGCTTCTTTTCTTGAAGGAAATATCCCACTACAAGTCCCCACACTCAGGACACCTATGACAGCACTCCAAGATGGACTGAAGCTGTTCTGAAGGCAAATGGTGGCCCTAGTCCTTATTAGGACCTTGATGTTAATATATGTCTTGGTGTTTCTGTTATTTTTATGTAAATGAATAAATTCACTTTTTTGTATTTTTCAATTCCTGTTCATACACACAGAAATTGTGTACACAAAATATATCAAATCTGCAATTAAAAAGGTCAACATGCAGTTATACCTGCAGCAGTGAAATGCCTAAGGGATCTGATATAACGCTCTCATTAAACACCGGCTCAGTTATTACCTGCTTCCCACGTCCGGAAGATGACAAGAGGAAGCTGCCAGGCTTAGTTGGATACTTTTCTCTTTTCTACTTGATTGGTTTCCATCCTTTTAACTTGATATTCCCCACCAGCCTAGACGAGCACTTTTGCTTTTCGGTATTATTTATCATGATCTAGTTGCTCAAATATCTTATTCTGTCTCCCCCATTTAATTTCTCCACTGGAGGTTTGAGTACACTGTTCCCCATCAGATCACTGGGCCTGTTGTGTCCATGTTCTTGTAATAGCACCCTAATGGCTACCCATCTCTTGAATAGGCAAGCACACAAGGCAGCAATTTCATATATGACTTGACTCACAGTTATGGAGCGAGCCTGGACTGAGATTAAGCCTGGACTGAGATTAAGCCTGGGCCTAATCTCTGGGTTTAGAGGTTCCCCACAGTGTGGGTGGGTGTGAGCGAGTGAGTGAGTGTGTGTGTGTGTGTGTGTGCCCTATGATGGATTGGCACTGAATCTTGGGTCATTCCCTGCCTTGTGCCCTCGGCTTCCGATCTCCTGTGACCCTGAATAGGACAAGTGGTTTCAGAAATTGGATGGATGGAACACACAAACACCGAAATATCCTCATATATGTTTCCGTGAAAACAGGATAGTATGTAGAACTTTTGATTAATGGACATTAATGTGTCCCAAATGGACACATACTGTAAGGACTCTTGGTCCTGTTTCCTTTTGCCCTGACTGATGCACTAACATTTGTCCATTTCTTTTTGTTTCCAGGTTTTCATAATCAGATTCAATTTCCCTACAGGGCTTTACAAGTAATGAATGTATTTCAAAATGTCTTGTTTACATTATCAATCAATTAGACTCATGTTCTTCTGTGCATAGATGGAAAACGCCATGGGGCCAGGAATGACAGTCTTTATCTCACAATAAAGATTTGCAGATGAATGCATACTCACTTTGAGAATCAGTCAATCTGATTCATAGAAATATGTTCAGAGTGTGTAATTTGTACATTTGTATACAAAACATGTGCATCATTCTGTAGACAGAGAAAATTGCTCATTCAACAGTGTTGCACACACAGCCTAGAATGGTACTGTATGCCCCACCTGAGCATAACATTCTAAATAGATAGCATAACATTCTAAATATAGCTCAATCAGTGTTAATTTTGGCAAGAGTTTTTACTTTAGTTTTAGTCTTAGTCACGTATTGAAAACTGTAGTTGGATTAAAATGACATTTTAGTCTTTTCTTTTTGTTTTGGTTAAGATTTAGTCAGTGGAACTCAGGTTTAATTTTAGTCTAATTTTAGGCAGTTTTTTAGTCATAATTTTCTCAAACAGGTTCATGGTACTTGTGCAGAAATAAGTGTGCAGCACTTTACTTTTCTATAAAGCAAATAACTTTGTTGAAAAAACTAAAAAAAGTTGACTTACCTGGTTTAAAGTTTACATCTGCTGCTTCTGCAAATTGGTAGTGTTTTTACCAGCAATCTGGAATCCACACGGCACTCCATCCTCATTGGGAAGATCCGCCATCTTACTCTCGGTTTGACTATAACAGAAATGTATCCACAGATCGTCTCTCCTTTTTCTGCCCACCTGACAGGGCACTGGTAAAGGTGAGGAACTCTTCATAATTAGGCTTTCACAACGTTATCTTGCTCATTTGTTATTAGTTTAACTGGAAGCTGCATTTGCGCAGACATGCACCAAGCGGGAAAAAAATTAGCCCATGAGAAAGATGCATGGAGACAGTGAGAATTTGTATATGCACTTGCAGGTTTATGCATCTAAATGATTGGTTAAAAAGGATAACAACCAATGCTTTGAGATCTAGGTTGTCTGCCCAAACGGAGCTAGCAATTTCATCTCGCCTTTACTCGTCAGAGCAAAATGAACAGAGATTTTGCTGTAATTTTCGTTGACAACCATTTTTCCTTTCACGATGTCGTTACAATCTAGTCATGAAATCAACGGTCGTCAACGAATGCGTATCGTCAAAATTTTCGTTGAAGTAATTAACATTGAGCTCAATAGCCTTTTGGTCCAAAACGGTACTTTCTAGTCGAAATGAAGTTTAATTTGTGCTTGAATATCGTTAATTATTCAACACAATAAGGCTTTGGGCATTGAGTATTACTTGAAGCAAGTTTTCACCACAAGAAAAACTGGTAAAACTTTACTTGAGGGGGCACAAAAAATATAATATTATGACATTATTTATGTATTAATTAACCACCAACTAAGTCTATCTATAAGTCACATACTTACCTCATGTTGCAGTTACTAAATTCGTTACTATGTCTATTATTCTGTAAACTTTTGTGAACTACTGAAGGAAGTACTGAAAGATCAAGTAATGAATACCAAGTGAAATACTGACCTTATGTTTGTTCCTCATTAATGAGTCACAAGGAGTAGCTATTTTGTTATGATTTGTGCTGCAGTAGTAACTGAGTAACTACTAAGTACAGTATTTGTGCCCCCTCAAGTAAAGTGTTACTGGAAAAAAAACGGCTCTTAAATTGTTTAAAAATTAAAGGCTGTGGTTAATTTTTATTCTTACTGCAGAAAGGAAACAAGGAATAAGCTTATTTAAAAAGGTGAATTTAATTAAATAGTGGAATAACTATATTAGTGAAAATAGTTTATGTTTTTACTGGTAGGAACATTCTGGAAAAACGCTGCAGTCACACATGGACGGTGTGCATTTCTGGTATGTCATAAATAATGCACTGCTTCTAGTATCTTATGCACATTGCAATAAAGATGTTCTTTCGTATTCACGTAAAACACACGCCTTCCAACATCATTGCACTATAACCTGCCAAATTCACAAAAGAATTACAAAGACCCACTTTATTTATTTAAAAAATAGAATTCAAACAATATAGTTTTTTAACTGTAATTTTTAAATGACACTAAATGCATTGTTCAATATGCCTTTTTAGAACTATTTAGAACTAGCTGGCTTGCTGTCAAAGAAACAGATCAACAGGTAAACATTTGTAAGTAGTTACTAATGGCCCAGAGCAGAGACATCACTGCTTTGTAGATAATGAAAATTATTTGTTTTCACCACCTTTCCTTAAATCTGCAATTAGTTTGTTAATCCAAGTGTGTTCCTCCAAGAAATCACAGCAATCTGATAATGAGTCTTCCCTGGTCTGATAGAACACTGCTGTTTGTAGTCAGTAATTAACTCATCAGTCTCTGTTCCATTAGATGTATTTCACAGTACATTGTATATTTTTTAATACATTACACTTGTGCTGAAACAGCTTTATGATTTTAATGTTCAACAATTGGGCAACAGCATTGTTGGGCTATAGTAGTATTTGGCTGTTTCTTGTTTAATTCTTCCCTACCATAACGGTCAGTTGTGCTGCAGTATGTGTCTGATTATGATGTTATATTTAAGCAAATGTGTGCCACTCTGTAAAATCAACAGCTACCACAATTTGGTCAGTTTAGTCTGCATCTGGTTCTTGGTTTAATGTCTTTTTGTGTTAAGGTGCGGGATGTAAATAAACAAGTAGCTAACGAGACAGAATGAGGAATCCATTGGCATAATGAATTATTGATTATCTGTTTGATATTTGTCCAGCCAATCATAACATTCAACATTCCATGGGTTTGTATTTCTAAGATAAAGCTACTCCATGAAAACAGAAAAGCCCAATATGTTAAGCTTTCATTTAACAAAGATACACAAAAGCATTTTATGTCTCTACATTGATCACTATTCACATTTCCACAACCTTTAACTCTCATTTTCCAACAGCTTTGGAAAGCATGTGGTTTTGATGTGAGTGTTTAGGTGTGAGTTGCTTGTAGAATACAGATGGCTGGCTAAGAAAGCTATTAATTAGGAGATAGCTATGAAATCTGAATCCACATGACTATCCTAGAAACCTGTAAACTAATGATAAGACCAAATGCATCATAACAACACCATAAGATAAAGAATGCAATATAGGTTTTAAATGGATCATTATACTCTCTCTCTACCATATCCTGCCTCAGTGTCAGGCCTGCAAATGGGTTTGCAGATGCTTCTGTTTCATCGTTTACAAATTAGGCATTCGTGAGAATGTCAGGAATTTATGGCTGACATTGGTGCAACTAAAAAAAATTGACAAGGAAATGCAGAAGCAACATGACAAGACGAACTATCAAATTGGGCAAAGAGACTGAATGGTTACTTTAACACTGTGTTTAATTTTCAGTGGAATATTTGTGCTTGAAAAGTTTACTTACACGTGGCTTATTTCTTTTATGGATGAATAATTCAGTGTCAGTGTGCAACAGTAAATAAGACAGTTGGGCACATGGAGTTTCCTGGGGCACGGCCCCCCTCACTGGCCACCTACACCAGGGGCTGAGCCTAGGCGTAACACTTATTGTAGATATGGTCCGTCAAAATAACACAATTCGACTACGTGAAATACAGCAGCGGATTTTAGAAGACAACGTACATTTTGAGAGAATTAACAGTGTGAGTCTGTCAACAATTGACCGTGTCCTTCAACGCAACAGCATAAGGATGAAACAAGTTTATCGGGTACCATTTGAACGGAACTGTCAGAGAGTGAAAGAGCAACGATGTCAATATGTGCAAGTAAGTAAACTTTTACAGTAAACTCAGAACTAGAACATATACTTTATTGTCTGGGAAGCAGCACAAGTATGCATCATACTGTGTAATGTACTTACAGTAATGTAATTTGTTTTCACTGTGTACAGAGAATCTTTGAGCTTGATTCAATGGTTAGGCCTCATGAATACATCTTTGTGGATGAAGCTGGATTCAATTTAGCAAAAAGGAGAAGAAGAGGTCGCAACATCATAGGTGAACGTGCCATTATTGAACTGCCTGGCCAGCGTGGTGGAAATGTAACTATCTGTGCTGCCATCAGTAGCTATGGGGTTCTCCACAGTCATGCTGCTGTTGGGCCATACAACACTGAAAAACTGCTAACATTCCTGGATGGTCTACGGGATGCTTTGCTTGAGCAGAGAGATCGCGACCAGGCAGAGCATCCCATGTATGTTATAATTTGGGACAATGTGAGCTTTCACCGTGGTGCAAGAGTACGCGATTGGTTTCACAATGAGCATCATTTCATGAATGTGTTTCTTCCACCATACTCTCCCTTTTTAAACCCTATTGAGGAGTTTTTCTCGGCATGGAGATGGAAAGT
>JAODKN010000045.1:8448052-8461778 GCA_026774425.1 Petrocephalus zakoni
AAAAAAAAATGCATTCAAAGAATTTAATGATTGCACTATTTCAAATTATTCTAATTCGTTGACCAGCACCTGTATATTTGTTGATTTTTTGGATCGAGGCACCTGATGTGGCAGGTCCAATTTCACTGGACTGGAGGATGTGACCTGCAAGTCTGTTATGACTGAAGGAGTATCACATGCGACTCCATATTCCCCACTCAGAGGTCCATCGAGCAGCCCTGGAACTCAATATAGTCGGCTGTCAACCCCTGGCCACACTCGCATAGGGTGCTGCGTCAACTTAACGCATTCGCTCCACATTTTCCAAAGCTGGCATGCTGGACGCATCAGCAGGGAACAAGCTGTGCACATGCCAGCCGTTTCATCGATCAGAGTGTTGCATTAAGGGAGAGAGCACTTCAAGCATAAATGCATGCAAGGTGATGCATTTCAGATTCACTGTGCAGATTAAATCATAAATCCTAAAAGCCAAATGGGAGCTTTTGCAGAAATGTGTCAACCACAGCAGACAAAATAGACATGAGAAATATAATCTGTATGGGGTCAGAATCCATTCCCCATAAGCCACTTTAATTCCACAGACAATATTTTCCCCTGACTGGTGGCCAAGCTGAATAAGGTGCCTTTGTATATCACAGAGATGCACTCAGGAACTTCAGGTACACAGATGGATCTCATTGGCTGCCCTGAAAAATGGCCGTGAATCAGAGGTTAATGCAATGATGAAGGAGAGAGTATTTTTTTAGTCTCAGATGAAATGACCTATTTAACGCCACATTTCACAATGTTTGGACATATAAAAATAGCTACTGCAGAAAAACTTGGTCTGGATCTGCGCTGATTTATGATCAGCTGACTCACACGATCTGACCTGCATCCCCGAAGCCCCTATTTACGTTTAACTGAAATGAAACACCTGTCAGCACAGACTGAAGGCCGAAGCCGAATGAAAGCAGGACCTGGCAGCACGCACTCTGGCTTTTCAGGCTTGTTCCGCAGCAGGTTCTCCCTGTGAACATGTACTTACATGGACCATGAAATTTCACTGGCTTATAGTTCAGAGGGATGCAGAACAAAAAGCCATTAAAGTCCAGTGGGTGTACAAGAACGCAATGGAAGTCAAGGTTCTGATCCACTGTCACAATTTTCTGACCATAAATAATATACATCTCCAGTCACTGACCGGTAATCTCATCGTTTTGCTTGGTGACGCACATCCAAACCTTGAAAAGGCTTGATTCAGATAGTTGACAGTGAAAATTAAAAATCACGTTCTTAAGCAGTATTGCCATTTTCCCCTCGTTGGTGCATTCATCCCCATAGAATGCAGAGCTGGAGGGTGAGAAGGAGGCCTCGGCACTCCATGCTGTATTTGGTGTGCCTCTAAGGGGTACTCACTGCATTGTGCAGCTAGGTACGGTACTCATTTTGAATTACTTAGATTACAATTCATATATGTATATAAGGCTTATTGAATGTTATGTATTTTGGTTAAAACTCATGATAAAGACACAAAATAGATTGGTAGCTTAGAAGCTCAATAGGTAGTATTGCAGCCACACATATTTAGGGTTAGGGTTCAATCCAGTCCTACTTCTGTGCGAGCTGTTTAGCGTGTGAGCCAGTGTCTGCACTGGGCTCCAATGTCTGATGACTTTATTTTGTGATGCAATAAAACATCATACCTATGCTTCTGACTACTGTCAAATAAAATCACTTGTGTCCCTCAGTTTCCTCCCCTTTCCGTGGCACTGGTGTGCCCCATCAGCAGGGCTTATTCTCTCCTCATCCCAGGCACTGTTTTCTGTGTATTCTTTACTTTGCAGAAAAAATAAAAAATGCTCCCTGTGCTATGACTTACCCTTCCCCATCATCAGCGGCACAGAGCGGGAGAGGGGTCAGGCGACCAAAGCCCAACTGAGCAACATCAGCATCACCACCAAACACAATGCACTAATCAGCACCCAGTGCAATCTGTTCTGCTATTCCAAAAACCATAAATATCCTTGAAAATGTTGACTTGCACTATAGTATTGATTTTTTTCCTTCTATTTATTACTAATTAGAGTTTTAGAAGTCACTTTCTTCTAATTACGCTGAGCTAACTTTGAAATAACCTTGAGCCATACAATTTTTTCCCTTTAATCTTGGAGCAGCTGCCAGACAGATCTGTGCTCTCCAAGGTCTCCATTGAGAGACTGGCATAAAGCGCGGCGTAGACCTCTCGCTACATTCTTTGCCAAGGGATTACATGGCAATTACATGGCATTTCAGGAGCTGTACTCCTTAAATGTAGGGGGGCCGAGGGAACAGGCAGCTTTTCCGTAGCCATTGTTTTATGCATAATGACGTAGGTGTCACTTAATTTGATTACAAGGGTATAAAAAAACGGACAATTCAGCATTTAGTTCATGATTTACAGCAGGAATGTGATGCATCCTATATAACCAGAAAATGTGGGAATATATATGTGCATCTGAAAGATCCATTAATCTATTTTAATGAGTCGATACTTAATGTAGTTATTATAATGTAAACTAATGTCACACTGTGATCCCTTAATGGAGGTATTATAATAATATTTAACCTTTGTTTTAGTGTCTATTTTCCTCATACTCTCCTCAATTTAATGATATCTTTTACTGAGTATTAAGGCCGTGTTTAATCATGTGTGCCCGAGGGGCATTTGGCTTTAAATCAAATATTTTTTTTTTGCATTTTCAGCACTACTCAAATGGTATAGTGATACTTTCTTCATCTCCATGGGGAAATTGTCACATGACAGACACATGTACAGGTGCATCAGAGCATAGGATCAGTCAGTGTCCAGAGCCCCTGGAGCAATTGGAGTTTAGGGCCCAACACTGATCCAGTCACAGGGATTTTGATCCCAGGCACATATACTTTAACCCTAGGCGAGTCTTAACTCAGAGAACCGCACACATGCCCCATTTCCATGCTTAAGCCTTTCCTAAATAATTGACCTTGTAGAAGACCAGCAACTTATTAGTGACAGCACACGTTTAGAGCATAGGTATGTCTACATGAAAAGAGTCTCTGTATAACACTGAAACCGTGGACTTATGGGCGATCGGGCATATGTGAGTCTAGGAGAGTGGCATTTACTAGGTTTTCTTGGGAAGGGGTAGGGGGTGATCGATTTGGCTCAAACTGATTTGTTCTACCTCAACCACCTATTAACCACCAAAATTCTGTGTATACAACATATATTCAGTTAAGACAACACATATAAGGGTCATATTTTATGTTACGCACACAGAATGAACAGGAACTAGCACTCACCACCTACAAATAGATGGCTTTAATAAAACTGAGGTCAATGATTTATAAATCCGTAAATTTGAAAGATTGTAGGTCTGAAGGCCACAAGGCACTGGGGACCTTATTAAGTTCGACTGGGAGGAGTCTTTAAACCCTTCTAAGAATGAAGTACAATATTACTGAGAAGGTCTTATTGCTAACCTTGTGAAATATACCGGGTGAGGCTGGGAGGGGGGTAACTATCTGGACTTCCTCTAGGATAGGGTACACTTTCAAACCCAGACAGGGCAAAACGGCTGCATGTCCGTGACCCAGACTCAAGAAGTTGATTATATTTCAGAGGTATTTTTTTGTCATTACTATGCTTATGTTTTGGGATGATGCTGTTTGGACTGAGAACACCATTCTCCCAAACTTTTAGCCTGGGAGAATAAGTACAGCTCCATAAAAATGTTGTCCTAATCCATCAAATGGACAACTACCACCCTCTGGGATGAGGCTTCACCCTCTGGTCTGGCCAAACCCCTAGTAGTTCTGCTGGATAAAAAGAGCAAAGCCTAGATACGGGCAATTCCTGACTAATGTGAAAGCGACTTAGCTAAATCCGGATGCAAAAAAAATTCTGAGATATTTAGTGTGTAGATGTGCTAAAGCAAAAATGCAACATAAACTGAAAATAAACATAAACTTTATCCTTTCATTTATATAAAATGTGTTCTTCACTGTGTATTGTTAGTATCTGTTTTGCTGATGTGCTTATTGCTTTGAGTTGTCTAAAATGGTATGGGATATTTCAACCTGTGTAAAACTGGACTTCCGTAAGAGTTTGTAAAACAGTTCACTTCCTTTTAGGTCAGGTTAGACTCGGTAATCCGTCTGAAGCTAAGCAGGTTTGGGTCTGGCCATGACTTGGATGGCAGGCCAGCTAGGAAAGCCGGGGTGCTGCTGGTGGAGGTTAGCCTGTCTTGTGGATCCCAGTGCCCCAGTGCAGTGACAGGGACCCTGTGCTGTAACAATGCTACCGTCCTTTGGACAAGATGTAAGACTGCGGTTCAGGCTGTCTGACGTTATAAACAATCCCTGGGCATCCTTCAAAGGAGTAGCTGTGGTAAAATCACCCACTGTGGCCCTGTCAAATCTGGACTCCTAATCGTCCCCTGTATCTACCTGGTGAATTCTCTCCTACCCCTTCCCCACCTTAGCTACTGTGTGGTGAGTGTACTGGTGCAAAATGGCTGCCATCATCCAGGTGGGGGCTACACAGTGGTGGTGGTTGAAATGGCTCCCCACTGCTTCTGCAAAGCGCTTTGGGTGTCTTGAAAAGTGCTATAAAAATGCAACTTTCATTCACAGAGGTGCGAACCGCCTGCACTTCTCTTTGGCTCCCCAGGCCTGTCAGTGAAGGACCATTCAGCACTTGCACCTTCAGAAGATGGGCACATGGCGATGGACAGCTCTGACTGTAGTGTGTATCTGGCAATCGAGGGATGATGGGCCAGTCAGCACGGTGACTGGCTTTCTTGGTAAGGAGAGACAGATGGCCAAGCTCGGCTGTGTTTATTTTTTCTACTGCTCCTCATTCTGAAAAACATGTACATATTGGCCTGTTCCAATCTAGGCCCTGTAACCTTATTGCTGTGGTATTTCAGTTTGTGTGCCGTCAGGTTCAAGCCCACATCTGTCTCACCCTGACAAGGACCAGTATTTCCAGGAAACCTGTTCCTCACTTGGCAAAGTCCCCGTGTCACATGATACGCATGGAGAGACTGTGCTTATGCCATTAACACGTACAGTGACAGGAATGAGAAATGCACGCCTTCTGTTGCTGAAAGCACTGAGAGAGCCCAATATGCATCATGTTTATTTTGGTGCTTATAGTCGGCACCATTGCCATCTCCCCTTGGTGTCAGTTAATCCCCAGACCAAGCTGAATGAGCAAGCTGACGCCAAGCCGCAGTCTGCTTCTGATTGGATGGGAGGAAGGGCCTATAATATCTCGCTTAACACCAATGTAAGGGAGAGCCGCTGTTCCACGTCACCAGTATGATTCGGCACACACAGATACACTCAATCAGTCAATTAACCCAGGCCAACCTCTGCCGTCTCCTTCAAGTTACACTGTGATTTTGAAATTACTGCACCATTAAAAATGAAAAATGCCAGAGACCGAAAAGCAGCTATGCATTAAACAATAAAGGCAAGGCATTTCAATCACAATAAACATGTGTGCTGCACAGAGTAATGTCTCCTGGATTAAAAGTTATTCTCGCTAATGTATTCACCCATGGGTGAAGGTTAAATGTTCAGTGTCTGTAATGGTGTGTGCTGCCATTCTGCGCATATATTCAGTTCTATATACCTGGTTAGTAGAAATTTTGCAGTAATTAAATTTAACTTTTAATCTGGATGATCCCCTGACTGTAACCATGATTCAATTTGCATGATAATGTTTGTGTTGCCCTTTGCCACGGCTGAGGTAATTGCTTCAGGAGGACAAATTGATGAATCAGCAATTCATCCTTGTGTCAATTAAGTGAGGCTTTAAAGAAGTGCTCCAGCCACATTCTGTGAGCACAGCAGGGAATGTTGACATAGGTTTGCGGAAGCTATACAACAGCGAATTGATTTAGGATTTACGGATCTTCTCCATTCTGATTGCTTGTGATGATGTGGGTTTTGTCCACCAACAGTCTCTTCTTGTCTGCACTTTCATCTGCATTTAATTATTCTGGGATCCTCCCACCATGCTACGGGATTTTCCTGCACATGCTGATTTCCAAACAGATGCCATTTCCAGAAGACAAAAGAGAAGGACGGGATTCAGATAAAAATGCGCAAGCAAGAGCCTGCAAGAAATAAATAAATAAACGGACAGATAAGCCCATTCAACACTTTCTACCCCCTGGGTATCAGGAAGTAGGACCCAGCATGCGTCTCCATCATGATGTGAGAGTTTAGCTCTGTGTAGGTATCGTCGTGCATTTCCATGCCTGGTGACCAAGTGTGGGCTCTGCCTCGGTCTCAACTTGCTGGTAAACTCTGGCAAACCTGGCTCTTTGCTACTTGCTACTCGGGCAGGCAGGTGGTGTAGTGGTTAGGGACGCGATCGCTCGAGACCCCGACTTGCACGTACTGCTGAGGTACCAAGCACTGCTCCCTGGGTGCTCAAGTAGCTGCCCCCTGTTGTGTCATGATGTCACGTGGGTTAATAGTGGTGAGATGTTTCCTTTTATAACCCATATACCATGTTATGCAGTTGTGGTTGAATGGAACTGTTAGGATTTTTATTCTCAGGCTACGCTCCTTCAGAGAGCTGCTCGATGTCCCCTCCAAATCCCTTCCGCACTCGCTACACGGGTGCGCACTTCCCACTGGTGCGCACTTCCCACACAGCATGGCAGCCTGCCTCTCACAGCGAGAGGTGCAGGGGGCCGCCAGCTAGCCCCGGCCAGGCTGCAGCGTGACAGATACTCGCATAGCAGTAGTATAAGTCATGCCAGCTACGGTGTGTCGCTGTAAGCAAATACCCAGAGCATGAATAGGTAAAATCAAGCCACACTGGTCATTAGTAACATAAGACTCCAGAGATCATTTTCACATGCATTATGATACGTATTATTATCCTAGGTGCAGGATGGCGATTCAGATGTAATAAGTCACCCTTTTAATAACGGGTTTCCTCAGATTATAATGCCATAAAACTGCTTTATTAAGCCACAATTTACTATACGACCCTGAAGCCCCTGCACCTGCTCTGCAGACCCCGGGGGTCCCCAGCCAGAAACCATGAGCACAAAGTTAGCATTAAGACTTTTCTTTCTGGGGAAATGAAGTGTTTATATACATTTCCGCCCTGGGATAGGAGTGGATGTCTCAGCAGGAGTGCTTTGGAGAGGACGCTGCCATGATGTGTTTCCACTCTGACATGAGTATCTGTCTCAGTGTGAGGCCCCATTCTCTGCAGCTGCCACCTGACGGGAGCTGATGGTCCTGCGGGAGCTCGCCGGCAGCCCCATCGCACACCGCCTCTAGCCGCAGCACGCCCTGGCACGCTCTGGGAAGGCCGTTTGTCACCCAGGCGTCTTCGGGCTCCCCAGTGCCATGATTTAGACGCTGTTTCATGCTTATTGTTCAGCATTCGACAGGCCAGTGGAAGCGCGATAGAAATCGGTCCTCCCACAGACACTGGAGTCACGAAACGGAAGCTCCAGAGTAGACATTCCGCCAGGTGGTCATGATAAGAGACTAATAATCTCTGGGTGGGTGGCACTGCTGTTCCCTACTGGCAGGGCAGGAGGTCCGAATTCTGCTGCAGCTGCTGTGTATGTGAGCAGAGTTTGCATAGCCGGCAATGTGTGGCCAGTTAGATTATTGCGTCTGACTTGCACTTAGAATGTGTGCATGTGCGTCCTGCAATGGACTGGCACCCCGGCCGGTGTGCCCCCTGCCCGCTGCCTGCGGCTTCCCGGGGGGGGGGCGGGCTCCATGCTCCCATAATCCTGCAATGGGGTCAGATGGGGAGGAGGTGGCTGCAGGGAAGGGAATCTGACCTTTCATGACATTCCTAAAAGCTGCAGGATGCGTGAGATTAGTCTGCATTTAAGTACTGAGAAAAAAATACTGAAAGCTGGTGCTATAATATCTATATAATATGGGCAAAAACAGATAAAGTGCTAAAGAGCAAAAAAGTATAAAAGTGTAAAACATTATCAGCAGGGTTAATATTTATTAATGCGGTGAGAACATTAAAAAACTGCTATCAAACAAAAACAAAAAATAATCAGTGTCCTCTAGCTTTGTGAATATGCGATACCAGACAGGTTTGCAGGAAATAAGTGACACTATTCACTTCTGCTTAGCAGAAATTCAGCCCTAACTCAGGCCATTTAAACAGGAACGCTCCCGCTAAATTAGTGTTCTGAATTAATTAGCAATTTATACTTTCTAGGAAGGTTGCCTTTAATTACATGATCTGAAGTAACATGCAGCCCATTAGTGCAGTGAGAATGAAGGACATATTAAATAGTTAATTACGAACAACAGATCAGAATTTGACACATTGTGAATGTAAAACTGAAAACTGAAATAACACTTTTTTTTCCAAAAAGTTGAGTTCTGAGTGTGTGTATATATATATAGTATATTCCAAACTTTATATGTATATAATATTTTCACACACAGGAACTGTCAGTATTTTAAATTACACTAATCAAACTCAACCAGGACCCAGAAAGAACAATAGCATGTCATCTCCCAGTCAAAGTGCGAGGAGCACACGAGCAGAACATAGGAGGTGTTACCTCTCACCTCCTGTTACTAACGTAGTGATGACATCCCTGGTCTGACAGCAGTGTCCCACAGTGGTGCTTCACACTATTGTAGGTGCACACACACTTGCCCAGATGGCAGAAATGTTGCCGACGCATCATTCAGGCATGTCGATTATTCACAGCAGCTAAGTGGAGGGTTGCCGGCTTTGGTTCCTCAGCTGAGCTTGGCTAGTTGCCGTGGAAGTCAGTGAGGTAGTCATAAAGACCTTAATCTGATTCTCTGACTCTAGCATTACCAGGACAGACAAGGCAAAAACAGGAAAGGTAGAAAAACTGTTGTTATTCAACACACAAACACTCACTTCTCTTTGACAAACCTACTTTAAAGCTACGAAATTTTGTCTATGATTTAACGTATGAAGACTAAGTTGCTCTCAGAGACGGCTTCTGACACCAGAGGAGAGGAAGAAACTATAAGAATTCTTTCAATAAGCAAATTCACAGCGACAGTAAACACCCGAGTTGTAGGCATCATCCCGCATATGGTCAGCCTCTGAGTTTGCGGTCATCCTTTTAGGACAATTCACATCAGAGGCTCACTATTAACAAGCTCTTATTAATTACCACAAACAGTTTCCTTGTTTCTCAGTGGTAAGTGCAGCAAAGGAGGGAGAAGACGGTGCACCTTTCACTATGCAATGGGACCAGTAGAGTAATGGGTGCCGTGATCTGCATGCTGGTATTGACCCAGTCCGGTCAACAGATTGTCTTGACTGAAGTAATTTAAATCCCTTTTTTCAGCTCTTAATCGTGTAATGAGAGCTGGAAACTTTCTGCAGTCAACCATCCAGGAATGTAATTCAACAGCCCTGCAGCAGATTATGTGAAACCCTCAGGTCAATAATGAAAAGGGGAAAAAAGTTCTTACTGGCGTAAGTAGGAGGAGCCAGATTTAGACGTCTGTGCCTGGTGTTACAGTCATGTCACCTCATGTTGAAAGTTGGGCTCAGCTGTCAGCTTTTAAGCTACGATAATATGCATTCATATAGTAGGAGCACACATGTAAATACTCAGGTATTATATTCAGTTGTGAAAAGTATGAATAAATTCAGGCATTAAAATAGTGCTGAATTTGTTAGGTAAGATGTAAGACCACCCTGTGCAAAATTGAAAGCTATTGATTAAGTCATGATTGTTTTGTAAACCTATTATTGCTGCTGTGTGTCTTATCCGCTAACCACTGGTCCAAAAAACCCACGTACAGGGAGACCGTTTCCTTTAATTTCATCATGCGAATTAGCTCAATTTCAGTCTGAAATTGCATATTTCATCAAGATGACAGAGTGTGGGCAACATCCGTATAATGATGAGTTTTAGTGACTTGTTTCTCTGGGAAAGTCAATGCATATTTAGTCATGGGAGCTGGTCGTGTATGAGGGATCGGGGAAGGATAATTTAGCATTCAGCTGGTGTTTATGCTCTACAAACATTGTATTTGTTTGTCTTTTGTTGTATTCTGTAGCTACTAATATGACTGTTGTGACTGCTGCTTGTAATATTACTGTAGTATAGCTATCCTTTATTGATCCCGATGGGAAAATTCTCTGTGAAAGGCAGCCACCTCTTGTGGTGCCCCAGGAGCTGGGGGTTAAGGGCCTTATTGCTCTGAATCCCATGGCAGACAGAATAACCGCCAGCCCCTAAGCAAGGCCCTTCATCCCAGCTCTCCCAGGGATGAAGGCTGGTCCTCCTCCCTGTTGGATAAAAGCGTCTGTTACCTAAAGGCAAACCGAAGTACTCAGATGTACTTTAAAGTAACAATCCATGTTTGCTCAGCTTCCTTGCCATACAGCCTGCCTGGGTGAATAACACCAGGAGCTGGGATGTGCTTACATCACTTCCTGTCCTACTAAGCTGTACTCCATGTTTCCTTTTGACAAACAGAAATGATCACAAAAAGCTGATTACAGTTCTTCCCTGAGCTTCAGCCTTCTTTGCTTGTTTTATTAGCTAATCACTACATTTTACATAACCATTTTTTCCTCTTTAAATTTATGTTCTGATTAAATCAGTTTAATACATTAAAGTCCTGCTTAACCTTGAATTCCAATCACATCGTTTGGCTAATTTATTATCAATCTCATACCCATTGTCGCCACAATTAATAACTCCAAATTGAAACAGGTCTCCTGGGTGAAGACCGATTCTCACTCTAATTTAAGACCTTGCTTTGCAGTACAAAGGGCACACGATAAAACACTTAAAAATGCATTTCAAGGTGGGATATCTTCAATATTACTCAAATGAAAAGAGGTACATCTTCTTGCATGCAACACTGTGTCCAAAGACAACAGGGCCGTTCTATGAGAAGGTCTCACGCACCGTAATAATAATAATACCGTGCACTGTTGCTTCCTAGTCACTGCAAACGCCACTGTCCGCTCAGGCAAGCTCATCACATAGTCTTACTATGTGAGTCATGGGAGCTGCACTGTGCACTGTTGTTACCATGCACTGTTGCTTCCTAGTCACTCTCTCATCATCACACCCTTTATGCTGCTTTTTTCGTGACTGAATTCCGTGGCAAATGACTTCAGATAACTTAAAAACAGAAATAGTGAGAAAGCATAAAGAATTAAACTACTAACCTCAGGGGTGAAAATGTTTGCAAGACATTTCCAGTCACGTGAGAGTCATATTTTGATAAACGTTTAAATAAAATGTTCCTTGAGGCATGCGAAGAGAAAAGGATCAGAAAGCGGTCCTGCGTACCGGGAAGCTGGGCTCGCCAGCGACAGATGCAGCGTTTGTGATTGCGGGCTCCTGCTTTGCACTAACTGTAATACTAATTACAAGTGGAGACTTCTGCTGTTGAGAAGTTCTGCACATTACGTGGCCTGTAATTGCACCTTTCTCAGATTCATACTCGCAGCGACATTCTGCCCGTTGGACTGTCGCAGCATCCGGTTATAAAGGCGTTCTCTTCTCCCCTAGCTTTCCACCTGCTTGCTACCCTGCACCGCTACACAATCGTGTCTTTCATAACCTTTCAAATTAAAGACGTACCACCAATGCCCTTTCGCAAGCCTTCTCCCCGGCATTTCGAATCGGCTACCAATGCCAGTTTTTTTCCACCTTAGCAAACAAACAGCTCTTTTTTTATGATCTCACACCCATCCACATATTTTGAGCTTTTTGAGAGCTGACCCACCTAAACAGATAGTGACAGCAGAGTAGCAGTTATTCAGATGGAAAATGTAGACAGATTACCCAATGCAAATTTATGAGCTTAGAAATGATGCAAATTCATGGCGAGATCAGAAATTAGCAGTCTGGATAGAAGGAAAAAGCCAAACAAAATAAAATATAGATGACTGTTTTTTTCTAGCTATGTGTTCAGCCAGGATTTCTTGTGTGTCCTGTGAAATTCCAGACAGATGTGGAAACAACGCAAACTTAGACTGTATACAGAAACCAAGGAGAAATATAAGATTGTCATACTCCCAAAGAGAAATACAAGAAGGTGTCTCATTTTGTTTGGGTTTCTGGAGAGTTTACACAGATGGAGGTGGTCAGGAGATCAGCACCCCCAGCCATAAGCATCTCTCTGGACTGTCTGCACCAGGAGGCTCCCCGACCTGCCAGATGTCAGACTGAGACGTAGTTGAGACATCTACCGCCTCCCCACTGCTCGCCATCTGTGTCATGTGACCACCCTGAGGTCATGCCTGTATCAGAAAGGAAACCGCATTTTTCCCTTAAGGCATCCTCACATGCATAAGGCCATTAGGGCAGAGCAGCCCACTGAAATCATGAGGCACAACATTTTAGCAACAGAACTCATTTAAAGAAAATGTAAAAAAAAAATCCCCATTGGATAGCAGATAATTTTAAATATTATTATTATTATTATTATTATTATTGTTGTGTTGGTGTTGTTATTCCTTGGTGTGGTTAGCAGTAATAAATACCAGACATTTTTCTTTGAGCTGGCCTTGAAAAGTCACCCCTAACCCTGACTAGACCTAAATCTTGAGTGGGTATGGTTTTAATCCCAGCTTAAAAGCTGTGAAATCCACAGAACTAGAATATAATAATAGGGTGCTTCTTCTATTGTGCCCGGTGATTCATGGGATAGGCACCAAGTGTAAGAAGACAGTTCTTGCTTACTAGACTACGTAACTTATGCACATTACTTGAAGACGAGGGTTAGGGTTGGAGGAAATGCCGCCTTTATGTGTGCCATTGGCAGATGCCACTGATATTGAGGGACACGCCAGGAACCTTGAAGATCCCATCAAACAAATTTTAGCTCCATGGACTTTTGACATGATGGGGGTGATGTAGGACTCCCCATCCATGTTCACTTTCATCTGCTGGGACACCCAGGCTGCTGAATCACTCTGAAACGGGATGTAACTGAGGACCTGGATTCAATCGTGAGGCTTTGAGTGATTTGAGAACACAGGCGGTACTCCTAAGGCAAAGAGCAGAACCCCTGTCTGCTCAGCTTGAAGGAGCCCTACACCTTCAATGAATGTCTTATATCTAAAAGATGGCAGCTCACTGGTTAGCAATGCAGCCTTGGAGTGCAGCTCGCTCTGTGGGCGCAGAGCTTGCATGTCCTCCTCCGTCATGCAGGCTTCTGCCTTTAATGCAGGTGCCCTGAAATGGACTGGGGTCAGGTTCTGCCCTCCCACCCAGGATAAACCAATAGATGATGGACAAGTGGAATTACAAACTACAGGGTATTGTAATAGTTCTGAAAGGAATATTAGGTAAAGAGTAAGAAGCTGTATAGGAACGTTGTTCTCCAACAGCTCCATTGTAACTATACACATCTGCAGTATTAAAATGACCTGGACATGTTGTAAAATTACCATGGAAGTGTTTGAACCAAGATTCACCTTCAGATACCTTTTTGTTTTCATCAACATCAAATCAAAGGCACACAGGACCTTCACCACTGCTTCCGGTTATTTTGCATCCAGGATAACATAACAATCATCAGCTCAATTGCTTCATTCTTAGTGTATCAGTTGGAGCTGGGGTTCCGTTTTGGTGGCATAAAAAGGACTTTAAAATGATTGTGCTACATGCCTTTGGATCACACTACAGGAGGTGATTGTGCTACCTGCCTTTGGATCACACTACAGGAGGTGATTGTGCTACCT
>JAODKN010000045.1:8542125-8559820 GCA_026774425.1 Petrocephalus zakoni
CCGTGTACCATGTATTCTGCGTGCCATGTACACCACGTACCATGTACGCTGCAGCCCGCATGCCGTGTACCATGTATTCTGCGTGCCATGTACACCACGTACCATGTACGCTGCAGCCCGCATGCCGTGTACCATGTATTCTGCGTGCCATGTACACCACGTACCATGTACGCTGCAGCCCGCATGCCGTGTACCATGTATTCTGCGTGCCATGTACACCACGTACCATGTACGCTGCAGCCCGCATGCCGTGTACCATGTATTCTGCAGACCTTCAGTCATGAACTGGGAGGAATTGTGCACTAGTATCCTGCCGCTGCCATCTGCTGTACAGCAGTGGTGTAGCTTCTTCCTTCCTCGGGCCTGCTGTGTGGTCATTGCCGCATACAAATGGAGGATACAATTAGCTAGCACTGTGTCAAATCCCTGAAAGACAGAGCAGCTTCCCATCATTACTGCTGTTGCCATTATTGTCCAGGGCATTGCTACACCTCAGCCTGTTGTTCATATAGATTTGGTTCATTGAAATTGGCACATTGAAAATCCACTCTGCCATCTACAGTGATAGGAAAGTTTTTTTTCTTTGATGGGAATCATAGCTTACAAACTGCAGTACTAAATGCATGCTGATACTGTATAATTAGTGAATGTGTAGGGATGTATTACAAAGTGTAAGCTCTGTATTAGTCATGATTGGCATAAGTGCAAGTAAAAAGCTGCTACTGTATTTTCACAAATCTGTAATGTTTGCAATTCCTTTACATTTTAAGTGCCTTATGTTGGGGGAAAAAATGTTAATTGTACTCATGCCAATGGAATTAAAACTCAAAACAAAAACGAAATGCTTGACCCCGTTTACTGAGCTTTTTGACTGCTATGCATAGATATTTTGTTAACTGTCCTGAGTGATGGGCACAGAAAAGCTACCTCAGGAAAAAGAAATCTATGAGGCATTTATAAACATTATGAAAGAACAGATCTATTTTTATATGGAATGCTCCTTATCAGCATAACAAAAGAACCTGTCTGAAGCATTTTACACGCTGGTGATTATTACCAGTCACAAATGCCGCACTGCCAAAGACACTCAAGTGCAATGCAATAAAAACACGAGTTAGATTTTATTTAATGTCAAATTCCTCAGGCACAGACAAGCATGTTGGTCCCACAGAGAGCATATTTTCTTTTCAGAGCTGCAGAAATTTGGAAGATTATTATGAACAGACTTGCTGTAGCTATATTAATACAGCTTGACATAGTCATAAGCCTTAAAGGTGAGAAATGTTTCACTTAGATACAATATACGGTACTTTATTCATCCCGGGGGGGCAGCAAAGAAGCATATAGTACACAGACACAAAGAAAGAGTCTACAGACAGCAGACAACACTGTGCAGGGTGGGTGAATGACATGGGTGACATAAACAGGCCAGAGGGGGGGGTGTGTGTCAGCGTTAGCATGCCCGGGGAGGGGGGAGCAACCTGCTGCCCTCCGACACCCTCTGTGATGATGTTGTGATGTATCCAAACACACCCATGTGAAGCGCCTTACATGGCGTCCTGACGTGTTATGGCCGGCGGTGGAGAGTGGCATGGTACAGTAGTGCCTGATGGCAGCAGGCAGAAAAGCTCCCCAGTGGCGCGCCATGGTGGGATTGGTCATGTGGCCCTTGGGTCTGCCACCATCCTCCAGGCCACTGCCTGTCATCGCCGCACTGCATCATGCAGCGCTCTTCTTTGGATCTCCTATCTAGTTACAAGGTTTATATACAGACTTCTGTCTGACCTGTGTACAGTCTGAACTACCCTTTGGAACGTGCCATTTTTACAGAGGTCTCATGCTTTTTATATTACTCACTCTTTTGTTCGTTCAGTGGCCACACATTCAGCTGTATGCAAACAGGCAACACAATCACAGTGTCACGCCTTTGCAGAGCTCAGACACACCCACACGGAATCACCAATGACCGCCCTCACCTGGACACTGAATGGATCGTGCCATCTCCTGAATCTGTACACCTGTGCTGCGTTACGGGTCATTATATTCAGACCCATGCATGGGTGGCTCACCTTCTTGGGAAGTCTTTCCTCTCGTCCTAGACTATTGCTGTAAGCATTTGTTTCATTTGCCAGTTGTGCTGTGTTCAGTGTCTCACTCCGGCTCTGGATATTAACACCCTATTTACACTGGATCATCCTACACCTGGATTTCCCATCTGCTACTCAGATTAGCAGTATGGCTCTTGAAAATAAACTGGGTTTCTCATCTCTGTGACACTCATCAATACTGACATCTGTCAGTTTATATGATCATTATTAGTATGATAACTAATTTACTTAATCTCTGTATAACTTAAACTTAACTGGGTTGGAAATGTTCCTATAAGCTGTACTTTAATATGGAAGCATGACTTACTTTTGCCTACAGCAGCACAAAATCTATGTGGCTCCAGCAGTGAATTTTTTCCAAAGTAGCCCTTTCTAAACTTTCTGAACACGGCGACTCTGAGAGCCAATTGAATTTTAATTGTTTTCATTTTCCACAGCAGACCTCGGCACACAGGTGCTGCACTTTGTCAGCATTAAATCAGAATGAGAATAGTCATGTTCTCTAATGGCGTGTGACGGTAGAGTCATTAAAATCTAAGAGGGCAGAGCGCGGGGCCACGTTTGGACTGCCACACACTCACTCACCCCATTCACCGGGGGCCAGCGCTGGGGCACTTTATCAGGCATATGGCTTTTGGTGACATCTGTAAAAAGTAAAATATGAGCAGTGCTTGCGGGGAGGGGGGGTATGTATTGCTGAGGAAAGCAACTCATCCAGCATGTGTTAGCAGATAGGTCAACGTCCTATTACACCCTCCCTTGTTAAAAATGGATTCATTCATTGTTAAATACATGCTCTTTATCGGTAGCTAAGAAGATGATAAAACAGGCAAGGCAATGTCCGTAAGAGACCCGGCACCGAAAAAAACGTATAATTGCAACATAATGGCACTTGGAAGTTATTTAATAATTATTACTAAAATATTTGGTAACACTTTACCTGAGGCTACAAAAGTAATGAAGTGTAGTAATAATAATAATAATAATAATAATAATAATAATACATTATTTATTCATCCCCGTGGTGAGATTCTCTTTTCACTTCCCCCCTTCATCAATGAATTGTCTTTTATCTCAAGCAAGTACTATATTTTTTACTATCTGTTAATTATGTAAACCTTTATGGACTACTGAAGTAAATACTAATTAACTACTGAAGGAACAAATAATGAATAACACAAGTGAAATAATGATGTCGTGTCTGTTCGCCATTAATGAGTCAACCGTATCAACTCATTTCAAGCAAGTACTACATCTGTTCATGATTTGTTCATGATTTGTACTTCAGTAGTAACTTACTACTGAAGTAAGTATTTGTGTCTCCTGAAGTAAAGTGTTTCTAAATATTTTAATATATTTAAATATCCCCAGTCCGGGGAATACCCTGCAATAAAGTCACTTTACTTGTAAATTGTTTTTTGCCCCCAAATTTAGAAATGTCCCTTCAGTGTTAGGCCATGTATCACCCAAACATTTTGACTATTGTTGTTCAAATAGTTTCCACCCGTTTTACAGTCTGAGAGAACGCTTGGCCCACCACGGTAATGGATTTATTGTACCCTTACCTGGACGTCTCACAGCCTTAGATTATCAGACAGAAGCTAGATCTACCTTAATCTCGCAACACGTACAGTGGCGAGGAATTATGGGAAGGAATGTAGAGTGGCCATGCAAAGATTAAATGAAATGACATACCCATATTTCAGCTCCTCTAGTGCCAAAGAATTTCTATATGCTAGAACTTTATTAACCTGAATCCAAATATTAATGTAGCCAAGATACACACAATTTGTAACTGTGACAAATTGATTCATTAGTGTCCATGAATAGAGCCCATCATTGCTAACCTAATCAATTAGCATCCGAGGCAAAACAGAATATAATCAGTGAGGATAGTCTGTCAGACCCATTTGGGAGACATTATTCTATGTCTTCTGATCTCTTCCCACATTGCATTTTGCTAACTCATGATATCCGGGCTGTACCTTAGGCTGACATTATCATGGACACTAGGCTGTTACTGATTTAACAGAGCGTCCTGTTCTACTGGAGGCAGGGCAGGGTCCTGGTCATCCACCCCTGAATGAGATGCATTTACTCAGAATGATACCGTTGTATTGAACACTTTATACTGGTAAAATTTTCCCACATCATATATATGAAATAAAACTACAAGAATCATTGTAGATGGTTTTTTTACTTTAGTTTTTTACAGTCTGATGTTTTCCAGCTGGCCGTGTAGATGTATTGCCTTTTTTCACAAGTGTTTTTCGGTCCACAGTGACCATGTGTGTCACAGCATTCCAGCCTGACATGGCATCCATTACACCCAGAAAGATTCTACAGTCCACTGCCCTCTACAATCACCAGCATTGACAAATTATACCCAGAGCGGCATTCTTCAACATTCTCTGCAGCAGCAAAACCATCCGTACGGTTTTCACCTCTGGATCAATACTCAAAAATGCCCTAAATGTCTTCATATATAATAAACTAGGTTAAAGATTAGCAACAGAAATCACACTAAAGATCTGCGAGTCCTCGAGTGTTAGGTGTAATATTGGGCAGGGTTATGCTAATGTGCTAAAGTTTGGGGGGCAGTCTAGGACTGCACCTCCTCCTATCCTGGAGACAAGGAGCCTCCCCTGAATTAATAACCTTTTAGAAATCCTACGTCTGATCAGTCATGGTGGTCACTATACATGCTGATCTGGTGTCTGATTAGTTGGAGATGTGACAAACACACACAAGCATTTAAACATTGTTTAGTTTTAATTTTTATGCAATATATTTTAAATTATTCCATTACTCTCATTCGGCTAAAATCAGTGGATGGTACATATTTAATCAGTGCTATTTAAAATTGATTACTTGGTAAGATATGTCACTCAGTACTGCCCTGCAACGCCATGTGGTCTATGTTGCTTGGGGCAAGCTCCAGCACCCTCTGGTGACCAGTAACCAGTAACCAACATCATAATCAGAATGGATGTTTGCATGGATGGATGAATGATAGATAATTGATCCTGAAGGAAATTGCACATTATAGATACAAGTTTAACAAAATATAGCATTTTTTCAATGGAAACATGAACTAGAATCACAGATGAGACCAGCAGTGTGTAGCTGTCATTTACTGAGCATCTCTTCAAATTTCAGCAAGAGGCTTTAATTGGTTCCAACTGACCTGCAGTTGTTTGGTTCAAGCATTTCTACTGAACTGCTCACCAGTCAGCGATTCAGCCATCAAAGTCATGTAAGAATAAATAGTATATAGAGTATAGTGTGTACTGTATAAAGGTATATATGAAATCTGGCATTAAAAGGCTTGTGTGAAAATCAGCAAGTACTGTGAGCTGGGCTTGCAGAAGTTTCTGGATGCTGCACATATTTTTGCTTCTTTAAAAATGCTTTTTATACAAGTCACACGGTCATCTTATTTTACTGCCTCTTTTTGCATCTGGATATTTTAAATGGAGCAATTTGGATTAAGCCACTAGTTCAAGAGCATAACTCCACGATTCCTAAGGCTTAAATGACCAACCTGCCAAAGGTGCAGAGATTATATCCATATAGATGTAGTCAGTAATATTTGATGGCCTGCAGCAAGTGGACATTATTATTTTTTTTCCGGCAATTTCTCTGATCTGAAATGTGAAATTTCTCTGCAGGCAAAATGTCAAGGAATAATAGATAACTGGAATAGATGGCAATAGATACCATGCGTCTAAAATATGTTTCAGCAAAATCTAAAGAAACCAATGACCTTTAAAGGATTTAATGGTATAGATAGTCAAAGAATCTCAACGGTTATACAAGTAGAGGGACAGTAGCCGTGTCATGACCGCAGAAGGACAACCCAGACACAGCTTTTGGGGAAAAACAGAAAAATTGTTTGTGAGAGTAACAAAACAGGACATAACAGCAACAAATGAACCACAAGGGGTCAAGGCAGAAGGCAGGTAGGGAGAACAAGACCTAGCTACAGATTGGAAAGGGGAACACTCACCACAATCTGGGCCAACTTAGACAATGACCAGACTGAGAGGTTAGGTAGATATATACTAATGCCAAAGTTATACAAGGGAGAGGTGCGAATTAACTAATTCGAAATGATAGAAAACAGCTAGGTTAACGGAACCAAGAGGTGGACGCCGGATGGTTAGCAGTGACACCTGGTGCCCAAGTAGGAGAATGACAGGGTGGGCTGCCCAGGTCATGACAAGCTGAAGATTTTATACATTTTTTTAATTGAGATGGAAGATTAGCCCCACATTGTCACAAAATGAGGGAATAGTTAAATAACGTAAAGATTGTTGTCTTAATATTGATACAGTAATGACTTTATAAAGTACTGCTAAATACATAAGAATGATTTTTAAATTAAAGCAATTTTTCTGACTTCATATAGTCTTTAGATTTTTTCATTTGTCAAAGGCTTGCTCCATAATTAATGAAACCTATGTTTAATTACTGTTTTATATTTAGGCAGAACAGTTATTACTCGGGAATGGGGCATACTGTACGATTTTGAAATAAGCTCCCAAAACAGGGCAGGTTACACTTTCCCCACTGGGTGGCAGCCTTCTTCAGAATTGATACCAGCAGTCTGAAATAGCAGGGGCTTACAACAGCTTGTGTTTTTCAGACAAAGTCAGAAGAGCATGGTACATGTTTTCCTTTGTTGTGATAAGCATTTTATCATTTTATTGCCTGTAATGGATTAATTGTGTGCTTTTTGCGGGTTTGTTTTAATAAAATACCAAACAAAGTGGAACCAGATATGCACGTCAAACTAAACTAATTATATATGAACTATCACAAGGTAAATACTCAGAAGTATGGCACTTTTTATGTTCTCTCCCAAGAACAGTGATTTAAAATGATCTGTCGTATTTGCTTGTTTTTATTTTTGAACGTGATTAACATTTATTATTTCACAGCTTTGTTGATCATTTAAAATATGTGCTTTGACATTTTCCTGTGCTCACATAATTACCTTGAGCAACAAAATCAGTTAAACACAGCCAGGCGAATCAGCAGATGACACAAGGGAAATTGTCATTTATGAACAGAGTGCTGTAATTATAAAAGATGCAGCCTCCTCTGGCGGTGTTCCTTTGCAGGATGTGGTCATTACGTTCATGTCCATGCGTAGGACAGACTGTCAGCATCATCTCTTAAGCTGCATTCTCCTACTAGAGACTGGAAAAGCACCGCAATGGCATTGAAAACACACAGCTCAACGTCAACCACGCTGAATCACAGTGATAGGCCAAAATCAGCCCCTGCAGTAGCTGAGCAAATCCATTTCTTATATGTGGTACATCACATAGTTACAGTGTTACGGTAATTGTCTAGCAGACCTTAACACCAGACACAGCCATGCTGCATCACAGCAGTCCTTAAGGCTAAGGGCAGCCAACAGGCTGTGCAGACGCATTCACAGCCAGAGTAATGCTGCTGCTCCTGGGAGAGACACGCTATGCCTAGCGTACCACAGGGTCATCTTAGTAAGACATTTGCACATCAGTCAGGCATCCGCAGCACGGCACCTGATAAAAGCCCATAGGCTGTACATGGAAGAAGCATATCTGTAGATGTTAAGCCAAGCCTGACTGTACACCCAGATTTATGATTTATGAGATGTCCTTGAATTGATCAAATGTGTTTACTGCAATGCTTTAATGGGTTTTAAAGAAATTGCTTTGAGGAATTAAAAAGATAGTCTACAAAAACAGGATTATAATTGCAGTTTCAGGAGAAACCAAATTCTTAACGGTGCTTAATTCAATGAATTGGTAGAAGGTGGTATATGGAGGGACCGGCCCGGTGTGGGTAGGACGGCTTTGGCCATAATCACATTGTTTGTCTAATAACTATCACAGTGTTTTCCCATCTTTGTGAAGGTCCCAAGGCTGCGTTCTGGCCCAGTGGCAACCAGACAGACTCCTGAAGGTTTTGGAAAGAGGAGCCTGCTGTAAGATATTAGCATTTCCTTTCATTAGATGAAACCCCGTTAAAGATGCCCTCTCTCATGTTGTCTGCCAAAATACCTTCTGATGTCTGCAACAGCTGACCAGGAATTACTCTGCTCCGGACTGGACAGAAGTCTCATAAAGACAGAAGGGAAACATCATAACAGGGGAAAACAAGGACAAAGGAGGATTCAACAATAGCCCACAACACTAGTCTCCTGTCCATCAAGAGGTCCTCGAGGGTGGTGGATATACAGTTTCATTACGGGAGGATAAAGCCTAGAGGAACTTGGCATATCCCCCTTCGTATATCTCGAGTTAAAGAAACAGCTGTGCACTGAGATCCCACTTCAGAACATCCATAGAGCAGTTTCAGGTCACGATGCAACCATAATGATTCATCAGTACTAATGTTCCAGTTCACCAGTAAATAAAATAGACTTGTTTGCCTGCCTGGAGTATAAATATGACTTCTTCTGAAATCACCCCGGAAAAATCAATGTCATGTATGTCTTATGTATTAAATTGTAGCTTTATTTGCTCAATAAAACTTAGATGTTCTACTCCAAGAGGTAGATAGAGAGTTTTTAAATGGCATTTCATTTTCTTGATAATCATTAAACCGGTTATGGTTTCAAACAGCTCATGAAAATCCCTTTTATTGTCTCTGTGAGTTACTGTAACATTTTTATATCTAAAAAAAATAAATTACATTTCAAATATCTGTTTCAAACCAGTGAGAAATAATTGTTTCAATATGTACCTTCTGTGATTTAAAAAATGGAAATTATACTGTGCTGTATAACTAAAAATTTGTTTTTTGTTGTGTCTTTACCATATATCAACTATAACACTGTAACATATAAACATGTAACATATAACATAAAACATTTCCAGAATGTCCATCCTGCTTGGCTTCACTAACATTCCATACATGTCATTTATCACAAAGATGTGCTTAATACACACTAGCACTGTGAGCTCACAACACCGGGCTCGTAGTCTGATTCACATTCCAGGCCCTCTGTGAGTTCATGTTCTCACTGTACCTAAGATTTTCAAGCACAGGTTACACAAAAATCTAATCACTGGCTGATTAATGGTCAGATTGAATTACTTAAGGTAAATTGCACACGCAGTGGCTAGATTCTTGCGGAGGTATATTTTACGTGACAGCCAGATAGAAGGAGTGAATAATTTACAAAATGTTAAAGTCTCTATAATTTATTGAAAAATAAATTTCTTGCTTAAATTTCCGTTAAGAAAAGGTTTGGGAAAATCATCCTGAAACATGAACACCAGGTAAAATTGTAGGTCTTATTCATCAGCGATGAACAACAACACCTGCAGAATGCCAGTGAATCATTTAAAATCGCATTGTTTTATAAGAACATCTCGTTTGTATCCTGAGGATCCAGACAAGCACAATATTCTTGTATTAATAAAATGTTCTTTCCCAGATTCTGTCCTGGATAAGTGGCTGGAGGATGGATGGATGGATGGATGGGAGGATGGATGGATGGATGGATGGATGGATGGATTGTTTTAAATAAATACATAGGTCCTCACACTTCCTGTGCCAACATTACCCAGGTGTCATGATGCAGATTAAACTGTGATAACTAGGTATGAAGTTGAATCACATTTTGGTTAATGTAATAAAAAATATACTTGTCAAAATTTTTTATCCAGAAGAAACACTTTAGCTTTTTGGTCCTTTAAACATCAATGCAAATGTGTTTACATTTGACCTCTAATATGCCTTCAACCTTTCTTGATTAACTATAATAATGCACTGAGCAGCACTGAAGAAAGGTCAACAGGCTTCAAATGCCATATCAAATGTCAGCCTTAATCATATAATTGTCTCTCCTTCCAGAGCGACGTCTCTGTTCTAGTCACCCTCCTGCTTCAACTAATCTAGCGATCAAAATACACGTTTGTTTGTTTGTTTGTTTAACCTGAGAGAACTTAATCATGCAGTATAAAGGTTCAAGACTCTACAAGACTCAGAGAACAGAGACTTCAGTGTCATCCCTGGAGGAAGTGACATCACCTTCCACATCCCATTAACCAGAGTGCAGACACGTTACTAGCAAAGTGGAAGGTAACATATGAACATTGATCAAGCAAAGGCTCCCTACAAGCCTGTATATCTTGCTTATATGCTATGAAAACTAGGTGCAGTATATGGAGAAATCACTATAATGTGTACAAGAAGCAACAATCACTGCATCACTAACGCAGTACTTAGCATGGTGGGCTGCCTGTACTGTGATACTGTAGGCACAATCTACATTAACTCTGAAACTCTGGGTTTTAACTGGATATTGATGGATGGATGTATGATGGATGGATGGATGAATGGATAGACAGATAGATAGATAGATAGAAAGATTATAGAACAAAGAAGGATTATATTTCCTGTTATTGACTTCTGTCATTCAAAAGTGAAACAGCGCATTAGTGAGCATTCCAGTAATGTGGAGTGTAATGTGACTTTTCATTTGCAAAAATCCTGGCTGCTGCCTGTCCTTCTGATTAAAAAACTGACATCAAAAAGATGCCAAGAGCAATGTGAGATAGGAAGTGAACAGATTAGACTTGAGACTAATGGTTTTTAATTACTGGTCTCAGAGGTATGATGCCCCATTTTGTATTTTTTAATCACTTCATGCTTGATTGAAAGCAATTAAAACTGCGTTAAAAAGTCCTTTTTACTGTCTTAATTGGAGATAAGACTTTGAAAAGGAAAACCTACCATTGCCAACATAATTTATTCATTTTAACCAGACTTTTTCTTTCCCCAAATCATTGGAAATTTGCATTTTTTTTTCATTTTCTTACCAAAATGTGTAAGCTTGAACTTAAACACTTCAATACACAGCAGCTCTTTCTTCAGCCTGCTGGAAAGATTACGCCAAACACCATCAAGCAGGTGATGGCTTCCTCTCCCTAGGGGACGTACAAACGTTCACTAGCAGAGGTGCTGGAAAGCTTGAGGGATGCCATTCACAGCCAACAGGGGAAGCGCCACGTTGCTCTTATACTTACAGGTTCCTCTTATACTTAGAATACTTTTTATAGACCTCAAAGGATCACCAAGAAATGAGCAAAGATTAACCGTGCTGAAATAGCGTGTTTGCATTGAAGGAGGTTTCGAGCTGGGACATGGCTGTACCCCATCACAGTCAGGAACCCGGATGCAGGAACTTCACAGAGGTGGGGTAGCAAAAGTGTGAAGCATATAGGCCTGTCTTATTTTCTTGCAGAAGCATCAGCACATAGTCCCCATAAAAAGTCCCGGGACACTTGGTTAATTCAGTAAAAAACATTGCACATTTTTTGGTTTTACAACAAAAATCAATACTTTATGCTTTGTATACAAAAAATATATATTACATTAGAAACAACCAATAGTCTTACAAACAAACATCCATTTCAAGTAGTAATACTTTGAAGCCCGAATTATAGTTCTAAAGGAGCTGTTCTGAGATAAAAAGTTCATTGACAAGCCGTCTGATTGGGTGCTTTAATTAGTAACAGCTTGGCAATAACATTAAACACCAAACATTTGTGTTTAGTGTCCCTTTGGCAGCTAATTATTTGGCAGTTACAATTAACAGAAAAATGACAAGAAAAGTACTCAAAGATGATTGGTAGTTATGTTAACATTGCTATCAATGTTATGAAACCAATAAATTTGCTAAATTGTTACATAATTCATACAGTTTGCATCTGTGCGCAAATATGATTCTTTCAGACCCTTAAAATCCTGTTATACAAATTGTAATCTGACAGCCCCTTGCCCAGGCAGACAGTGTGCATGGTGCTTCTGTGGTGCTTTATATGGGCGGTGATTTGGGTTCGTGTTTCCCTGGAACCTTCCATGCCGGAATAATTTATATAGTGGAATATTTCTGGGAGATGTTCAGGTTAGGAAGGATATTAGCTGGAGCCGTTCAGGTTAAGCACTTTGCTTAAGCATACTACAGATGAGGTTCTCACGGGACTTAAGCTAATATCCTTCATGGCTCAGGTCCATCCTTTTAACCTTTCTGCTTCCTGTTGCCCCTTTTTATCCTCCTGAGATTCCGCTTCACATTTCCAGTGATCAGCAGCTAGTCCTGTGCTAAGTGACAGTTCAGTTTCCTCCTCCCAGTAACCCCCAGTTTCCAGCCCAACCCAGATCCACACTTCCATGCTTCCTTTGCCTCGTTCCATTTTTTCAGATTGTCCGCAAGTTGCCAGTGACAGCACTCATGCGGGAGCAGGTGCCGAGCAACTCAGCCACAACTCCCGGCCGGGACCATTTCTGAAAGCCTATTAAGTGCCCCTCTAAGCAGCATGCCAGTGGTTGTACTCAACTCAGCTACGTCTTATTTATTATTCACACGCTTATTATATAATTTAACTGGGACTGTAAGGTTAGGGCTGTTACTACTCCCTGCAGTTTCTTTGTCCTCCTCATTCTTCTCCTGAGGGTTCTTTCTTGCATCGTACCATGTCGATACATCATACCAAGTTCTGGAACCTGGTCCTTGGGCTGTCACGACCTTCTGTAGTTCCCGGTCGCTTTGCCACCGCACAACAGGAACCAAAACTTTTATGCTAAATAAGCACTGGAGACACAAAAAGCTCACAGGTTAAACTTCACATGTAATTTAAAACGAAGCTACACCGCCGCGCCAAAACAATAGAGAATTAATGAGTTGTTTTGTTATGTATTCGTTACTATAGAGGGATCGATTGCGATCAAAACAGGACACATATTTTACTTATATGACCCACAAAATGTTCATGATTCTTATTAAATCAGGCCGGCAGATTGATGTTTCGTTTTCTACATAATTAAAAATGACGCAACGTTATCCTACTAATGAGCACTGGCAAGTTTCACTGCCCGCACTGGCAATATTAGACAAAGAGTATATTGGTTAACAATAAAATTTTCCAATGCAGAACTATGGAGACACAAGCGAAAAATGTATTAATTGTTGCATTAAATGTACAAAATACAGTGATTTCATCTGCTCAATTTGTGATCTTTTTTCTGCACTTCCGCATAACTTCCGAACCAGTGCTTGTGCTCAAACAATAAGCTTGTTTATCACTGTTAGCTCCTCCTAATTCGTGGTTGAACAAAAAGTACCAAGTCTGGAGTAGGTACAAAAAAGGGTTCCAGAACAGCCTCCGAAGGAACTACAATCAGGGGTGCATTTCCCAAAAGCTCCTGTTAGCAGCTAATGTAGTTGGACTCATTCAGTTGCATGGTTCTAACTATGTAAGTTGCTAATGTAGTTATGTAACTATGCTTTTGGGAAACGTGCCCCAGGCCGGGTTCCTGTGGTGAGAACATGACAGAAGTCCTCAGTTCCGGAAATAGGTACTGGTTCCAGCACCTACTGGAGCTTCCACAGTCTACATTGTTTTTCCTCTATTGGCATTTTTCATTTATTTTCAGTTGCCAGCTGGAATTTGTAACCCAGCTGTCCTAATCGCTAAAACTGTACTTTTAATGATCTTTATTAATGTATTCATTTGCTTGTGCGGTTATTATTGTGCGGTCTCCATGGTTATTTCTTGGTTATTTCTTAGACCGCTGGTTTTCATTGAGCTAGTATCGGGAAAAGTTCATTGTAGAGTCTTAAAGCACTTATGTAAGTCGCTCTGGCTAAGGGCGTCTGCCAAATGCTGTAAATGTAAATGGTGTTTTTCAGTTCTTTCAGTGGCCCTGCGTGCATTCTTATAATGTTTGTGGTTATAGTTGGTTTCCGTGCACTTGTTGTGTATGAATTGATCAGAATTTAAACGGGAGGTACTCCTTTTTAATTTGTGATGACTTTCCATGCGTATTAGACCATTCCTACATACCTGTAATGGACTGTAAGCCTTCTGCGCCCCTATAGAGGGATTCTCTTTTCCCCTTCTGGTTTGTCCAGCTGACGCTTTGTGACCATTCCTCTATATTGATAGTGACTCTAGGAGCAGTACTACTGCCTTACTACTGCCTAACTACGGCCTTGTCTCTTAAGGTTGGTGGCTTGAAATGACCCCATTTAATATGCATAGAGGTTGTGTGTTCTTCCTGTCTTGTGTAGGCTTCCCCAATGTTCTTCAGTAACCATGTGCCATGGACTCCAGGTAAATTGGACTCTCAAGCTTTCCCAAATTGTGGCCATCTCATTCAGGATGAATTCTGCCCTGTGGCATGTGTACCATAGGATAGGCTTCAGGCATCCAAGATCTATATCAGAATGTTTTGAGCCAGCCTAGTCAAAGCTGTTGGGATGTTTCAGGGGAGAGGAAAATTGGGGAACAAGGCTCTCTATATACTTGCAATTAATTATTAGGAATATAAAGCAAGTTTTTGGTATATCTGTGAATTAAAACTACAAGAACTCTTGTAGTTTTAAGATTTCCTAATTTAGAGAGTGAATCAGTTTAGTATATTACCCAGGTCCCCTGACTAAATCACCCCAAGCGTGCCAATAAAATCCACCTACTGTATCCTCCAGTCATTGTGGGCTGTGGCTCTTTTCACTACCAAGAGGAACCAGGTTTTTCACACTAATCAACTACATAACTTTGATTATATAGTAGCTACATCAGCAAAACATGATTTAATTAGCTGAGGTTGCGATAACTTTTTTGAGTGCAATAACTTTCTCTTATTTTTAACTTGTGCTTTTATTCCAATTTCCATTCCTGAGTACCTTGGGGTTCACAATGATGTATAATTACTGATGCACCCATCTTCCAATGCCTAATTCTGCACACAGGCAGAGACACTGATTTATAGCAGCCTTTATTCCTGTGTATAAATTGTTTAAATGAAATACATATTTATCTGATTATAATATGGTTGTTCTGGTATTTCCAGTGTTGATAAGTGTTTTTCAACTAGAAAGAATATGATTGTGCTTGAAATATCTACAATCTGCTCCTACAAGCCCTACTCGCATTTAGGCTACATCACGGCCTTTTCCATCCTGGACTCATGCTTCTTCTTCATCAGAAGTACAACCTCCCCAGGCCCCTCATCCTGCACATGCAGACCCGCCCCAACCATACACTCCTTCAGATCTTGACAACAGCTGCATTGACATTTAATGGTCCATTTAATTGTGTTAAAGACTGAAGGAAGTCATTTGGAAGCCTAACACGCTGGGCCAATGGGCATCATTATAGCCTCACAATCTGGGGTTTGGGGGTTTCATTCGGACCCTGGTGTTTGTGTATCTGTTTGTCTGTCTGTGTACTGCATCCTCTGGGCTTTTCGCTGCAGCCAAAACACGCAGCTTAGATGGATTTCCCGCTCCAAATTGCCTTTAGAATCCATGTGTGTCCTTCCTCGCTTTCTGGGATAGGCTCCAGGCGTACAATGTCCCGGCATTGAGTTCTTATTTTTGGGAAAATGAACAAGTTAATTATTTGGACATTCCTGATGCTTTGAGCAGTTTCCAAAAAAATATGCAAGGAATAAGGCTATAGATCTATATAACACCCCTATATATTTTTGAGGCTTTGGGTAATAATTCAAACAATATTGTAATATTTCTCACCCAGTATGTGGCAAAAAATATAAAATGACCTGATAACCTTAGTAAACAGAAAAATACTCCAGATTTACAACATTAAACCCTTTTCTTGCCAACATTCACTTAATATAGGGTAGAGGAGTGCAAGTCCTACTTATAGTAATATCGAGGACCTACATGTAGTAAGGAGTATAGGCACCTCTGTCACAGATTTAGTCCGAGGAATGTTTCCATACAAGGTGCCAGTGTGTAGGACAGTATTAGACCATTCTTCATGTGGAACTTCAAGCTCTCTGAGGGATGAGGGAGGCCGAAAACTGCTGCGGTTCAGTCAGACGATTGGCCAGGCGATCAGCGATGGGCCCTTCAATAAAGCCCTAGCTGTGAAAAGTGACTCGTCTGCGAGGCAGAAGTGCGGGGTGTTCTGCTGTACTTGGCCTCAGAAACATCCCTCTTTATGGGTCCAGCAGAAGTTAGCCCACAAAAAGCTATAAAGGAAACAAACACGTGTTTAGATGGCTGTCCCCATAGTTGGACTCCAAGCTTCAATCTCACCTATTTGTGTGTGTATGTGTGTCTGTCTCAGGAAAGCAAGATCAGATACATGACGACTGAATTTTGTGACACTTGCTACCTGTGCAGTGACGTAAAGGTATTCTGTTTGCACCAGTGAAGTATACCTGCCTACCGGGTACTGCAAGACGTCCTGATATTCCTTGGCTGTTATAAGAGCTGAGCCAGTGATTCCCACATTCAGGCGGAGCTCATACAGAATCTGTGGGCTGAAATCATTTTGGGTTTTTCTAAATGTAAACCAACCGAGATGTAGGAGAAACTGTGGAATATGACTCATCAGGCCATATTATTTTCCGTTACTCAAGTGTTGGGTTATGCTTCTTTGTGCATGGACCTTCAGTACAAGCAGCTTTCAGCCATCAGTTCTCCCCCTTGCGAAGCTCACAACATACAGATTTTGTGAAAGAGGTGTTCTGGAAGTTTTTGAGGGTGGGTGTACTTTTTTTTTTAACCAGCCTCTGTTTATCCCCATCGGGGAACTTCCGCAAAGAAGATTATATATGTTTCGCGTCTCCTGTTATGATTCTTGAAACTGTTCACATAATTTTTGTCCAGTCCAATATCTATATTGTGTATAAACACATAGTGCTACTGCATCAAGTTCATTGATGTACTACAGTTTTATGGAGATGACTTTATAAAAGAATGATGTCAATTCAGGGAAGAATATGTTTGACTGTTACTTCAAAAGATGTTGTCGTGTGAACATTCATGTCATGATATTCCAGATGAAGGAAAAAAGCTGCTTTTGAAGTCACAAGATTAGGTATAATTATCAAAAAGTAACAGAAAACAAAACCTAATTAAGAATATATTGAGTCTTTTTCACTCATTCTGTATTTTGAGTTCTACTATATAATCTGCTCCTGATTTTAGGGTTAATACATCCATTGAAAGCAGAAACATAACATTATATCACAAACAATATTACAGCAGAATTAGAATGCATGCACCGTACATATTCTCTGATACCTGGGCTTGTGCTTCTCAGCCACACCCCAGGGCACACCCCCGCTGGCAGTCCCGGCCCCCATCCTCACCCCGCTGGCAGTCCCGGCCCCCATCCTCACCCCCGCTGGCAGTCCCGGCCCCCATCCTCACGGGGCCAATAATCAAACACATAATCACACATCAAGACCAACTTTGAGACACCAGTTATCCCAGTCGTTTTGATGGACTGTGAATCGATAGTACCAGGAAGAAAGCGGCACACACACATACACAGACACACACGCACAGACACACACACATACACAGACACACATGCACAGACACGCACATATACAGACACACACATTCACAGACACACACGCACAGACACACACACGCAGACACACACACACGCACACACACAGACACACACACACAGACACACAGACGGACAGACAGACGGACAGAAATCTAGCCTGATCAGGAGCATGCAGGTATAATGGCACGGAGAGAGGAACAGGCCCCCAACACTGATATGATAAATGCGAGTCACTGTGAAATG